>CP137685.1:6955983-7341879 GCA_037976565.1 Mesocentrotus franciscanus
TTCACCTTTGCTCTTGTTCATATTTGCTTTGCTTTTGGATTGATTTGATAGATTTGATTAATTGCTTTTGATAATCATTTTTCTTCTAATATACATGTCCATGAATGCCTTAACAAAGGGCACGTGGGGATTGACTTGGGTTCAAACCTGGACCTCCCGGTCACAAGACCACTGCTCTACCACTGAGCCATCGCGCTCCTCTGACTTCAATGATGCACTTCTGGCTGTCTGCAGACAAAAGGTTGGATCATACAACCCCATTTCTCCTTCTATCCACTTTTTAATTCATTTATTGAGAACATTTGTTGGGGTAACTGCCTGTATCTCCCTATGGCTATGGGAGGAAAAGTATGACTCCAAGACTCCTAGACTTCAACATTAACACGTAACCATTTGGGGCCACATTCAACCGACATTATTTTTTTTACATTGATCATACTTTAAAGATACTATGTCCCTTTGCAGCCAACATCAAATTCTGTAGAACTTTGCAGGAATTATGAATATGTCATGTATGTCCTATCTGTGAAATTTAAACGTTAGCAGTGTCCTAATATTCAAATTATGCAAGGAAACCCGTTTACTTGCTAGACTTCACTGTCAGACACTATTGAGTGACTGACTGGCTTTTTCATCTTTGGTAATAACATACATAAAATGAGCTGTAAAGGGTACATGAGCATTTTCTACATCAATAACCCACTTCTTGTAATGGCCAAAATTAAACTGATTGGATCTTTGCGCAGCATAAAACGAACGATCGTTCGCTACAATGGTCTGAAAAATCAGACTATTACTTACTGGCTCTATAGCTCCTAAGTCGATTCGACAACTAATAGTCGTTATTTTCCCACTTAAAGACATTTTCAAGCCCCCTTTTTTTAGGGAAGTTCTAAATTAGTATTGTCTTTCAAATGCCGTTGGAATTTGACCTTTTCATTTTGGGGGCCTGCAAATGGGACATAGTACCTTTAAAGGTAGTCTTCCATTTTGATATGCAGGAATATTAACAATCTTATTTATCTTATTACAACGTCTAACAACATTTCTAGCGAACATTGGAGACTACAAGGATAGTCTGCTGAGAGCCCAAAGTTGTTAACTTATTTTAAATGACGACTTATTACTCTCCTGGGTCTCAGCAAATAATGTATATAAGCCAAATATATCTGAAATAAAGTAATCGTAAATGGTAAATGGTAGCTCAACATTGAGCAATTGCAGATGTGGTAGTGAGCTTATTTAATCTTTGAACATATTTCCATGATATGAATATCAGTTTAGGCATTATTCAATCAGTGATTTTCAACAGCTTTCATTAATTAGTCTACATTTCGAAGGTCCACACATCCAATTCACATTATGACTTTGTGACACTTTCACTTGCTATACCATCTCATTATCGTGAAGAAGATTATTTTAAGAATACCTTTAATATCTTACTAATCAAAACAAGAGAAGGACAATCATTCTCATCACTTTCATAACCCTTGTTCTAATCCATCGAGGCAACGATCTTTCAGAAAGGCCAAAGCTTCATTCACATCTGGTTTCCTCCTTCCATTAAAACCCAGATCTCGGCAGACAAAGGGCAAGATGGGTCTGGATTATTATCCAATTTGTGGGCCAGCCAAGGAGATATCATTCCCTACATTATACACCTGATGAATCACCAACGAAAACACTCACACATGCGGGCAATTAGGCGGGGAAAAAAGACTGGAAGAAAGACGAAATGGCGGGGAGAAAGACGAAAGTAAAAACTTGGAGGAACAAGAAAATTGCTGATCACGATTTGTTGGGTTTTGGAGAGGGAGTTTGATTCTCAACAAAGTGACCCTTTCCTCCTAAAGCTCACTCCTAACTTCAAAGAAAACCATAGAAGAAATCTATAGGGGCACTGACCTGTAGCCGTGAACTGTGACAAGAACTTGGGGCCATTCTCTTGCCAATGTTTTTCAGTTCTTTTCTCTTGCTCAAGCTTTGTCCAAGACCTTCTCACTTTTTTTCTGACTGTGTATCTGTCTGACTTTTGCTCTCTCCTTTGTTGAACCCTTAATTTCTCCATTCTCTTCTGCTTCTTCTTCTTTTTTTTTTTGGGGGGGGAGGGGGTTCCATTCCAACCTTGTTACCTTTAACTTCAGTTTCTCCTGACTTCATTTTTCCAATTTTATACTCTTATTTTCTGACTATTTTTCTGACTACTTTTCGTTAACCTATCTCTCCCTCTTTTCAACTTCTCTTACTACCTCCCTTTTTACTCACCCGTCGTCCTCTCCATGCCTAATCTTTACTTTACATCTTTTCTACGTAAATTACATCAACTTCTATCTTCTCCATTAAGAAACCCAGACAGACAAGCAGGTAAGAAGGTTAGGAGCCCCCTCCCTCTCCTCAAACTCAAAAAGCAAGATGATGACTCAGTAATGTCATCTATTAGGGGAGGCTGATTTCTTGCTTGTTTAGAGATTGATCATGTTATTTGCCGCAGGTGGTTTCTCACTCTGTGACAAGACTAATCACATAGAGTGAATAGAAAAAGGGTGTGGTACCTCGATTTCTGATGGGCAGGTGTAAATGGATCTACAGGTGGCTCATACGCAGACAGGTTGATTCTGATTGTCTGACCCTCCCTAGCTTTCTCTAGCACACACTCTCTCTCTCTCTCTCCCTTTATTTTCCTGTTTCTGTCTGCCTGTCTGTCTGTGTGTGTGTGTCACTTTGTCTTTCTCCCTCTCCATCTCTATCTCTCTCTCTCTCTCTCACCCACTCACTCTCCCTATATTTTCCTACCGTCTCTGTCTGTCTGTCTATCTCTGTCTTTCTCTCTCACTCTCTCTCTCTCTCTCTCTCTCTCTTTCTCTTTCTCTCTCTCTCACTTTTTCTCTCTATCTCTCTCTCTCTCTCTCTCTCTCACTCACTCTCCCTATTATTTCATGTTTCTCTCTCTCTCTCTCTCTCTGTCTCTCTCTCTCTCTGTCTCTGTCTCTCTCTCTCTCTCTGTCTGTCTGTCTCTCTCTCCAGTCTTGTGGGGGTAGCATCTCCAACTAATCACAGAGCAACAGTTCCAGAATCTGGACAATTCAAAAGGTATATTTTGTACTTCAAAAATAGTGCTGGATCCTGACTGGGTCATAAGTACATGAGGTTTTATTGGAATACTGCAAAAGTTGAATGCTCACATAAACTTTCTTACATGCCTTTTGTTAACTTGAAAACTATAGCCATTTTGAAATTAACGAGATGAATGTTTTTTGCCAACTCTCCATTCATTTGAAAAAAAAATTAAAAATTGCATAGAATTATTTTCCACACAATTCTTAAAATGACATCATATCATATCTCATTGTTTAGCAGGGAGGGGGTCCTATTTCAAATAAAACCAGCCCTTCTTGCTAATTTGTGTTCAACCTGTAGTCTAACCAAAGACGGTGTTTGTAAAGATCAAACTTAGGGCACGCTCTTCATAACTTTTCCACAGTAACCATGAGCTGGCACTGTAGCTTATTCTTTTCCAGGCAAGTTTGAGTGAGTTATCTTGACATTTTTCTAAGTTCACCGTCAAATTCTCCTGTTTGCTGTTAAAAATTCATCTGGGACCCAATTCCACTGTAAAACAGGACCATCTGAAGTGCTAATGATGCCTATTGTTGCAAACATTTAAAAATAAATGTTCCAATACCATATATGAAAACTAATTTCATATGATTATTCTTTTCACTCATCAAATGATCTTTGATATGCCCTGAAAGGGGAATAGATCATTTTCTTGGGGCGGTATTCTGAACCCTGTGTTATCTCTAATATTGTTGTATCTTTGAAGATAAGATAAAGTTGGTATTCTGAAAATTGTTGTAACTTTTGTTGTATCTTTTCTCTCATCTCTTTGGCCGCGCCTGCGCTCAAACTTTTGTGCGCTTGTAATTTTGCGTATTATTAAAAAAATGGCGCTTAATCCTCATTTGCATATGCGCACGAGAGATAATATGACAAATAATTGGTATTCTGAAAATTGTTGTATCTTTTATCTGATCTTATCTTGCATGGTATTTACAACAATATTTACAACAGGTAGGGGGTTGTTGTATCTTTCGAGGTGATATAATGGCGGCAATCTTCCTTGCCCAGAACCAACTTCGTGCCAATAGACGAGTTAGAAGAAGGTTGCGTGTTAACCGGAGACATCACAGATGAGAAATTTCTAAGAAATTACATGCTACGATATGACGATTTTACTGCTCTCATCTCTGTGATGTTTTTTAACCACTAAGTGAAAGCGTGACTTGTCTTCATGATCCACATGCCACATGCACAGCGCATATGATGACGCGTGTAATAATCGCTCAATAACTAATTATGCCCAAGATTAGTATGCGCTGGGCGCATCTTCAGATATGGCATAAAGTATTCCTATTGGTTGACCTACTTATCATGCTTATATAAAACAGATCTTGATTGGTAGGGTCCATAAAAATGGGCATGTCAAAAATAAGATAGAGGCGGTCCTTCAAGAGATAATACAGGGACAAAACGATTTTCAGAATACCAACTTACAACAATATTAGCACTGTGTTATCTCTGGAAGATACAACAAAAGATAACACAAAACTTACAACAATTTTCAGAATACCACCCCAGACCCCTATTCAGAGCATTGCATCCTATGTTCCCTTTTCACATACGGATCAAGTCACCAATAGATGGCACTATAGCTGAAGAGTTTCCAGATGAGTTTGAGTGTACACACTTTTTGCACTTCCCAAAATCCATGCAATGGCATCCCCAAAGAGCTGGCAAATCCTGCTTGCTGTGCCGAAAACCTAACTTTCATGAAACACAAGAGGGCACTAGAGTAACTTAGAAATGAGTTTCTGATTGAGGGGCAGAAATCCTGTGGTTGCAAATGCAACTAATACAATTTCAAACTTAAAATTAAACCTCTTTAAACTAGATCAATTTAAATGTTTATGCCTCAATGTTGAGATGACAATAATAATAATAATAATAATAATAATAATAATATTTCTGCTTATATAGCGCTTGATACATTGGCAATGTCTGAGTTTCTAAGCGCTTTACAGATATGTTATTACCCCGGTCATCGGATTCTGGTTTGCCCGCACACAATGTATGCAATTTCTCCACTCTCTGGGGAGCATTCCAGCAAGAGCTACCAGGCTCAAATTGCTAAGCATACTACATTGGCTTTCGCATCCTACCAGGTACCCATTTAACACCTGGGTGGATAGTGGCAAATGTAGATCAAAGTCTTGCCAAGGACATTAGTGCCGCGGCAGGACTCAAACCGCGGACCTTGTGATCGACAGTCCGGTGACGTATCCACGACACCTCTACATTTGCAAGTAAATCAAATGGATTTTTAAAAACTTTCCAATGATATCCCCAACAATGTCAGTTTCAGCTTTGGTAACATTTCATAGTACGCTTTTAACTCTTTGCCCGCCACGTACACAATCCCCCCTGTGCCACATTGTTTTTAGGGTGCCACCTAGCTCATCAGAATATTTGCAAAAGCAGTTTCAAAAACTCAATTTTTCTCGGAAAATGTCAATGTAAACAATGTCTGCGAAAGCGGTGCAATGAAGTGTGATGTGTATACAATGCGAAGCACGCTACTAGTGTGTGTGTGCGTACAATAGAATTAAATGCGTTCCGTGTGTATTGTGAATGAAATGTGACTTGAGTCGAAGTTGGCAGCCCGCTGTATGTTCCGCTAGCCGAACGTAGCGGGCAAAGAGTTAAAGAATAATATTTTGTTAATTGGAATAATTGTGCAAATCAATGACAAAATCTTCCCATTTGCCCTGCAAGAGAATCTTTCAAACATAAAAAACAACATCACCATCTCCAACTTTATGGATACTAAACATCATTTCTTGTTCAGTAGAATTCTACTACTTTCACTCTCATATAGGTCTCAATGACTTTGCAATTATCTTGATCAAACATAAACCCTCCCCTCTCCATAAAATTAAATTAAAGAAACCTACATCATGTATACCCGACCTTCCTTGTAGGCCTACTAAACCCAAGAGGGCAGTATAACCACACCAACGTCAGACTACATGCAGTTCTCACCACGGGGGTCCAGGATATCGTCTGCTCCATTTAGGAAGGAAATAATTGGAGCTTGATATGCCATAGTTCCTTTTTACCTTGCTGCTCAATTTAAGAGAGACATCAAAATTTGTTTTTCATTCCCGCAAATTACACATACACAGAAGGAAAAGCAAACTTAAAAGGTCAATCTGCGGTTAGCAATAAATTCTATTTTGTCTTGTGTCCTTCATGACATATTGAGGAACGTGCTACTCCCCACTCCGCGCATTAGAAAGAAATCAAAAATAGATATTTCCAATGTTCTCTTAGACCCCGTTCTCATTCACTTCGTTGGAGCGGTCTAACTAAGACCCGTTCCTCAGGAGCGGTTCTTAGGTGAGTGAGAACGGTCAAAGTGGTCCAGGAAGTGGACTTCTGGACCGCTCCAGAAGACCACCTCGGGAGGTGGTCTTGAGGAACGGGTCTTATTAAGAGCGGTTTGGAGCGCTCTAACGTGCGAGTGTGAACGGAAGCGCACTCGAACGGAAGTGGTCTAGTGACGTTGCACGCGAAACATGTAGTACGGTACATACGCTTATATTCGCGAAAAAATTTACCCGCTGACCTGAGCTGCCATAGCAACAAGACCACTTTGACTCGTGGAGCGGTTTGAGCCATAAAAAACTGCTCGGAGTGTGAACCCTCGCAAACCGTTCCTCAAGACCCGTTCCTCTGGAGCGGTCTAACTAAGACCACTTTCAAAGTGAGTGAGAACGGGGTCTAAGCCTCACAATTATTGAGTAATCTGTCACTTGGACAAGCAGCACTCTACACTGCTCCTGTGAACAAAACCCTGCTAACCATATTTATCTCCAGGACTTCAACCTGTGCGCCAAAGATTGTATCATCATTCATGTAGTGACTGGGAAGAGAGCAGCAACACATCTGGGAGATGGGTGGGGTCTTTAGTTTCAATTAAAAGTATCTTGTCTGTCGAAAAATCCTTAGGGCTGACAAAAATCTCCCAGGAGACGAGGATGGGTAGACCGAGTATAGTCATGGTGAGGAGAGTAAAAAGCCATTGGCTTCAGAGAGCAATGAACTTCCAGGTTACCAGCTCTTAACCCCTGTAGAAGACTTTGCAAAACCTGGAAGGAGACACTAGAAGAAGTCGTGAGAGCAAGTGGCCTCGTCCAGGCGGATAATGAAGACCGTAAGGGTTGGAGAAGGGCCACAAGAGAAAAATGAAATGTCCAAACTCACAGTGAGGGGAAAAAAAGGACACTGAATGATGATGAGGATGATGTCATTTCAAACCCTGCTTTGGCTCTGCCAGCTCACAAGCTAGTGCCATCACTCTTACCACTAGGCCTTACCAAGAACTTGGTCAAACTCATTTAATTTGACTTCAGTTATCAGTGTGGGACACTGTGGTGTAGTTGTACATATTCTTGACTTAGAATAAGGAGATTGGGGGGTCAAATCCTATCTTGGTGCTTATTCAGCCCTTAGTCCAGGCATTTCATCAGCAGTTGTCTCTCAACAAAAGTTAAAAATCATGTGTCAAATACTTTAACAGAGATCAAACACTAATTTCGCTGTGAACAGACGAAGTACAGTGAGACCTGTATATAAAGACATAAGCAGGTGGTCTTCATAAACAGGTTGCCCTAATACAGTCAAACCTGTATATAAAGGGAGACAAGGAAAGTGGTCTTTAGTGGCAGGTGGCCTTTACGTACAGGTTTCTTTAGTACGTTTCAATGAGAAAACATTTTCAAAGGAAACAAAAATGTGGTCTCTATAGACAGGTGGTTGCTTTAAGAGATTGTACTGTAATAGAAACAGACTACAAATTTGGTTCCTCGTGAGGCACTTTCTGCTGATTACCCTAGGAGCCATTAAATCTTGGGGTAATAACCTTTGAGCAAAGAGATAGCAGCAATGGGCATGTTAAAACGCATTTGATTTACATTTTTATTATTGCAAGTTCCATTAAGCCCTACCATAAATCTTACCTTAGCTCCTCTATGGTATCTCTTGTACATCCCCAATGCTGCATCTCGGAATTCTCTCTCCAAAACATCATGCTGTAACTGAAGCCGACTGGAGCAAAAAAATAGACAATTGAAATTTTAAAAATTCATAAGATTTTCTTATTTGAGATATATTTGAGAATGAAACAAGGAAGGGCATGCACATAATAATTTTCTGTCTGTTCCTACAGAAGTTATTAATTAAAGCCTGTCTGCACTAGTTTGGCCAGGAGGGATTAGACCACCCTGCTGGTCACTGGACAGGTGGTTATCTCATCAACTCAGCTCCCAATTAACATAGGAAAAAGAGGATCATGGGGGACCAACGGGCACCGCTTAGGCATTGTTTTCTATATAGAGGGAGCAAGTAGTGCAGTGGGGCTTTAAAGATTACTCATTCCTTTCCTCTTCATTCTTCCTCCTGATCGATAGTCCAAATCTTCTTTTTCTTCTTCTGTTTATTCTCTCATTATTTTCTTTAATACTTTTCTCTACAGCATATATTTTGTTTTCTTACATGTATTTGTTTTTTTGGGGGTGATGTTTTTCCTACTTAAACTTATTACTGAAGTTTTAAATCCACTGTTTTTAATACATTTTTTTTATGATACAATGGGAACCAAGTATTGTTAGTCTTCAGACTTTTATATGGTATATTTTTAATAAAATCAAAATTGAGTTGAATTGAATGTATATTCATAATTCAGCATATAATCAATCTTTCTTTCAAAAAATCATTCACTATTATTTGATATTTCTCTCCCACCTTAATCGGATTTCATTGCCATCTTTACTTCATTTCCCATATTCAAGCATTTAATATCTTATTTTCATATTTTTCAAGGTGTTTTTCCAATCTTCTTGTCATAGATACTCTCTGGTGCTTGTTAGTAAGCACTTGAATCTCTGTCTCATAATTTGTTTGTTTTCAGGTTGTACTTACACAAGATATGCTTTCCGTCTTTCGAAGTCTCTTTGCTGTTGAAAAAGAAAGAAATAAGGAAAAAAGATTGAATGTTAATTTCAGTTTCATGATGTCACAAACGATGAATCGAGTACAAAATATCTGTGAAGATTGTTTGAATTTAATATACTCTAGGAAAAAAATCATTACATGCTGTAATTTCAATATCAAATACCATTTAGATTATTGTTTTTTTTTTTTATGTTATATTAGTCATAATAAGATAATGTACCTAGCTTGGAAGTCTATCTATGAGCAGACTTGGTCAACTTTAATTACCGGTAAAAGCATGTGTTACTTACCAATTATATAACTAATTAACACTTTCTAATTAAGACTGTCATCGATAAAGCCTCATAGTGTAATCAACTCTACACATTCACGCAAGACTGAACGAAATTCTAATTAGAACTTGAGTCCCTTTCACACTTACAACAAAATCAGCATTTACATTCTATTATCAAATGATATAAATGCAAGATACAACCAAATCAAACTATTATTTTGTTGCTGACAAGTGAGCTAAAAATGATCACTAATTTTGAAGGCTCTAAGATTTGCAATTTTAATACAGGAAATTTTGTCTCCACATACTACGTCCCCCTGCAAAAAAGAAGAAGCTTTTGGGGGGCAATGCCCCAGACTGATGTTGATTCTGAATTGTATTTCTACCGGTGGGACTGTTAGGATTGGCACAACAATTTGAAAACTGAGTCTAACCTGTAAAATATGAACAGGGCACTTGAGAACACATAATGTAACAGTACATAGTGATTTGTACGGTCAGACAGGTTTGCCATGTAAACCCAAGGGTACATGGTTACTCAGTAACAAAATGTTTGGCGGGATGGATGACATAAAGTTGTCAAAACAGAAGGAAAGATGCGAGTCATCTTATGTTGCATAAAGTAAGATGCAAGAAGTAAAAACTGAAATTTTGTTCTTATTGCCGCCCCACATGCTATAGAATACACATGAGATGCACTATTAACCGATAGCTTCTTCATCCTATAACCAAGAGCTCAGGGTCCTGTATCAATATAGCATCTACTGAGGAGAAGAAGGGCATAAGCTCTATGTAAAGTCATATGAGTTATGCCTTCCTGACTCTCAAGATATGGATGTATTGTCTGTTTAAAGCCAGAAGAGCACTAACTCCTATTATTTTACAAAGAGTTAACACCCTTCTGGCTCTAAACAGATGATATGAGAGAAAATTGGTGTCGTAATTTATGATAGAGAAGCATAAAATTTGAACTTCTCAGATTTAATTTTTGTTCACTTTAAACTGAAACAATCTAGGAGATGTCAGACTTTAAGAGTATAAATTTTCAGCCCACTTCCTCTTGGATGGAGTCTGATAACATAGTTCCCAAGGATGAGAGGTGACTCAACAGAATGAGACAAGAGAGAAACCAAATCTTTCCTTCAGGGATCGGCTACATCGAATGCTGAGAGCCAGAAGGGTGCTAGCTCCTATCCTTTCACATATACTTGAAACCCTTTTGGCTTTCAAAAGAGAGGATCACCTTTGCAATCCTATTGGACCCTTGGAGCAAGCATTTGCATTACATTTTTGAGGCAGGAAGGCATGGGCATCAAACAGGTGGGTTTGCGAAACTTTGGGTGCGTTTATCGTGTCTTGCCACTAAGAATCAGCGTTTCTATATGTACATATCGAACCCCACTATACGAACGTGTTTTGCGGGATGTCGCGTTTATTGACTCTTCACGATTCAAAATAAAGGCCTTGTCTCTGCACAGCTGCTTTGCGCCGTTTGACCCGGGAAGCAGATTAGCTTGCAAGGTCCGATTTGTATGTGGGGTTCAAAACAGCTTTGCTTTTATCATGTCTCAGAAACGTGATTCTGGCTGTATGTCACATTCAAAACGCACTTTTTTCGGCGTTACAATATGCCCATATCTAAAGACTTTTGAAAAAGGCTTTGCGTTTATCACCTTAAAAATTTTCCTGAGAGACGTTTGAAAACGCTGATTCTAGGCAAAAAAAAATGGACAATAAACGCACCCCTTGACACACTATGCAATCAAGTACATGCCCAAATTCGGGAAGAAATTACAAGAAATAACATTTACATACCAGTAATAAAAATCTTTTTTTTTTAAATACACCTGATCATTGTTTCAAAGATTTACACAGACAGCAAATAGAAATTTTGAGGGGAATTATTAGGCAGTCAAAAGTTGATTCACTTCCCAAATTTTCTTTGAGTTGTTAGTGATGTTTTATCTTGTGTTTATTCCACAAAGGATTAATAACTATCTGCGACTACTTTCATAACTATATGAATAAGCTCCTTTAAATACCCTTTGAATATCTCATAAAATACTTCTAAACATGTAAATTGAGGTTTGCATTTGCATAAGATTATACCTCCATGCTATCCTACATTAAAAAAAAAGTGTAAAATGACATAATTTTCTTTCAAGAGATAAAGCACGTTTCAACTTTATTTCTTGTGCATGACATCACCAATTAAATCATGTGACAGTGAAATAAGAAGCTCATTGGTTAAAATATCCATATGCAGCTAGTGGTTAATTGGTGATGGATTAACTAATTACAGCACCTGAGTTAAACAAAGTCTATCAAAATGAGTAATCAGGAATGACCATGTAGTAGATTTACTAGATTTGGTGAAATGAAGGATTGCCCTATAAATATCCCTTTCTTTTAATACTCTTTTTAGAAAGCAGATCACATTTTGGACATCGAAATATAACACCTGAAACTGAATCCTTAAAGAGAAGGTTGAGTTCTGGTCATGCGATTGAATTGTGAAAGAAATGGTGTGGAAATGATCAGAGAGGTTGATCATCTAGCATATAAGTATTTGTGTGTACCGCAAGGTTCTGGAATCATCAAAATGATAAGAAATTTGGCCCAGTCTTGGTAAAGTTACAAGCACTGTACACAGAAAGATGTATATGGGACTACACAAACACGTGGCATAGAAATCCGTCCCGATTTTTATGCTGTTACATGCCATATTTAGAATGTTAAAGCATTTGAAGAGCCATGCTTTTCAGGGAACATTTTTTATCTGATGTTCTTCCACACTTGCATAATAACAATGATAACGCTCACAAATAATTTGTCACCTCTTCCCAGAACTCAACCTTCTCTTTAATGCAGGTACAGTAATGTTGTATAATTGGTTCTTCTGGCCTTTGTTGTTGTTGTTTTTTTGGTTTGGGTGGTTCTGTTTTCATTCTCTATAATTTCCATTATCTCTTAAAAAAAAAAAAACTTATCTCAGCAACTACAAAATTGATGCTGTATGAGGTATGCTCACTTCTTTCTCTGCAGATGTTATTACTGCAATCAATATAAAATTATGAGTTGAGTTGCCCATTTGACCCTATGCAGACGATTGATTAATGAAGACTTAACATTTGTGAGAATAAAAAAAATAACAAAATATTTTCTCTGTTTGGCAAGCTAACTGTTAATCATTGAGCCTTTGTCTTCAGGGTTCTACAACACATGCTCTTGCAGCAATTGCTCTGATGCCAATATCAATATAATAATCCAACCTTGGACCAAACATTATTTATCTAACCCTAACCCTAAACTTTACCTAAATCCCAATTGCAACACTAAGACCCTGTTCTCACTCATTCCTAGACCGATCCAGGCTAGATCGGTCTAACTGCGAGTGTGTACAGACAAGCGGTCCAGGAAGCGATCTTCTGGACCGGTTTGCTTCCTAGATCGCCCCAGACCGATCTAGCTTGCAGTGTGTACACACACCGTGCCAGGAAGCGATCTTCAACCGGAAGTGCATTTTGGTCGGTGTGTGTGTTACGCGAGAAATTATGTGTACGGCACGCGAAACATTTGACCCGCTGTCCTTTGCAACCCCCAGCAACAGGAGCGGTCTAGCTCATTCGCGCTATACCCTAGCAACAAGAGCGGTCTAGCTCGTGAGTGTGTACACCAAACGAAGCGAACCTCTGGAGCGATCCACTGGATCGGTCTAGCCTGGATCGGTCTAGGAATGAGTGAGAACGGTCTAAAACTAACCCCTCATTTTGAAGTCCTGAGCTATTGTCACTGGTGCATGCATCAAAGCACCCTTTCAATACATATTAGTCTCAATCTTTTTCTTTAACAGATGAATCCAAATGTTCAAGGATGCCTTGAGAATGCAGAACTTACCCTCCGAGCATCTTGATTTTCTTGGACCACATCAGGCTGTTTGGATCTCAACTCCTTTGATAGGACCTGTAACCTCCTCTTCTCGGCATCTAAAAGACGACTGGTCACCTGCATGACAAAAATAATAGTGGGGAATTTCAGACTGTATAATTTTATCTTGTTAACCCAGCGATATCTTTTGATCTTACAACTGATATGTGGCACCTTTCTGTATCTTAAATTTTTATTTGACATTGCACAACTGCTAGTTTAGTGCCCTCCTAAATTTCAACAGCGGTTCAAAATTTAAAATTTCGGAAATAAACAGATATCGAATATCCCAAAGATGATAAAGGTTGATGGCATACTCAAGTAAATTTAAACAATGTTTCCTATCATTATATCATAATGTATGAACAAATTGCTGATACCTTCAGATAAGGAATATAAATATCATGCATCATAGACATGTTAATAACATTTCAATTCTTTTAATGAAGATGCTTGATGAAGGTAAAGAAGAGAGGCCAGGCATGATACTTACTACATAATGATGCAATCACAATGAATAATCTCTGTTGCCCATGAGAATTGCTAAAATAAGCACCAGCAACACTTTCTCTCTCTCTCTCTCTCTCTCTCTCTCTCTATCTCTCTCTCTGTCTGTCTCTTATTTTATACAATATGTCTACTCATGTTCTGTTCTCCATAAATGTGTCAATGTACTAATGATTTCAGCCATGAGCCTCCCTGAACATCTGTTCCCCAACAGAAATACAGACAAAGGTACGCTAGGGACAAGCAATGAAAATATAATCGAATGCTATGCAATGATACACCACATATAATTTCCTTGTCTTTCTTCACATTTCCTCTCTTAAACCTCAATAGTATTCTTACAATTTAGTCAGCAGGAAACTATAAGGCAGTAATTATCGCTGAATTAACAGGAATTACCTTAAAAATAACATAAAATGACTATTCTTATTTAACATTTGCATCTAATTCCTGTTTAAATCTTCTCTATACATGTTAATTTATGTACCTACATTTTATTTCCTTTATATACTTCTTTACTGTGATTTTCTATTAAAACTACCTGAATTTACCTACCTTATAAATCTGCAAATGTATAATGTATTTGTTATTGTCACTGTGATATTTCTTTTTAATAAAATGTGAAAATAAAAAGAATTTAATTGAAATTGAAATTGAAATGGTTTCCACTGTATATTACAATACAACTGAAGGAATTGATCAATTCACACCATATAACTTCAATCTATCATCAAGTTGATTGTCTTATTTTAATCAACCAGTGAGAAGGCTTCCTGTCAAACACAATAGCGGTCAATAGCCTTAATGTATCCTATTCACACTGGATAAAGTATAAGGTATAGTTTACTTTTCAAATTTACATAGGATTCCTAACGAATGTAGATTTTCAGGTGCAGGAATCGATCAGTTCACACCGAAATTGACAATTCAAGGGGATTCTATCATCCAGTCGTTTCTCTTGTTAAAAAAAGCTTCATATGTCACACACAATAGTGGTCAATGGCCTCATGATCATACCCATTCACACCAAAATTTAATTAAATCAAATTATTTAATGTACCGTTAAAGGCAATATTAAAAACTGGGGTTCAAAAATAACATGCTGCTATGATAAAATTAAATTGGATATATTATCAGCAATATGCCCATTTGTGATGTATCCAAAGCTAATGCATGTTTTCCACAAAGCGATCTTCTATAAAATCTCTAGAGCTTGTCTGAGGTTTATCTGATACAGCAACAAATGAAGGGTCATGTACAGAAAACAGTGACTCAATTGAAAATCACAAAAAGTTTGGATTTCAAGTTAAACAAATAGTTACGAAATAGATGTCTCAGCTAATAATGCTTTGCAGAGCTCCTTTTTTCAGTGTACAGAAAATGTTGCATTTTAATATATAAATCATCCTTTATAACTAGTTAATGATACAAACCTCATGTTAACACATTTAAAATCAATTCTACCTATATATCTGTATACATATACAGTGCGTCCCAGAAAAAACGAAACCGAGAAGTATCAATGTTTTATCATAACTTAGTCACAACTATAATTAATAAATGACACATATTTGTAAAGCTTAGAGTCTCCTCTTTCATTTGATGCTACTCAAGTGATGCATATTTCACGCATGAGTGATTAAAAGCAATTTGAAGGAAGGAAACAAAAAAGTCATTTGGCGGGCGGTATCTGAATTTCGAAGAAAAAATTACATTTCTAAAAAGTTCATTTTCTGCCCTTTCATATGACACATGAATCAGGAAAAATGAGCCATGAATAACAAAGTTCTGTTTGTTTAAAGTAATGCTTGCATTCCCATAATTTTATCAAACAAATACGTTTTCACTGGCTGCATGCCCTAACAATCATTTTCTCACTACTCTGTTTCGTTGACGATCAGCCATGCATGAAGACTTTTGATAACTCTCTTTGTTGCTACGGCAGGCAGCCATTGAAAACGATTTTGTTTAATCAAATTATGGAAATGCAAGCATCACTTGAGTACTGAGCACCAAATGAAAGAGGAGACTCTAAGCTTTACAAATATGTGTCATTCATTAATTATAGTTGTGACTAAGTTATGATAAAACATCAATACTTCTCGGTTTCGTTTTTTCTGGGACGCACTGTATATATCTGTAAAGTGCTTAGAGACATTGTCGATGTATTAAGCACTATATAAATGTGGAATATTATTATTACCTTTGCTACAATCAGACATGAAGTTTCATCCTGAGCATTTCATTTTCTCTACACTCTGTTGAAACATTATTTTAAACGTCAATATCTTCAATGTGAATGGGCCATATATCAGTATTTTCCACAAACCACAGTCTAATTGCTGATCAAAGATTGAGCATGGCTGCTACATGTTGGTCATGAAAGATTGAAATCTACCCCTGAATACTTGGTAAGCTAATCTAACCAAATTGACATTTCAAGCATAGAAGAGGAAGATGCTCGTTATTTGTACTGATTCTTCTTTTTTTTCTTCTTTAACACAGAAATAATCTCAGCTCATCCAAAAGGTGGACAGGCTATATTCTCAAAGAGAAATGAAGAATTCTGGCAATTATGGATTTGTATGAATATACATTGTTGGTGGGTGGGTGTGTCTGTAAAACTGTTCATATTTTTCTTGAATACGCTTATTGTTTATCTATTGCAAATTTGTAGTCTATCTTTTACTATTGTCAAAGTTTGTATATTTTCACTGTTACTTATTTTTTTGTTTTCCAACGTGAAAATGCTAAACTTGAAAATCAACATTGAAATATTTTTATAATACTATTAACAGTTGGATAAAAGTGACTAAAACAGATGAAAGACGCGAGTATGTTCTTAAATTGAAATAAATGAGCTTCAACTCACACAAACTCAATGACTCTCTTCCTAACAAAGTTTCCTGCATATTACTAGTAAGCTAAGGGACCATCTCTCTATGAGTCTGACCTTTTCCCCCTGCATGCTCAAAGCTTCTCCAACATCACAGACATTCAAAGCAAAGAAAATGATGTAATTTCCTGGAAATAGTGGGTTTATCAAGCAATCCCATGATTTTTTCTGGAAATTCTCGGGCATATTTGATGATTTCCATAAATTCAATTGACCTGAAAAATATATTCAATTATATACTTTCTAATATGAATATACAAGAATGGACCTCTGGTTTCTAATGTTATGCAATCATATAATCTGTCATAGTAATGTTTAAAATATAGCACATCGTCTATTTTTTTTACCCAAAAGGGCATTAGTTCATATACAGACTTACAGTGCAATGCCCTCCCGGCTTCAAACAGACAAGGTGAACCCAATTCTCTACAACATCTAAATGTGATGGAGAAAAAAAAGTCACAATGAGTTGCTTTTGCAGATGAAACAGGTCTTTCTTGACAAAGATACATTTAAGTGATCAAGTCAGCTTTGAGTATGATGTCATCAATTTGTACTTAAATTAAACACAATTATTATGGTAGATACTCCTAAAATTGAATTTAGTTTTGAAGTATACGTGGAGAAGGGAAGTCAGAATTTATTTGAAATCTGAAGATATCCTGTTGCTAACAACAATAATATCCTCTGCACTTGAGAGAAGAGGTTCATTGCTCTAGTGTGAGAAGTCATACTACAGTCCAGTCTTAAAAAAAGAACTTTTTGTAGCAAACTATCTTAGCATCCTTGACATTCTAACCCATGCCATGGATACAAGTCAAGGTCAACAACTTTGAAGAAGTCTCCATGATGACAAATTAGTCAGCATCACTGCTATAAATAATGACCAACAAAATTTGTCTTTTTTTTGTGACACAATGTATAACCTCCAGATCAGATAAATCATGTTCATCGATTCCTGAGGAAGCGCTAGTAAGCGATGACAGAACAGATAGCATCAGTTGTGATGATAATGATAACAGAATGGTTCTATTTTTGTCAATTTTGTGACACATTGTACTAACCTTCTTAAGGTTAACAGACAGAAGAGAAGACCATAACTATATGCTCAAGAATTTTGGAGAGAAGTTGAACTGATGACAGATAAATTGGTGTTTTAATATAATGAAGTGGATACAACTGATTTATGGCCTGGTGATTTTTTGTTTGTATTACACAAAAATCCACACCTTGTCATTAGTTTGTTTTAAACATCCACTTGGCTAATGCACTAGAAAACATGGTATAACATCTGCTGAAAATTGCCTTCCTTTTTAAGCAATTTATGATTGATTTGAGTTACCGGTAAGAATATTTCAAATGTAACATTCATGTACACATAGCAGTAGCAGATCAAGAATTTGACAAAAAAGCTACTAAACCCTTCAACATATGTTATGGGTATCGGGTGCACAGGAGGCATGTATCTCTGATATCCCAAGCATTCACATTTTGAGGTTTATCATGTATTTTACTCCATGGGATATGTTTAAACCCACACAAGAGAGGAACAGGAGGCATGTGCCCCCTCAACCCACCGCTTTATAGCACATGCAAACTGAAGAATATAAAAACTAGGAACCTTTTTCTCTCTCTCAAGGATTTTCCTCTAGATCTCTACGTCATCCTGTGCGCGATGAAAAACATATCCATTTCAGAAAATTTAACTTTGAACAGACTGTACTACCTCAATTTATTTAACACTGTAAACTAATGTACTTAATATATGCATAAGTAACCTACATCTGCTAAGAACAGTGCAGCTAATAAAGTACAAACCTTGATCCATCATGTAAATAAAGTATAATGGTGGAAATAGTGTGGATAAAAATACACCAGATTTAATATTAAACATTAGTTCATCAAACTAAACCATACTTCTCGTCTTCAAATTTTTGCAACCTGTCTTATCAGGCAAGCAGGGGCGGAATCCCGGGGGAGCGTGGGGGCTCACGCCCCCCCCCTTTTTTCCTTCCGAAAAAAAATAGGAAAAAAGGTAAGAAATATTCACATAACTGTTCAGTTAACGCATTCAGAAATGCCTCAGAATGTACCATAGAGCATATTAAGGTTCAAAACAAAAGCCGTAAAGACCTTGCTACGCGCTCGCAATTGCGTTTGTATTTCACCCCCTTTTGGAAAATCCTGGATCCACCCCTGGTAAGAGCTATGTATTGTCAATGGCATAATGGCCTTCTTGCGGGCAGCCTACAATTTGCAATGATGAAAAACAATCTCTTTCTTTACCTCTAGTTGGACACCAAAGATGTCTGGTTCTGCCATCCTATCCTTCATCCTCTGGTTCTGATTGATATCGGTCTCTATATCCTCATCTCTCTTATCTGTGTGAGGAGAATAAATGAGAAACAGAAGAAACATTATAATAATCTGTAAGACTCTGTGTTGTCACAGCAACTATCATCTTTCTCTCTCTCTCTCTCTCTCTCTGTTTCACCCCCTCCCTCTCTCTATCTCTCTTTTCACCCCCTCCCTCCCTCTCTCTCTCTCTCTCCCTCCCTCTCTCTCTCTCTCCTCCCTCCCTCCCTCTCTCTCTCTCTCGTCTCTCACTCTCTCTTTTGTTTGAATGAAATAAATGAGAAGACAAAAAATCTCATAGCAACTCTCTGGTCTGTGCGTGGAAATAGATGGGAAACATATAATCATTGCAAGCTGTTAGTTTTTACAAATGAAATAAATAAGAAGCATACAGAAAATGATCATTATTCATATTCTTTTTTGCACTTTATCTTTCTTTTGCCTGCATGGATGAAATAGGTAAGAAAAATACTGTAAACAAATCGAATGTTATTCTTACAGTTAGTTTAATGGTATAAATAAATTAATAAACCAAACATCTTCCATAAGTCTGCTTGATTCCACAAGTAAGGCACTTTTTTCAAGTTCTTGTATGTAAGGCTTTTCATTCCGGACCTCTAGGAAGAACAGAGCCATTTTAATACTGGCTCTGAATAGAGCATTCCAGCCGTTTTTAATTCTTGATTTGTATTATATTTGTAAATTGTATACTTGTAAGTATTTGAATTTTTATACGGAAAATAAAACCAAACCAAATTCTGCATCTTGTTTAACATTTAAGCAATAAGAACCCATTATAAATAAATGTGAACTTTACTTCCATGCAGACTAAAAGAATTGACTTAGTAAGGTCAATTAAATGAGAGACTAATGGCTTCCAGATGTGAAATCAAAATTATTACAACTATTACAATATTTGAGGTAGGTCATTTTGGTTTCCTGACCTGATTAAATAACTATTTTCTAGGCTGCGTTTTTGTTCATTCCCTTTAAATTATATGAAATTAATATGAATAACGGTTTAAAGGTAAAATTTGGTACAAGGTCAATTTATACTTATTACTTACTCTATTTTATTTTCCTACAAGTCTCTTTCTTGATATAAATCTATCAAGACCCCCCCTCTCTCTCTCTCTCTCTCTCTCTCTCTTTCTCTATTTCTTTCTCTCTCTCTCTTTCATTTTCTCTCTCTGTCTCCCTCCCTCTTTCTCTGTCCCTCATTGTTAAGTCTCCCCCATTCTATGTAATCTAAACATTTTCTAACACAAAGGGTCTGTTTCATATATGATGTAAAAGAAGACACTTAAAGAATTCAAGAATGGTCATGCTTGGCTAAAGTTTCATGCTGCTAAATAATGCATCAGCGTTATTATGAACTAACGGCTCTGTACAGTAATATATATGACACATTCGCCGGTTTGTAATAATTGAAACAAAACATGGAGTTTTGGGAATTTGCGAAAGTCTACCTGTCTTATGTCATTACAACTTTCTGGTTTTGCACTATGTATTCATGTGTATTCATGATAGATTTGATGTAATTTACAATACAGTTTAGACTGAAGATTACAGCACATGTATATTGAAAAATTTTAGAGCTAAGTTGACAGTCATCATAACCTTTGACCTTAGAAATGAAATGACTTCACATCTTAGGTAGAAAGTTGACATCATACATGTACACCATTTAGCATAATTTACATTAACTATTTAATTGAAATGTAACGAGCAGTAAAACACAGAAGAACAATTACTCTCATAAATAAAGAAACCGAACCTTGGAGAGAAAAATAATTCACATCTTCTTGTGGAAATAGCTAGAAAACTGATTAACACAAACACATGAAAAAAAATGAGTGACATGTGGATTTAATTGATAAATCAAAAGCTGTATTTAAAGTGAGTGTTGATTAGTGTATTGTGGTAATTAATTAATCTATGAAATTATATAATTCATAAATCAGTGGCTTGGTTGGTTGAATAACTTAATGAAAAATTAATGATTAATTGATTGATTGTCTGATTAATTGATTGACTAATTTAACGAATGAATGATTCAATGATTGATTTTCTATTGCTATATAAAGGGACAAATAAATTGATAGATGGATGAATGACTGGATGACTGGGTAGATAGTATAGATGGAGCATGAATGGCTAGGTGGATGGTTAGATAGATGGATGAATTGACAGAGAGAAACTGAGTATGTTCTATCTGATAACACCCATACTGTTCGTTATTCATTGATTGATTCAATGAATTATTAATTCATGTAATACACATATTAAAACAACACTAACAAATAGTAAGCACGCATGCTTGTTTTTAGTGTGTTATTTCATTTATTAATGCATTGTCTGGTTCCAAGCGATGCATGCGTAATGCTTGACGCCTATCCAATCAATGCTTGTATCATCCCTATTTAGAAAGCAAAGAGATAACATGAATTATGACAGCCAATCTCTAAAATCTGTTCCTAGGGAATAATTACATGATGTGCAGGTACTGATAGCAGTTTCACATGCCTTATTACACAATGTTACTACAATGATAATGATTATGATGTGTACTATAAAATGTTTTGTTCATTTCAAATCAATCAAAACAACAATAACAAGTAGTAAGCATCCATGCTTGTTTTTAGTGTGTTATTTCATTTATTAATACATTGTCTGGTACAAAACGATGCAAGCATAATGCTTGACGCCTATCCAATCAATGCTTGTAACATCCTATTTAGAAAGCAAAGAGATAACATGAATTATGACAGCCAATCTCTAAAATCTGTTCCTAGGGAATAATTACATGATGTGCAGGTACTGATAGCAGTTTCACATGCCTCATTACACACTGTTACTATAATGATAATGATTATGATGTGTACTACAGTATAATCTGTTTGTTCATAGCCAAAAGAGCAGTAGACTTTGTAGTTAAAGTAGGCTATATGAGTTTATGCCTTTCTGGCTCCAAAGAGACAAAACACATTCAAAATCCAAGGATACCAAGAGCAAGGCCTTGGAACAAGAGACAACTTAATTCATGATTGCATCGTTTCTTTATGCTGGTACAAGTTTTCGATTATTTCCATTGATGATTAAAAATTAATTAAACACATAAAATTAATTACACTCCAGAGTTTCCTATGCATTTCACGCATTTTAAATCATTATTCTAAACAGAATTGGATGCTGATGACCCATTCATCATATTTATTCTAAGCATTTGATATATTTTCATACTTTGATAACAAAGTACTCCTAGGTAAAGGCATGCTGAATCTTTCATTTTACGTTTGTGCTGGTTGATATAGTCCAAACTATTTTGTTTTAGATAAATTGGAGATAATAGGTCATAAAATACATCTCACTGAAATGTTCATTGACAAAGAATGACTAAAAATTGACACAGAGCCTCTGATTGTGAAGAAAAAGTGTCACTATCTCCTGTTCATTCTCCATCTATCTTGTATGATATACAGAGCACTCCTAAGACAGCGACCCTTATTATCTTCATGTACACCAGATTCACAAAGGAAATCCATTTACATATACAAGATAAAAGGACTAGCATTTACAATGCATAGCAAGACTTTCCCATCTCAAATATGAAAATTGCAAATCTGATCCCCGGAATCGCCCTAGGGAATAATAATGATCCATCTTATGCCGTGTAACTATTGACACTTCATGTATGCGGATCGATACGCTGGCAGCATGGCGATTGCGGGATATATGAGCTTAATGTATTCGATTCCCTCGGCAGACTTTCTTGTTTGTTCAGTCTGCCTGATCTCACATGCTTTTATTTTTCATCAGAGAGCAAAGAGAGATGACGTAAGACGAACAGATGGGAGACATTACGGTGAAGATGAAGGTTGCATCAAATAAATTCATGCTTGTCCAAGGTCTAATGCTCATTTCTCTTGCATTTGGTACCCTAAAACAACAATGAGCAAATGCGAGTAGAAAAATTTCTTCAGGAGAGTCAGTTATGAATCGAAAAATCACATTTCACTTTCTTTTGCTCTCATTTGATTTCCAATGACTATTTCTAAACACAAAAAGCAAAATAAAACAATAGTTATTCAATATAAAATGTACAAAATGAGATTTTCATATTTACCCATGAAAAAAATGTAGCACCGGAAGCGTCACAACATGACAGCCATGTGTGCTATATAAGAAGCCACCATTGTTATCATTATTATTTAGAACATAATTAAAAAATTGATTTTTGTAATTTATTAATGTGACTGACCCTATAAACAAAATTTAAAATTCAGAGCTGCACAAATCTAAAAAATAACAATAAGCAAAGTCACATAACACTTAAAAGATAACTATTCTTTCATCTATTTGGCATTTCATTAAATTTAAAATAACTTATTGAAAAATTGTTTTGAATTATTCAAAGAGGTCAGATATTGTACTGTATACCACATACCACATATAGCAACTGCCTAAGTCCAGCACCTGATGGGCTAAACAGTCCATCAGATCTTTAATTACTGTTGTATATGATTTCACAGTCCATTACCCTGAAGGGTTAAGTAATTGCTAACCAGTACATGGGGACCGTTCATGTAGCAATTAAGGATGACACCTTGATTGCTCCTCCTTATGGGAGCACTCTGTCCATGGACATCATTAAAAGGTCCCTCTGACATTTCAGAGTTCCTTTCATGATGATCATACTACAGGCTATCTGTCATTGATAAAAGTAAGCTGCTACAATGAAGAAGAAAAAGGAACAGTTGTCTATTTCAGATCTTGCATGTGTCCAGGGATTATGATGCAACCTTATCTATATTAAAGGCATGCATATCACTCCTCTTGTTTTCACAAAGCAAAAATGGCATTGACTTTATAAGGTGCATGGAATGTCTAATTTGTAGGATTGATATATGTAAAGTAATCTACAAAGAGTGGAGTCAGGTAGATAGTCGATTACCATGCATATTTTCATGAGCTCTGGATGTGTCACAGCACTTATTCCCAAGAATTTACACAATCCTGGTGAACTTTTTAGGAGGAAAATCAAAATCCTTTTTCTCTGATTAGACAATTTTGGGAGTATTTTATGTTAAAAAGGATGTTGTACTTCTATTATTGCAAAATTATGTCCTGAAGTATGTTAAACTTAAACTTATGTGCACTTTCATTCTTGAATTACTTGATATAGTTGTATGCCCACAATTATACAATCTCACAACTGCGCCAAGAGTGTCAATTTTGACAGACATGGCGCATCATAAATGTTATTATCATCATTATTATATTCTAAATAAGAAATAAAAATGGACTATTATCACACAGCATGGGATACGGATGAAAGCAAAAGTTTCCTTGGAGAGGACCTAAGCTGTCGGTCTTCTGGTTGCTAACTAACAAGCATTTATGCTTTCTTAGCAGTCGGGTAAAATAACTACTACTACTAATAGTAGTAGTTTTCTTTTCACTTTGAGCGACTTCATTTGTAGGGAGGTGAGAGTTCCCTACCCCGTATCTGCATCAAATATTTCTTATTTCTTATTCTTTATAAAAAATGGAATACCACACTAATAATAGGGCTAAATTACTTCCGAGGCCAAGATTTTGCACTCTTTTATAATTGATTCCAGGTGCTCCTTCGACCCAGATTGTGAAAAAAAACGTGGTCTGAAGGTCTTTCTATTTTTTTAAATAATGATATTGACCTCCACTGCGGCCACATGCAATTTTTGTTAATTAAAGTCAGCACGATTTTAACAGGAATAAATTGAGAGCATGTTTTCTTCTGTCAGAGTACACCATTTTGCTAACAGATTGTGGTTATCAAAATTTTGGTATTTCAAAGTGTTGGTAAAATATTATATGGAGGTTGATAAACATGCTTAATTTCCTATTTATATATATATCCCCCTGTTTCTCATCTTCTCTTCAGCATTCCTTAGCTTTCCCTTTCTTGCTTGATTTATACTTCCTACGACAAATAATAATAATAATAAATAAACAAATAATAAAAAACTTCTCTTCCAGAAATATGCTAATTATCTCTCTTCCTAAGATGAAAACATATTTATCTCTTCACTTTCTGCTCTTGTTAATTGCAGATTTATTGATTTTTCATAACCATTCAATTTAAATTTAATCAAAAGACAATATATAAAACTAAAACACATAAAACAATTTATGAAAAAACAACAGAACAAAGGAATAGACACAGAAATGGAATTTAGAGGGTTGATTGCAAAAGAAGGTCTTGCAGTCAATCTCTTTCTCCCATATATTTGTCATCCCAATCCACATCACCTTAATATATGACGAACCGGTAATGAACCTTACTATTCCCGCAAACTCCTTTTCACACCACTCGGTGACAGATAAAACTCCATTAGCACCTATTCATGTTTATTTATGTTCTAGCACTCAAGACCCATTAACAGGTCATATTAGCTTAAAGGAAATAGAGAGGGGAGGGTAGTTAAAAATATTTTACAAACACAGATCAGGAAGAGATTACCAAAAACATATACAGTTGAGAACTAAATTATTCATACCCTTACCAAGTTTTGCTATTTTTTTTAAGTATGTGAAAAATTGACTTGTCCCGATTTAGGTTTCAAGAATGTGACATATTAAAGCTTACATCTAAAAGCATTCAACAAATGCCCTAATTTAACCAGTCCAACTTTCATTCTTGAGTTAAGAAAAAAACAAAAAACATCAACAAAAAACATCAACAAAAAACATCAAATTTTAAGTTTTTGTGTGTTTTTGCAGTCTATGCGAATGGGCAATCCTAATGCACCTTTAATGGGTCAGACTCCTTGTGATGCTTGTGTATAGACAGTAATACAGAGAGACTTGATAAGTGACACCTTTGATTGCATTTCCAAGTATTCATTTGACCTTGTACATGTAGCATTTCATTTCAGGTTCGTCATCTCTTGACAGCCTGGCCAACATCTCATAGAGCAGTAATCTAAACATATGAGCTAACAGTGCAGATGCTTTGTGTAATGACGGTGGTGTTAACCTCCAGGCAAGTGTGGTCATTTCTGCTTGGAAAATACCAATTAATGAAGAATCAATATCTCTCATTATTTGTTTGTTAGTTTTACCTGACTGCTAAGAAAACGAGTGTATGCTTGTAATTAAGCAACCAGAGGACCGACGGCTTTAAGTCCTTTCCGAAGGACTTGGTAATGAGAATTAATGCCTTACCAAAGGGCAATAGCGCATCGACTTTGTTTCGAACCTGGGACCTCCCGGTTACGAGACCACTGCTCTACCACTGAGCTATCACCCCTCCATCATGGCTATTCTACTCATCATTGAAATGTTCATGTTTCATATGCTCCTTTAATTCATTGAATTATCCATCAGTACTTGTATCATTTGTTCAGAGTCAGAAGGGCACTTTACTCTATATTAAACGATTAGCAACAGCTTTCTGTATGTTGTGAATATGTGTCTTTTGACAATACATGTTTGTTTGTTTTATTTCTTCACCATGTAAAATAATTGTTTACAGATAATAATATTCAGTGGGTTATATCGAGATATAATAACAGTGCATTTATAAACAAAAAATGTTTGAAGCACAACGTCCCTAAGATAACATAGCTGATAATTATTAGGTTGAGATAGAACATGGCATAAAATAAGACATTCTGTCGTTACAAAAATAAAAACAAAATACAAAATAAATGTTTAAATCAAAATCATGCCCCTTAACTATAATAGTTACCTCAAAAGTTAACAAACATATTTGGAGCGAAATAATTCCTTCAGTTTCTTTTTAAATAACAAAAGGTTATTGCAAGTTCGTATATCAGGTGGCAATACGTTCCAAATGTCAGGGCCTACATATCTAATCGATCTGTGGGCTAAGGCACTTCTTGGCGTAAACAAATGGAAATCAGAAGAATGCCTGGTTGGATAGTTTTGAATGTCTCTATTTAGAGTAAAATCGTTACAAAATGATAAGGCAGTTCTTGTTTATTAAGTCGGTACATGAACACTGCAATTTGCATAAAATGAATATCAGTAATTTTCAAAGCATACACATATAGACAAGAGCCAATATGAATAGCCTGCACCAAATGATATTACAATCAATAAAAGTATTACCTCACATTTCCAAGTGATAGTTTATGTATTTTGAGCCTTGTATGAATCAAACTTAAATTATTGAGAAAGAATATGAAAGTTTCAAGAAAAAGCTCATTAACAAGTTTTACAACTACAATATTTTCCCATTTCGTCTTTATTGCTAAGAAAAATGGAATAAAGTTGCTAAAATATCTATAAATTTCACTCTTTGACAGTTTGATAAATGCTTCACTGTTTTGTTCTCTTTTGTTGTGTTTTGATTTGTTTTGTTTTGTTTTGTTTTGTTTTGTTTTGTTTTGTTTTGTTTTGGTTTATTTGTTTGATTTTAATTTGTGATTTTCCAACAAACACTACTTAGAACAAATCATAATCTGAAATGAATTAAGAAGTACCTTTAAATAACTCCTACATCAGGCAACAAAAAGTCATTATGAAACATTTCCTGTAAATGAAGAGCAGATGAATGAAAGTTGTGCTTTGACCATCTGACTGTCTAGCTGACCGACAAACCTATAATCTTACGCCAAGATTTGTAACGGTTTAGAAAGTTCAGAGAGTAGTCATAGACTGTATTCATACTCAAAGATATTCTTGTTCTGCTGAAATAATCACCAACAAAATCCAAGGGGCAGAGTTCATGGGAAAGCATGAGTGCAAATCACAGGAGGAAACAGATCATCTTTATACTTTATTATTCATATGCTACTTGAAGCATGAATATTCATTCATATTGTTTAAGATTTATTCCTTCATTAGGTTTTAAACAACAGGGTGTATGATATGTGCCCTCTCCCCCATCCCCAGTATAATCCTTTGAAATATGCTGCATGGTAGTTACAAATATTTTATCATTCAAATTCATGGGCAATTATTGTATATTATATTCGTTCTTTTTTTCAAGACAATGCATTTACAATTTTATTTTTATTTTTATCTAAATTTTTTTTTTTAAAGAGAGATGGACACGGTTGTGATTGTATTTTAAGCAAACAAAATAGTTCACTGTGATTAATATATAATGGAAGACGTATATCCCTCAGTAGTGTCATGCTAACTAACATGAATATGGGAATTAAAGTGAACCCAGGTTATACAGCATCCTCTGTCTCATGCCCCACCACTCCCCCTGTAATCCATGAGGCACACCCTAGGGGCAGCCATGGATCAGAAATAGATCTGAGAAAGTTAGGTACATGAAGGGCTGGTCTGGTCTGGTTTAGACTGCATGCAACACATGCTCTGGCGGCAAGGATAGCCCCCAAATGAATTTATTTAACTAACCCTAAGCCTGAAACTTAATGGTAACCCAAATCCTTGGATGAATTAAAGCCTGTAGAAAATGTCACTAAATCTAATGTCAAATTACCGCAGTCAGACAGCATAGAAATTTTCGCAACACTAATCAACCATAGTTACCATACCAATATCTGACTGACATCCACCCCTCCCCCTCCTCTTCTGGTGCTCAAAATACACAATGTATTGGGGTATACTTTGCCTTTAGAGGGACAGAAATAGGCCCTTTAGCCCTCCTAGTAGTCCTAGCCTGCATTTTTGTCTTCAGGAAATTCTTTTGTTGCAAATTTTAAAAGAGCCCCAGAGATTACCAAAAAATATTGTTGGTATGAACAAGACAGATATTTTGTAACTTTCTGTTTAAAACAGGAAATAAGTTCAGACTTTGCACAACAAAGTATTTTCATAGTTGGTATTACAATATTAAGCCTTACATGTACATAATGAATTTCTAAAAATTATAGATGGAAATGCTTGTAAACATGCTCAACTATAGGAATACAATAATTTCAATTAAACTTGCCCGATTTCAAATTTAAACACCTTAATTTAAACAATGTCACAGAATACCTAAATAACCCCATCAAAGTATACATCAGAATATTAATACCATGTTTACGTTTCAGACCATCAATCAATCAATCATACAGATATCTAGTATTATTACTATAGGCAGGAATGGCTGGGCATTTCCTTTCAAAGGGGATAAAGAGAGAAAGCTGCCTTCTAATCCTATCATTTCTACGGCCTTCGTTTAAATCCCTGGATTAATTGACACAGATTAGCATGCTTAAATATTCACTAATCTATGCAAGAGTTTTATGATATGCACTGAGCTATATACATTAGCAGTTCAAACAGGATACACATTATATACGAGCTAAAATTAAGGTGAGTTATTCTAGTTCAGCCTTCAGTAGTTTTAAATATCATTTTGATCTCATGCCAAATCGGCTCAAGGTATGAGTGTGACACCAAAAGAACCTGTTACATAATTACAAGCACATGCTATATATTACACTTTAGTTGTGCAGAAGTAAGATTTTAATATCTGCATAATAAGGAATATTCAAATATACCACTCCATCTAAAATGTGTTATCTCTCACAATATCACAATCCATCGCTCTGTCCACCTTTCCCCCCTCCTTTCTAACCCTCTCTCTCTCTCTCTCTCCCTCTCTCTCTCTCTCTCTCTCTCTCCCCCTCTCTCTCTTTCTCTTAACCCTTTCCATCATCTTTTCCTCTCCATCCTCTTCTTGTTAGTATCCAGACAATATCTGTCAGATATTTTTTTCCCCCTCTCTCTCTCTCTCTCTGTCTCCTCCTTTCTCTCTATTTCTCTCCTTTTCATCCACCCTCCTTTCCTCTACACCATGCAACTTCTCTCCTCGACTTGTTACCATCCAAGAGGAAGGAACTCACTGTCAGCCAGCTAATTTGCAAGTGTTACTGGTCGTCGTATCGAGTATCCTCCTAAAAGGGGTCACAGATTGCTGTTTGGCGGTCCTCAAGCAGTAATGAGATGGGTGACGAGGAGATACAACGCAGGAAGAATGTGTCCACTCGTATAGCAGGATGATGCCCTACAAGACAGCAGCCCCTGTTTGATTTCAAGATGCAAGATGGATATCCACTCTGGGTACTTCCTTCATTAACTTTCTTGACCCTAGAAGGCCTAGATATATTAAGTATCCTTTCTCTCTCTCTCTCTCTCTCTCTCTCTCACTCACTCTCTCTACCTCTCCCTCTTATTCTCTCTAGAGCATTTTACTTTATCTGCCATATTTCTACACTCAATCTACCCACTCTGATCAATCAGATCTCAATATCCATGGTAATTTCTACCTCAATGTGGTATCCATCCAATTTTCCAAATCAGATTGACTTTTTTTCATTATGTCTAAATGTAGCTCTATAATACATTCAACTTGTGTACATTGCCTCCACTCCTCACTTTCAATCAATGACACATGCTCTCTCTCTCTCTCTCTCCTCCCTTCTTCTCTCCCTCCCCAGCCTCTATTTCCCCTCCCTCTATTTTCCTCCCTCCCTCCCTCTTGCTCTCTGTCTCTCCCTCCCTCCCTCTCCATCTCTCTCTCTATTCCTCTTGCTCTCTCTCTCTCTCTCTGTCTCTCTTTCTATCTATCTATCTATCTATCTATCTATCTGAGTATCTGTCTCTCTGCCTATCACCCATTTCTCTATCATGGACTGTTTTAGTTTGCTGTTCCCTCTTCCTACCCTCTTGATTTGAGCAATCTGGATATATATATATAGTGAATCACTGTATTAATAGCCTGCAACAATTATGACTGAACAATCTGACATTTAAAGACACAAAACATAAATACGCGGGATGAGGAACCATCAAATGTTATCCATGATGATCAAGAAAATCCTAAACACGAACTTGCCTCGTTAAAACTTTATCTGAATATATGATACATTTTCAGAAAGCATGCAGTGCGGTAACAGTGATCTAGCTACTTCACAAGAAAGTAAAATGTGATAAAGGATAAAAACACATCCATTTTGTCATGGCAACTGAAAAGATTAACAGGTTACTTGGCCATTGGCATGAACATGACGTCAAAATCAGGATTTCCTCTGCCAAATCACATTTAGGTAATTTGATAAAAAGCACAACGGATGTCTTCTTTCCGTAACATTGAGGAAGAGATGTCTGGTGATGATTTCCATGATTTATCTCACCGTCGACGGTTCTTACATCCAAATGCTAGGATTCACACAGCAAATGGTTGAGTAAATGATACATTATTGAGGCATTTAATGTACAATAATGCAATCGCGAAGCCTTTCAATAAATCAACACAAGTACAATTTCAATACTTTTGTGTTGCCTTTGAGAATTTAGGTTTAGATTATTTGTCATTGCCATGTTCACACACTTCATAAGGTAATGCACAAGGCTATTGAAACAGGCCTAGGTTGGTTTTATCGAAAGTCTTTGCGATCATGTTAACAATAACACAAATAATCACTTTAAAGCTCAAATATATCATCTCTTTATGAGTTTCCTTTAGAGTTTACCCTGGGTTTTAGCTAAGACAGCCATTATAAAAGTTCATTATCAAAGTGCATTTCGTGAAATAAATCCTACTGGCCACCTTCATGCCTTTACTAAACCTGAGTTGAGAGAGACAACTCTAGATAAAATGCCTTATTTATAAACAACATACACACCAGGCACTCATAAAACATATATTATCAAGTTAAATAGAATGGAACACAGATTATCCCAACACAGAGCAAAAAATAGGTTTAAAGAATAATTAATCTAAACACCTATCAAAGACAAAATGTGTAAAGTTGGTATATTTGTCATTGTTGCTCAAGACATTCTCTATTATCAAATTAAATCAAATCTGATCAGATCATTGCCCTCCTTTAGTACTTGACCAAAGCTTTAAAATGGTTAAACCCTTCTGGGGTGTTTCACAAAGATCTAAGACGAACTTAACTCTAAGTTGGACTTAAAAATTATGGAGAGCCATTTGTAGCCTTAAAATAAAATATATTCAAAAGCGAAAATTCAAGTATTTTAGACTTTTTATAAATTCTCCATCAAGAACATGAAATCTCTTTGATAATTGAAAATATGAATAATTTGAATCAACATTTAATGCCTTTTAAAATAACTTTTTAAAAATATTTTCATAGACACAAACGGCTTTCCATAGTCCAACTTAGAGATAAGTTCAACATAGGATCTTTGTGAAACACCCCCCTGGTGTTAAAATGGGATACATTTAGTTGGTTGCAAATCTCAACCGACAGGAAATAGTCTCTACAGACTATATAATTTCCTTTCATAATCCCTGGAGCCCATCTCGCCAGAACTATAATGGATGTGTTTTGAACATGAGTGGGTTTTGGAGGTTTGCCTGTAACCAAAAGTATTTGGTTATCTGACGATGACCCGAGAGAGGTAAATTGTCTTTGTGACGCCATTGATGTAGGTATCATTTTGAATCAATTAATTCTTGCATCACGGGCTACAGATCTGTAATTGTAGATCTGTGGTAAACTAGACCCCTGTTACACATACGTCTGAAAGTGGACTGAGGCCGGCCCCGGAGGCGGCTCGACGTATGTGTAACATCAACTTTTTTTGAAAAGCCGGACTGAGGCCGGACTGAGGCCAGGTGGACTCAGTCCACCTCTGGATGTGGTTTGAGGCCGGCCCGAGTCGGACTCAGTCCCGCAATCAGTATGTGTAACACCAAAGTGGACTCGGGCCGGCTTATAAGCGGAATGACGTGACCTGTCATCATATATCAACATAATACATCGGGCGCACTTTGCCACCTTCTCTTATGTTATTCCTTGTTTTTATCATTCTATCACTTTCTCTTTCTGTCTTTCCTTTTGTTATTCTTTGTTTCTTCCTTCTATCACCTTCTCTTATGTTGTTCTCTGTTTTTATCATTCTATCACTTTCTCTTTCTGTCTTTTCTTATGTTATTCTTTGTTTCTTCCTTCTATCACCTTCTCTAATGTTATTCTTTGTTTTTATCATTCTATCACCTTCTCTTTCTATCTTTCCTTATGTTATTCTTCGTTTTTATCATTCTATCACTTTCTCTTTCTGTCTTTCCTTATGTTATTCTTTGTTTCTTCCTTCTATCACCTTCTCTAATGTTATTCTTTGTTTTTATCATTCTATCACCTTCTCTTTCTATCTTTCCTTATGTTATTCTTCGTTTTTATCATTCTATCACTTTCTCTTTCTGTCTTTCCTTATGTTATTCTTTGTTTCTTCCTTCTCTTATTCTCTTATGTTATTCTTTGTTTTTATCATTCTATCACTTTCTCTTTCTGTCTTTCCTTATGTTATTCCTTGTTTTTATCATTCTATCACTTTCTCTTACTGTCTTTCTTATGTTATTCTTAGTTTTTATCATTCTATCAATTTCTCTTTCTGTCTTCCTGGAGTGCGCCCCAACGTCAGCTCGTGAAAAGCGACGTGAGGCCGGCCTATGTGTAGACACAAAATTGCGGGCCCGAGATATGTGTAACAGGGGTTTGATGATCTCGAGGCGGCTTCAAATTGCAGGCGTGAGGCCGCCTCCGAAGCCGGCTTTAAAAGCCGACGCATGTGTAACAGGGGTCCTAGTTTTGATTTGTGACATTCTTGGGGGTACAAATGGGTCATAAAATAAATAGAATTTTTCAATAGGAATGTGGAGTACTAACATCTTTTGAGGTAAAAGGTCAAGTATTGATCACTGAAGATATCAATAATCCAATGATGTTAAGAACATGTAATAACATCCTTAATTTTATATACTTCTTTTTACTTTTTTTCAGATTTCTTTTGCTGAAATTCAGTCTCTAGAAATTGGATTCTAAAACCAATGGACAAAACAATCAGACAAAAATAGCTTTCCATTGTAGGTTATATATATATATATATATGAATTGCCATTGGTAAACAAAATAATTTAAGTTTTTTGGTAATCAATATAACAAAATAAATTCAAATGGTTTAAATTATATTACACAAATAGGTTAATTACATATAGTTCCTGGTACAAAATATGAGATCTAACTCATTGAATACTGTGCATGTTATAACTCAGGCTGGAGCCAATGGAAAATGTGTGTTCTACGTAAATCAAATCTTACTCTAACCATCAAAATGAAAACTGCGCATATTTTCAAAACTAAACTCCTCAAGTCTGGAAAAGAAGACTACAGGTGTACCTCATATCTTCATTTACTCATTATTCCCCTGAGCATCCATTAACAGCCTCATTAAGTGTGTATCCTGGGCTTTCATTACTCGATCTGTCATGCAATGATGGCTGAGCAATAACAGTTTACCTAAATGGAACCACAATTGAGACCGGAGTCAGCGAAGAACAAAGGGGCAGAGGGACATTCTCTCGCCGCCGTCGAGAGGGGATGAATGGACAAATAATATCTTTTTAATCAGATGAGGATTTGGAATGCAAATATTGCTGTTGTCTGGTGCAAGATTATTTCTTTCTTGATTATAAAACGGGCATTGTTTGAGTCCGGATGTTATTATTTCTCCTAATGGATGAAAGAGGAGTTCTTACAGAAGGGGATGGTGAATAGGAAACACAAAGTGTAAAATGAAAACAAATATCCAAGAGATTAAAACAAAAACATAATAAATGAATGCCTTCTAAAGCTTCAACAGAGTTCATACTTGTACCATGGATAATGCGAATGTAGAAAGCTAAAGAGAAAACTGCAATCAGGGGCCCATTTCATAAAACTAGTTATCTATAACAAATGCTAAATTTCTATGACAAATTTGCTCTCAGCCAATCAGATGCCATGATTTCAGTAGCTTATAACAGTAGCTTGTAACTTGTTATTGATATCAAGTTTTATGAAACAGGGCCCAGATATTCATAACTAGTTTTTGACCATCCTCAGGATGATCTACTTGTTTGTTTTCTTCTCTATAATAACTATAAGTATAATTGGCATTACAGTCCTGTACGTCAGTGATCTTACTTTCTCCTCCTTGATACTCAAAATGAGTGACAGAGGCTTAACAAGAGAGAGACAGAAAGAATGAGAAAGCAAGTACGGGAGAGAAAGGTTGTTTCTATTTTTTTTACCTTTCTTTCTTTCTTTTACTTTCTATTTTTCTCTGCTAAATATTAATATTTTTGTTGTTCACTTCTCTCTCTTTCTTTCTCTCTCTCTCTCTCTCTCTCTCTCTTTCTCTATCAATCTATCTCTCTCTCTCGTCTCCCCTATATATATCCTACCCTCTCGCACCCTTCTTCTTCCTCTCCTCCTCTCCCTCTCTCTTTTGTCTCTCTTCTTATTTAGCATTCCAATCTTAACCAATATCACAGTAGTACACATTAATCCACATTAATCAACCCATTATGTTTATGACAATTTATTCTACAACCTAATGATATCATTTTGAAGATATTGCTAGTACATCAGTATAGTGCAAATGCCTCTAAAATGTTTCTTGTCCCACTACTGTGCACAGTAAAGTACAACAATGCTCTCAAATTATCCTGGTACTCATCTGGGCTTGCTGCAGATGTCTGCAGTCTAAAGTGGGAGCAATGAACTTGCAAATTGGGAGAATGCTCTAACGAGAGAGAGAGAGAGAAAAAAAAAATCACGGTATCAGATGTCAGCACAAGACTCCTAGAAACGACCATTATCCACTCCCAGCACAGCGGCATACAAAATCATAAAGACGACAAAGTAAAAATCACAGAGAGCTCCTCTGAAGAAAACACACAGAATAACACGTTCCTATTGTATGCTTTGTTTGCCTACAACAATCCAAAGGTGCTCGTTCTCTCTCTATGCCTGAAAAGTTTCACACCAATGGCCTAGACCCCAAAGTCCTAGTTCAAAAAGACAAAATCTTTGACAAAAAAGGGTGTTTATTGTCCTTTTTTTATAAGGCGAACTTAGCTATGGAGATGAGAAAAGAAAGAGCTAGAGGCAAGGAGGCAAGCTTTTTAGTATCAAAGGTTGCAGTCATCGATCATGGAGTACACAATATATTCCAAGGAAATTCCCCCACCTATTAATAGATGCCAAAAATAAAGCACTCTGAACATGAAGTGAGAAGGTTTTTTAGACAAAAGTATTAAAAAAAAGGTCTTTATTTCAAACCTGTCATAATACTTTTGTAAGATTATATCAATGGGTTCAGAAATCAGATCAAGTGTTATTTCTAAACCTTCATTATCGATTTGTAATATAATATCTATTTTCATAAAAACAGCTTGTAAATATTATGGTACAAATTCTGTCCTCTTTACTTCTTTGGTTCTATCATATTTCTTCTTTTCTTCCCAATCTTCTGTCATTCTTTTTTTTTTTTCTTCATTACTTTCCCTCAACTTAGCTCTTTGGCTGTAGTCATCTTTCTTCTCCTTTGTTTCTTAATTCCTCAACAAAGCCTTCTAAAAAGATGGACTAGCACAGCAGTGTGGTGAGCAATTCGGCTCCACTAAACTCTGAAAGAACTCTGTAATTTCCTTCTCTCTCTCTCTCTCTCCCTCTCTCTCTCCCTCTCTCTCTCTCACTCTCTCCCTCCCTCCTTCCCCTCTCTCTGTCTCTCTTCCTTTCTCTCAGTCAGATTTCATTTTACAAATTTGCAATCGGCCAAATTTCAGCTGGGGAAGCATTTTTCCTACATGTACGTCATACATGAAATCAAATTTGGCAAATTGTTTACAATTTCATGATTTTTTCCTTAAAAATTACAACCAATGCTTCTTTGCATAGCATATCATGCAAAATAAACACAAAGATGATAATTTTCCCCATTTCTTCCTGCATGCTTCTGTTGAAATATTTTACGAGGAAGAAAAGCTAGCATAAGATGTCACTCCACACCGCTCGTTCATTTTCTCAGTAACAAGTCATAATCTGTACAATTCTAGAATTGGGGCACTTGTTCCATCAAATCACTGTGCACTTTTGATGCTTCCCACCAGAGCAACTCAAATCTCAAAGCATGCTATTTTAGGAGTCCATCATTACCTAAAACTGAGCTGAATCCGACTTGATGTCTACTCCCCGTTCAGACTATAAAAAAATCATTGTATGGCTATACGAAAATTGCATAAAATATGTACAATAAGTAGTTTTTCTAATCTGAATGTTGTACATCAAGTTTCTAACAAAATATTGTATAGCAAAACGCATGTTTGAGCATGGTTTCTTTTCGAAACTTGATAAAGCATCTAATTGATTGGCCAGCTGCCATGTCAACCCGACCTTTTCAAACCTACCTTCTTTATTCGATGTTTCTTCGTATAATGTTCATTTTCTAATCTGTATGCCCCTTTTGCTATATGACGATTCTCTAAACAATGTTTTTAAAAAATTGTACAGTTTTCTCCAGTCTAAAGAGACTATAACTCACGTTGCCTATTGGCAGAATGAATCACAGTCTGTCTATCATTGCCTATTAGGTTGACTCACTTTGATATCAAATAAGATTTCCCTCGAAGTAAACTTTGTTCAACCTTCTAAGGGAGCATCCTGAAGAAGATCGGTGGCCGTAGACAGATATCACTTTAAGGCATTTAAGTTATAGTAAATTGGAAATGGTACAGGAATCAAACATTGATTGTATAAGCTCAAATGTCACACATGGAGGAATGAAATGAAAATTGACTAAAATGAACTTGTTGAATAATAGTAGTCTTATAGAGATTCCTTGTTACATGTAGCTCAATTTCTACAGTTTCTTTGCTTTTGTTCTCCTCACATCTTTCTTCTAAACTGACTACTGTACAGTCAAGCTCTTCTATGTTTTCACGTATTGTAGTTAATACTCTCCATTCATCATTGCTTAAAGCATGAATTTCTTTTTCTTTTTTTGTTATTTCTACTTCTCCTTACATTGTAGTTCCCTGCTTCTAGCCTTTCATCATACAATCTTTCCTCTTCCTTCTTCTCCTTTCTGAAGTATCTCCCTTTTAACTCATTATTCTTTTCTTTTTAAAAACTTTTATATAGTTTTATACTTTTAAATACATTTACTTTTTCCTCCACCTGCAAACCCTTTTATAAATGCTTTTTGGCACATTTGTCTTACAAATTTCCCTTTGGGTGCTTTTTTTATTTCTATACAATTTTGCTAAAATTTGCTGGAGCAAAACGTCAGTCACATAGCTCATTACAGATCTATGGGAAAAAAGATCAAGTTTACAAGACAAATCACTAGAAAAATGTGAAATATACATAAATTTCATCATCATCATCATCATAAAGATGAAATATAGATCAAATGTCTTGAGTTTTTATAATTATGTATGTATTGTTAATTTTGTTAATGTCTTGGGTTCTTATAATTATGTATGTATTGTTAATTTGGGGGTCAACGTACTATAAGGCTATTTGCTCTTTTTTGTTGACCCCTCATTCTCATAATTTGTTTTTGTCTACTTGTTTTGTATTGATTTCTATTGATATTTCTTTGTTGTGTATATTATATATATTTTATGTATGTTGTTTTTATTGACTGAACAGAGTTTTTGAAACCGTCCCTGATCAATCCCAAGCTGATCAAGGTCCGCAAAGTTCCAACGGTTCACCTGAACCTCTAGGATTAGGAGGGGTGTATCCAGCAAACTGTAATCATACAGCTGAATCATAATAAACACACCTGGGGGTGTTTCACAAAGATCCTAAGTTGAACTTATCTCTTAGTTGGACTTAACAATTATGGAAAGCCATTAGCATCTATGAAAATATTTTGTAGAAGTTACTTTAAAAGGCATAAAATATTGATTCAAATCATCCATATTTTCTATTATCAAGGAGATTTCATGTTCTTGATGTGGAATTTATAAAAAGTACAAAATACTTGAATTTTCGCTTTTGAATATATTTTATTTTAAGGCTACAAATGGCTCTCCATAATTTTTAAGTCCAACTTAGAGTTAAGTTTGACTTAGAATCTTTGTGAAACACCCCCCTGGACCAGGGTATCATTGCCATCTATATATTGTCTGTTTGAAGCCAGAAGGGTGTTGACTCATAAACTACAAAATGGAGTTTATGCCCTTCTGGTTCTGAACATACAGTATCATCTGTTTGGAGTCAGAAGGGTGTTTACACCTAGTAAAATTGTATGAGTTAACGCCCTTGAGGCTCTAAACAAATGATATCCACGTTCATCTAATCCTCTTATATGAACCTGTATTTGGAAGAAGCCTTAGTGTACTATTCAATATTTAGACAAATTGTGTTTCAAAAAAATGAAGATAAAAAATCAGAGGTGATTGAAAGTAAGATAATATGGACATTGTTTTTTTTTTTTGGGGGGGGTCCTCAAATTAGCTTAGCAACTACCAACTTGCAGTGTAAATGCAGCTTGTTTTATTTCATTTATTATATGAGTGATTTCATGTTGACCATGGTTGAACTCAATCCTTACCAAAACATTCTAGTTTTCATATAACTCTTTGGAGACTCAGCTAACAGAACAAACCAAAATCCAGTGACAAAGGACTGGCAAATAGAAAAAGGGCTCATTACAAAAATCAAATATTATTTCAGCATTGTCAAATTCGGGCAACTCCCATTTCAATCAATGTTCATTACATCAGGCAAACAAAATGAACCTTTGTTATCCATTGTTTAATATCCAACACACAAAGACATATTAGCCCACTGGGAACTGTTCATTTACATGTTCCAATGGATTTTAAAATTGTAGTGGTTAGAAACAGTTATCAACAGGCTAATCAAAAGACATATTCCTTTTCTCTTTTTATTGTGGCTGCACTTACATTATAGGTTTGCGGTTATTTAAACTGCATTCATAAATATGCCCTCATTAATAATATTTATATTCTCCTTCGGAAGATAAACATGAGTCATATGTAATGTTTACCAGAGGCATGTTAACATGTTTTTTCTTCTTTTTCTTCAAAGTTCAACGTGATGTGGTTGAATAAGAAGAATGTGATTGATGTAAAGCTGTAAATCAAATACCAATGCTAGCTCAAGCATGGCTGGCTATTGTCTGACAATGTCAAATTACCTATAATCAATAGTAATACCACGGGTGTTGTTAATCTATTTTCACAGGACTGTTTCAGGAATGTTCATGGGTAACTTGCACGCAAGTTTGTGGTGAGAGAGGATCCATTTGAAAAGTATATTGTACCAAGATTAAATCTAATGTGAATTGTTATCTGACATCAACATGTTTTTGCGACCAAACAGACATACGGTACTGCTTTGTTTTATATTTTTCACATCCCACAGATTAATGAATTATTATTTCTATCATTTCATGGTATATTTATTGAAAATCTGTCTTGCAGCCGTCCGGCTGAATCAAATGTTAAGTGTTGAGGAGTGATGTTATCTTTAATACCCATAAAGCACTTTAATAGAAAGGCAAAAGAAGACACCACATGTGCATGTAGACAAGATAAACAAAGTCTGAAAATAAATAAAATACATCACAGATGATAAAAAATTTTCGATAAATTCTAACTATTGCAGGTTCCTCTAAAGCCTTACTGCGCTACTTGTAGCTACTTGCTCCCTCTATATAGAAAACAATGCCTAAGCGGTGCCCGTTGGTCCCCCATGATCCTCTTTTTCTTATGTTAATTGAGAGCTGAGTTGCTGGGAGGTATAATCCTTCCTGGCCAAAGTAGTGCAGACGGGCTTAAAAACATTTATAAGAAAAACCCTTGAAAGAAACTAACTTGGTGAAAGTACTTTTTCTTTCTTTAGAACTGTTCTTCGACCTACACGTAGATCAATTGGGCAGATTATAGGTGGTATATTTCATTATTCTGTTGATCTGAACAAATTGTTTACAATCTTATCATGGACCTACACTATTCATTCATATTATAGAGTGGTGAAGCGTGACGTCATCAAAAATCTATTTTTGGAATTTCTCAATTTTTTCTTCATTTTCCGAAAGACCACCAAAAATAATGTCCAAATGTCGAAAACCAATTGAATAGGTTAAGTATTGGCTGAGATATGACCATCTGAATAAAAAGATTGCCTATGGGAACTCAGTGTTATATTGCTTTGGTTCATAACATTAGGAGCCAGAGCAATAGAACACTGAGTTCCCATAGGAAATCTATTTATTCAGATGGTCATATCTCGGCCAATACTTTACATATTCAATTGGTTTTCGACATTTGGACATTATTTTTGAAAAATGAAGAAAAAATTGAGAAATTCCAAAAATAGATTTTTATGACGTCACAGCTTTGGTACTCTATAGGCCATGATCAAATTAAGACACAAGCTCGTGCTGAATAAATTCAGCAACTTTTTTTTTTCTTCAATCCTTTAATCTTTTGGGGTAATGTCATTTTTGATTGGTCAAAAAGAATATAAACTGTATTTTTAGAGTTGTCCTTTTCAAACAATGGTCCACTTAAAAAGTTTGGCATACACACTACGCTGCCCCATTTAGATGTAGGCACACATATTGATAAACATTCACAGATATTGCTGACATTTAAACACTCAACCACATAAAGTGGAAATACTCACCAAATACAGATGATATTCCCCTCTCTGAAAATTATCTCCACAACCACCATTAATAGAACTCATCAGATATACAAGGAAACTAGAATTAGAACTATGACAGTACCCCTTCACCCCAGAGTTTACAAAGACACATTTTATGAATCACAGATTTAATTCTGCCAGTTCCAGTTCTCTGCAACTTCGGACGACGAGATTTCCAGCGGCGAGTCAAATATTGTTTTAATCCAAAAGTATTGATCCGAAAAGAGGGTGGACTTTGGCAACAAAAGGAGACAAGAAGTCGGGGGAGGACAAGAAGAGTTAGAGTAAATCTAAACTGAGTTCCTGAGCAAGTCAAATCTCCTTTGAAGTGAAGTTAGAGGATACTGAGGTGATGATAGGGAGCCAAAAATAAGCTCAGTTTTCTGAGTCAACTTCTAAAAAGTCAAATATTGAATCAGAGCTTTAAAATCTTGGGAGTATCCTATGGATGACTGAATCATTACAAAAGAATATGGGTGCGTTTATCGGGTCTTGCCATCAGATATGTACATATCGAACCCCACTATCGAACCCCACTATCGAACCCCACTATACGAACGTGATTCTCGGGATGTCGCGTTTATCGTCTCTTCACGATTCAAAATAAAGGCCTTGTCTCTGCCCAGCTGCTTTGCGCCGTTTGACCTTGAAGCGGATTAGCCTGGGAAGGTCCATAGAGCTATATGGGAAGGTCCGATTTGTATGTGGGGTTCAAAACAGCTTTGCGTTTATCGTGTCTCAGAAACGTGATTCTGGCTGTATGTCACATTCAAAACGCACCTTTTCGGCGTTACAATATGCCCATATCTAAAGACGTTTGAAATAGGGCTTTGCGTTTATCGCCTTAAAAATTTGCCTGAAAGACGTTTGAAAACGCTGATTCTAGGCAAAAATTTGGTCGATAAACGCGACCTATGACAGTTCAGGATGGTTTGTTACAGGGGAGTTGAATGTTTCACTCATGAGTGCCCTAGGCAACAACAAAAATCCATATCCCTGAATCACCAAGTAATGAAATTCCTCTATCTCTTTTGAGGGGGAATCCCAAGAGAATGTTGGAAAGAGTTCAACTGTTTGGCACTAGCTTTCGACTGACGCCGGTGTTGGCAACAAAAATTTCCGACAGTTTTGACTGGGAATTTCATAACATGAATTCTTGTTGTTAATAGCACCTGCTCATTAAAGAATATTGCAAAGGTCAGATATATACTTAATGTTCCTCCAAGTTTTCAGAAACATCAAATTGAAGACTTCACTTTGTACAGCACAACAGCCCTTATTCTTCTGAAAATGTGCAATAAACCATGACAATGAAATGTCCACCAGTGTCCAAAAGTGTTCGCTTTACAATATGTCCCTCATATCTATCCTTGGGATAAAAAAATATTGACGAATAGCTCAACATGTAAGTTAACATCCAGGTACAATTGACAGGTAAAGTTGATGGAACCAATTTTCTGATTAAATCTTTCGGAATAGAAACAAGGTGGGGAAGGAAGATGCAACTTGATTCTCTTAAATCAAGTCATAAAGAGAAAAGATATAATCATATTCCACATGAAATGTTAATCCAAACTGATGAATCAATCCAGGTGCTCACAAAACAAGGAAACAAGTTGATCCTAGGTAACCAAATAAAAGCCAAAGAAGTCACACTTATGTTTCCCTTTTCCTACAAGGAAACTTATCCCAAGTCTGAATCAAAATGGAACCTTATACCTCCGTCAGATTCCTTCAGATGTCTCCTTGACAGATCGACTGCCAAGACGGTTCTCAGTGGCTGCAATGTCCAGCACCTAGGCTGAGTTTCAGGACAGAAGACTGAAGGGCAATTGCGCGAAACCCCCCTCCCCGCTATCAACTCAGACACATGTGTAGAGTAGTCTAGTGATGCAGACCCATTAATATTAATTTCAAAACGTGGAATAATAATAATAATAATGATAATAATAATAATAAAAATAATAACAACAATAACTTTAATAATAACAATAATGATAATAAAAATAATGATAATAATAATAGTTATAAGAAGAAGAAGAAGAAGAAGAAGAAGAAGAAGAAGAAGAAGAAGAAGAAGAAGAAGAAGAAGAAGAAGAAGAAGAAGAAGAAGAAGAATAATAATAATAATCATAATGATAATAATAATAATAATAATACCAATGAAAATAAAAATAATAACGATAATGTAGTTATAAAAACTGCATTTTCCATATACATTTACATGTTTAAATGTTTAACCAAATCCTATCTAGTCTAAAATCTAAATCACCAATTTTTTTTTATTTTTTGCCTTTATTTTATCAGCCTTTATGCCCATAAATTGTACATCTGTGTTATAGAACAAGGTACAGTATGTATGTGTTAAAATCACCTATGTGGATACTGGCCATAAAGTCTACCATTTGAAAACACCACAGCCACAGCCCAGCTAATTCAATTAATTTGTAATTACGCGAGAACTGTTAAAGGTGTTAAAATACAACAACTTTAGTACACTGTGAAACACATTTAATTAAGAAACGGAGCAAACGTATTAACCATGTTTAAAGCTTATATTGATGTCTGGTATAATGAAACACTATTTCAAGGATTTTTTCAAGTTCTTTCTTTGAAAGTCATTTGAATCATTACCATAGAGCAGGGCTAAATCATGTAAACAACAAAAAAATATGTGAAACCTAGCAGAAAACCACATTAATTAACTGGAACACACCTACACAGACATCCTGGACAATGTAGAAATTGTGATTCATCATGGTGCCCCTATTTTTCTTTGCCGATTAAACATCTTTCAGAAATATTCTATCAAAATTGAGGCAAATATGATTTATTTTGTCATGCTAGGAGTCAAACTGGTATATCATTTGACATGTAAGATATGCCCTTCTGGCTAAATTACTAAACAACTATTTTTTAATATAATTCAATGTTTGGATGTAGGCCTACACACCAATGATTTTTTTGTTGTTTATATTTGTATTATATTCTAATAGGTTGTGACCACTGAATAGAATTGAATAATTCCATATCTCCAAATCATCTGCTGTGAGCAAAAAGAGTATTTACTCATACTCATGCAAGTTTACAATATTACAGAGTTAAGGCCCAATAAAATTAGTTCCTATTTTCTCGACCTCTCGTCCTTCCATTTTTGCAGCCTGCCTCAATTACTTCGTTTGTTGACATTTTGTTTTCAAACTAGCATAAATATGAATCTGAGGCATCTGGACAGTAAGAGTTGCAATTATTTATATAATGCAATTCCACCATGTTTTGAACCCCTGAATGTAAAAATTACATGCAATTTAATAAGATTTGTGTTAAAACAGACTCAACAGCATTTTCATGCAGAAGAAGAAGAAGAAGATGAAGTAGATGAAGAAGAAGAAAAAAAGAAGAAGATGAAGAAGAAGAAGAAGAAGAAGAAGAAGAAGAAGAAGAAGAAGAAGAAGAAGAGGAAGAGGAAGAAGAAGAAGAAGAAGAAGAAGAAGAAGAAGAAGAAGAAGATGATGAAGAAGAAGATGAAGAAGATGAAGAAGATGAAGAAGAAGAAATAGACCCCAAAAAGAAGAAGAAGAAGAAGAAGGAAAAAAGAACAAGTACAAGAAGAAAAAAAAGAAGAAGAAGAAAAGAAAAAAAAGAAGAAGAAAGAAGAAAAAGAAGGAGAAGAAGAAAGAAGAAGAAGAAGAAGAAGAAGAAGAAGAAGAAGAAGAAGAAGAAGAAGAAGAAGAAGAAGAAGAAGAAGAAAAAAGAAGGAGAAGAAAGAGTAGCCTCATCAGTATTGAAAATTTCTCCCTGAGGGCCCTGCAATCATAAGTACAAGAAAAAGAATCAAATAACACAGAACCCCTTCCTCTTCATTTAAAACAAAAAATCCTGGAAAAAAATACTTGGCCTAATGCCCTCCTGGCTCTAAGCAGGCAAGATGCAAGTTGGCTACTTGAAATTAGAGTCTGATTTCTAGACTATCCCATGTGTACTGGTGCACATGTGCAGAGAGAGGTGTAAACAAGCAACAGCTGGCTGCAGTGACTTCAAGAGGCCAATCCACACCCATACATCATTCATTTCATTTTCATATTCCTCACTCTGCAGGACAATTCCGTTTGAAATGAGTCAAAGATTGGCTGTCAAAAGATATGAAGCCACTCCCCATATCTGCACAGGCAACACACATCAAACACTAAACACTGTGATTAAATTAGTTCTTTGTGTCTGTGAATTAATGTTAATATACTAATAACTACATTTGTATTATTACCTTGTCATTAGGTACCACTTGTGAAATATTAAAGCATGCTCCCCCAATAAAAATGATAGCAGTGGTCCTGCAATATACTCTGACTTAATTCATATTGGAATCTGACAAAAATATTATTCATTAAAATGCAGGTTTGTTTGGAAAAAAGAGATAAAGGGGATTAGTACCTGCATTGTCCTATTTCAAGAGAAGTAAAGGCCCGTACGATTTCAAGAGAAAATACATAAGGGTCTGCATCTTCCAAAGCTATACTTTGGAAACGGTCTTGATAATGTACTTCAACCACACTGGAAAGGAAGTACAGGTATCTTGAGCTTTGGTGACTGCAATATTCACGTACTCTCCAATAGCAATAAGGAAATTATAGTTCCTGCCTTGTCCCAAATTGCATTGGGCATACTTCCCCCTCCCTTACTAAGGTACTTCCTCAAATCAAAAAAATGAATTAAACAAAAATCTGGGACAAGACCTTCTCTCCATATTGAATCAGTTCTCATTCAAGTATGTCTCACAATTCATGTCCCTTGACAACACACTCCAGGAGAGGCCCCAATTATGCAGCATCGTCCCGCTCAGGGATTATCATCCCGTTACCATGGATACGAGTCAGTGTGCATGATGATGGCATTGGGTGTCTGAGCATAAGGGATTACTTAGGTGGAAGTAAACAGACCCAATTATACAGGTGTGCTGTTATTGATTCTTCATAAAAACATGCATGAAGGCAGTACTGAGTGTATCTGAATGAAGACTGGCATAGCGCAAGAGAAATTATGAGATGATATATATTTTAGAGCTGATCTAGTTCTGGGTTAGGTAAGCAATGTGATATGTTTTGAGTAACAGTTACACTGCAGATATTACAAATCAGGGTTAAAAATATACTAATGATACACACAGTCATATGCATAGATCTAAATGATACATACACATAATCATCAAGTTTTTGTTGTGCCGTTTTGGCCCCCCCCCCCCAAAAGGGGCGGGGTCATCAGACTCTTCAGCTTGTGCCCCCTGGATCCACCACTGGAAAGCTAGATAGACATGAAATCCAGGTACATGGATATGAGTAAACGTCCTTCTGACGCACAACAGACTAAAGTTTTAACGGACATTTCCAGCGGTGAGTCACAAACAATGGAAGGTGATCAAATGAGGGTCATTCCCATTGTGTATCTGTTCTAGCTTTGTGACAGTAGTTGCACAAGGGTCTGTCACAAGGCTGCTTAATACCCAACATGCCATTTTCTATTGTACAACCCAATTTTTTCAATTTCAATGAATGTAAACAAAAGATCAGCAGACAATGTGAAAAGACATTACCCTGCCATAGGTCAGTGGTTCTCTATAACACAACAAAGAGATATAAGATCTATATAATATTGATCCACATAAAAGAAGGATCCTAATTTGTAGCCATTGTGGCCTTTGACCTCTGAGAAGGAAAGTTTCGTCTGTCTCCATAAAAGCATTGTGGAGCAAACTAATATTTCATGCTCTGGCAGTCAACATAATCTTCATTATGAAACAGCTAATACTTTTGAAGAACATAAGAAATACATCCCTCTTCATTTACTATAATTTCTCTTTAAATTCTTACTTTTTATCAATTTATATTATTATTACCCATTGTTTCTATTATAAAAACTGCAAATGGAAGTTGAAAATAAGTAGAATAATTGATTTTATGGGCCTATATTTTTTCACTCAGCATATGAGGAACTGTTGGCTAACACTTTTCTTTCATACAATATTTCCACCAAGACTAGTTTGTAATAATGTTCTGTTTTTGAATGTTAACTGGCAAGAAAGAATATACATATCCAAAGAGATCATGGGATTTGAATATCATCACTACCAAGGAATTATACATTTCAGCTCTGTATTTCCAAAAGAAATATCCAGCCAATTAATACCCTTTAGCAGCTTATTACAGTCAATGTACTTTAAATGTCACTGATCAGTAAGTTCTAATGCCTAGAAAGGCTAGAATAGATTTTAAAATCCACTTCTCTTTTTTTTCTCTTCTCCATGTAGATAAAAGTAAGTTATTTGTGTTACAGATATTTTAGTGCACTACTAACTTATGACTCACACGCAAGGATTCATAATGATATCATAAATGTTGGCCTATAACATGTTACCCCCCACCACCACCACCACAACCACCTTCCTTCTCCCTCTCTCTCTCTCTCTCTCTCTCTCTCTCATTCCCTCTCCACATTCACCTTCTGTTCATCCTCCCCTCCCTGTTTCTCTCTCTCTCTCTCTCTCTCTCTCTTGCAAAATGAGTAGTTTCTTTTCACTTTTATGATTATGTTCTTCTTTGAATTAAAGAATCTACATGTAAAATGTATTAACCAATTATTTCACACCTTAAAAGAAAATGGCATTATGAACGTGAAAACAAAGTAGGCTACATAATCAACCATCTATATAAACATATATCATTATCATTATCATCACCACTGTAATGTGGGGTTGTTTAAGCTGTATGATTAGTACTGAAATGATGACACATAGAGAAGGATCAGAGTTAGGTTTCAATCCAGCCAGCCTGGTTATATGGGGTATAACAGAGCACCACACCACAGTGCACATCATCATCAGCAGCACCATCATCATCATCATCATCATCACCACCACACCACCATCATCACCATCAACACCATCATCAAGTCGTCATCATCGTCATCGCCGTCATCATCGTCATCGCCATCATCATCACCATTACCACCATCACCATGATTATCATAAACATCATCACCATCACCAGCATCATCACTGTCATCAACCTAATCACCATCATGCCAACCTGTGCTCTATCTATGGCCTAAATTCCCTAATCCAGGAAAGCCTAATGTTACAATTTATGCAACATTTGGCTAGAGAAGGAACATAATCTGCCTACCGATTAATAAAATCTTTCCAAAAATCTTTAAATAACACTACGCCACAAGCGTACTCCACAATGAGCATGGCGAGATGGCAGAGGCGGTGAAGTGTAGAGCAGTTACCAATGGACATTATACATGAGCGAATCGCATCGGGAAACCACTGGGCTACACATCGCGCGATCGCGGTCACTTCGCTCTCCAATATCACTAACTCACAAGCTCAAACAAAATTATGGATATTCTAAATCGTTACTCATATACAGATTGATTTCATGTTTTTACTCTGGATTGCATAATAACTGTGAATGTTCATCTTACCTTCGCTCATGTTGAATAAATATTATCCCCAGAGTAAATCCAAATGTATGATTATATTCTCACTCGTAGCTGTTCGTGTACTTTGTGTCGTCTGCAATTTGTTTACACCCGTACCTGCGCGAATATATGAATAAGCACGTTATAACGAGTAGACTGATTCCCAGGGGTTTACTAGAATCGTGATAGACCAATGCAAACGTAGAAATGCTGCATTGATTAAACAATTCGATCATTTCACCGGATGAAGACTAATACAATTCTCAGGGAAAGTGAGGTCCATCCATGGGTGCAACCATGGACCTATTACGAATGGTGCAACACAGTTATGACTGAAATTATTGAAATTTGTGTGCTTCCTGAAATAGGGAAATTAGAGGTGTATTTCAAAGGCCAGCGATTGCATATTTCATGTTTAAGTTTAAGTTCATGCACATGGCTGATCAAAATCGAAATAGCACAAATTATATCTTCTTATTTGGATATCCTTGCATAATTAATGGCCTTGCTTTGATGCCTCCAGAATACGGTGATAAATTTGGAAAAGAAAGTGAGAATAAGTGGAATCGATAGAACTAGAAGAAAGTTTTTTTTTGTGTTGGAGCAAATTTGAATTTAAGAAACAATCGTGAATACAAAATTAATGTGTCAGAATTTCTTTGTATTATAACCTTTGTCCATCGTATTGTATTGGAGTGTATTTAATGTATTGCTATACAAATAATACAAGTTAACTTTGCGAGTGCATTCGTGCATATATCACTAATGCACGAGCTAAAAACATGTATTATTTGTTTTATAAGAAGGGTCTACAATATGAGTATAAAGTCGAGAAACTGACGGTTGTTGTCACCAAAATGCACTCCCCGTGCATATGGTAAAAATAATGCACGCACACGCGATCCATTTCGACGCTTCTCATTGGCTACATTCTTGAACCTATTTAATTATATTATCCTTGAGGAGCTGGTGGAAGCAAATTGTCCATGATTTGTTGACCATGAAGTGATTTATCATTATGAAACTTATCCGTATTATGAAATTTAAGGGGCACTTTGAATATTCATGTTTTCCATTTTTTTTAAGAGCAAGCAAAGTATCGAAGGACGCACAATATCATGTGCATTTCCCCACCCCCGACCCCACCGCCCCTTGTCCTCCAAATCCTAGATGGGCAGAGGGGGGGGTCATAAAAATGTACTGAAAAACAATCAGGAAGGCAGTCACACAGACAGACGGACAGACGGACAAGCAACAAACAAAAAAACAAACAGAAAACCCAAACTGACATAACCAGTAAACTCGATATGCTACCGAACATGTCATGCAAACAGAAGTGACGATTTTATTTAGTTGCAGACGGACTGACTTGTCAGTCAACGCAGAGGGCACTGTTCTGATATGTTGATCGCGCTATAATTATTTTGTTCTGAGATCACTCACGGATTGCCAATCACCTGTAAGTATATTGCTGCTGTATAAAGAGACAGGAGAAAGAGAAATATGGAAGTTTGTTGACAATTGAAGAGCGCCATCTAAGTCTCAACAACAACAACAACAACAACAAATGAGGAACTAATACATCAACAAGCTCTGCTTCTGCCTTCTAGTTAGTTCCTCTTTTCTCGTGCTAGTACTATTATCTTAATTGTCGTTTCACTGTATATTTTTTGTAATATACTTATTCATTGTATTATGTTTTGCATGAGAAATAAACATGTAAAGTCATTTGAATAAGAAGAAAAAAGAAAAAAATGAAAGAAACTAGAGGATGGTTGAATGGACAAAGAATGAAAAAAGAGGCCTTTAATTTGGATACAACATTTAAAACACAGAGAGAATGAATAAATTCTCGATTTAAAAACAATTACATAAATATCTAATTTTGGAAAGGTATTCCCCCCTGGCAGCCAGACACCCCTCAAAATGCCAGTATATAGGGATGTGGCTGCCGTTGTGGCGTGCGCCTGTAATCCAGCTAACAGTGGAAGTTACAAACTGATTCAGCCGAGGACGCAGGTTCGAAACTGAGTCACGTCTTTCGGATGGTGACGTTAAAGGTCGGTCCCCAGACGTAAGTAATCATATCTGATTGATACACGTCTGTAAAAACCCAATCACACACACGTGGGGCATACCCCTGGATCCTGCTAACCCGTTGTCAGTATGAATTACTAAAATGGATCGTTACGGGGTTTGGATGAATGTTTTGATAATATATATTAAGATGCAACCTATTGATGGGTTCATTAGATCTGTATCAGAAAAGCTAATGTGCATTTTTTTTTTAAAGGTGCGATCTTCATTTACATGAAAGTTTCCAAATAATTTAGTATGCCTTGCGACATCACAGTCAACACATTATTTTAACATCAATGATAAACACTTGATTCCCGATCATTGTGACATGAGTATAGATCTACAAGGCTACTTGCAAGGCAGACTATTGACTGGCCTATTGTTTTCCTTTCTTCTTTTCTTTTCTTTTCTTTTCTATTCTTATCTCTTCCTTTCTTTCTTTCTTTCTTTTTTCTTTCTTTTATTTTCTTCTTTCCTTCTATATTTTTTCTTTATTGTTTTTCAAGGGGGTTGTCTACCCCAGTCACACTGTTAAACCGTCTTGCCTTTCTTGTCTTTTCTTTTCGTTTCCTTTATTTTCTCACATCTTCTCCTGTCGATACGACATTACACCCCAGTCACACCATCAAACCGTCTTTTCCCTATTTTATTTCCTTTATTTTGTTTTCTTTCTTTTTTCCCCTTTCTTTTATGCCTTTATTTCATTTTATTCATATTTTATTTTACTTTATGTTATTAACTTTTTTTCTTTCATTTTTCATTGATTGATTGACTTATTTCTTATTATTATTTTTATTTTTATTTTGTTGTGGGGGATTCTCACATCTTCCCTTGTCGGTTAGACATAACACCCCAGTCACGCCGTTAAACCATGCATGGACCCGACTCTAAACCAACCGGTCATTTGGTATACCAAGTCGTTCTGACTTGAGCATTCATTATGTCTCAATCAATAATCTGAACAGTCACTAAGCTTCCCTATAACATTGATTTCCTAGCCTAATCGAAGTCGTCTTATCATATTTTTTTTCAGAGCAGTAGGCCTTCATTAGTTTCATGTAAGATGTTCATTCAAAGAATTTCAGACACCCGTCTCCCCGGAAAAACCTAGATCCGCTCTTGCTTGTCAAATCGTCTATAATCATGCTTAATAGTGAAACTTTTCGAATTTCAAACAATTTTATATACAAATTTCAATTTTCTAGAAAGAAAAAACATTGCGGCTGTAAGAGAGGTACATTGAACGGTTATATTCATGCATGCATTATTTGCTCAAGCCCCCGTTTCCTATCATGCGTATGTGATTACCAACTTCTTCAACCATAAGACTTCGATTTTCATGTCACGCTCTTTTGATATTGGGAGTTGGTCTTTTATTTTGAAGTACTTATAAAGTTAATTGACATCATCTAGTGTTTAAGCATGTAGATGATGAATAGAAAACACAACGAAGATTTTAAGAGAGAGAGAGAGAGAGAGAGAGAGAGAGAGAGAGAGAGAGAGAGAGAGATGGGGGAAGAGAGAGAGAGGGGAGAGAGAAAGAGAGGGGATACACTGACAAAGAAAGAGAAATGTAATGCAGGGGAGGCTGGTAGAGAGAGAGAGCGGGAGAGAGATAGAGAGATGGGGGAAGAGAGAGAGAGGGGGAGAGAGAAAGAGAGGGGATACACAGACAGAGAAAGAGAAATGTGATGCAGGGGAGGCTGGTAGAGAGAGAGAGAGAGAGAGAGAGTGACAAATGAGGGCGGAAAGGGGGACGGGAGGAGAGGAAGGTAGCTTTTGGGTTTATATCATTACTCAATTATTGAGCCACATTGTTATCGCACTTTTCTTTCAGTCGGGGTACCGCGATAGAAAGTTTAGTTATTATTAAGAATATATTCTATATAGGATAACGTCAGTTTCATAAAAACAAAGTAAATACCAGAAACAGCATACATTTACACTCAGACATCAGTGGGTATGTGCACTATTTTGTTCTCTTTTATTTCTTTTATCTCAGTGAAAGCTATATTCTGTACTAACATGAACAAAATGTATAAACAGTATCAGTAGCGTACCTACGGGGGGCAGGGGGGAGTCTCCCCCCTGATGAGTGACAAGCAAGCAAAAAAAAGGGAAGGAAAGGAAAGGAAAGGAAAGGAAAGGAAAGGAAAGGAAAAGGGAAAGGGAAGAAAGAAGGGCTAAAAACACGAGTTAGAATTGGACCCAGGGCACTCACTTATCCGTATATAGGCCAAGGCCCCGCGGTTCAGCTAGCCATGCTCCGATATTTGGGTCGTTTTCAGGTCAGAACTAGCCCTAATTCGTGTTTTAGGCCCATAAGATTAAAACATAATGCCGATGATCGCTCTAATTATACACTAGGGCGTACAAGTTACAACGTTGAAAATTATGTCAGGGCTCAGTTAGCTTCAGGTCCATCTGTCAAATCATCATGCCGTTACACAATGTACAGGGCCCGCGCTACGGCGGGGCTCGGGGGCGGGGGCTCTTTTTGAAAAAGTATGTTAAAGAAAAATAGAAAGAAACCAACCAAGGGCAAGGCCCCGGCAAAAAACTTTCCTGCAAAATGTGATACCACATTAAAGCGCGAAAAATAGCAAATGCGAGAAGTAAAAACACGGAGGCATCGTCAAGCATGTCGGCAAAGCTTCCGAGTTCGGCAGTTTGCGGATTCATAAATTCAGTCTCTAAAAGCCTAATTCGTTCAGAAAATTACACACTTTTATCGTTAGAATCTGGGTAAAAACACTCCATTCAGTTGTACAGGTGCATGAAAGACGAACTGTCAGTCAAAAATTTTCTTTTTCAATCTGCGCATAATTATACCGGTATGCAAATTATACCGAGCAAAATCAGTCTCATGCACATCGTTTTAGTGTCACAGATGAGTCGTTACTGTTACACTATATGGACAGATTGGATAGATGTGTAAATCATTAAAATTATAATCAGTGTACGATGCGAAAACGATTCATCTCCAGCTTCCGGAAATAATAATATTATTCCGCTTTTGTATGGCGCTTAATACATCTACGATGTCTATAAGCGCTTTACAGATATACTAACCTGGGAATTTTTGTTGTGTCCTGCGGGACGCAATTACTCACTGCTTTTGCATAATTTGTGCGTGAGATTTTTTTCTTTCTTTCTATTAAGTGCCCCTTTTTTTAAATCTCCGATGAGTGCCCTTATTCATATTCGAGAGGTGCCCCCTTTAACTCTGTAATAAGTGCCCCTTTTCATCTCTGATAGTTGCCCCTTTTATTTTCACACGTGCCCCTTGATGTAATCAAATTGATTAATGTACTATTACCAGTCTTTTTTGTTGTAAAAGATTATATCATGTTTTGTGTCGTTTTGAATAAAATGAACCTGAACTTGAACTTATCCTTTCTAATTAGTACCATTTTCCTTCTGATAATTGCACTTTTTCCGTTATCATAAGTGCCCCTTATTAAGTGTGAGGAGTGCCCCATTTTCACCTCTGGTAATTCCCCTTTTTACTTTGACATGTGCTCTTTTTCTTTTCTAATAAGTGTCCTTTTCCATTTGGATATGTGCCCCCTTTTCCTTTCCCCATAAAAAGTGCTCCTAATTTAAAGCGATTAAGAGCAATTTTTTTCCTTTAATTTCAGCCAAATCTGGCTCGCTACGCTCGCTCGTATTTAAAATTTATATAATTATGTTTCTTATTAAAGATCTTTTCAGTCTTTCATGATTAGATTGTCCTTAAAACCCCATCAGGATTGTTTTTCCTCTTTATAAGATGTAATTTTTTCACTGCGACCTCACAAATCTCTGATAGTTCGCTCGCAAATAAATATTCTAACCATCACAACCAACTGCTAAGTACATGTATGATGCTTAAACAGTATCTTGGACCATGTAAAGAGAGGAACAAACATTGAAATCATCCCTGATAATGTACTCATAATGTAGGGGTAAATACCAATGTCTAAAAAGTTGTATATTTTCGCTTTGAGGTTTCCCTTTATAGGTGCCCCCTTTTCCCGGAAAGCGCCCTTTATTGTTGGTGCTCCCCCCCCCACTATGAATGACACTCCGCCACCCCTGGCCTGCTAAAACCTCTGAATTTCCGGGGGCTCCGCCCCCTGGACCCCACGCCAATTTACACTCCGCTCGCTTCGCTCGCTACGCTCTACCTGATCGTAAATACTTTAGCCCCCCCCCCTACACTTTGAAAAAACGTTCCCCGGGCCTGATGTAAGGTGTTTGAAGCTGAAGCCCGACGCAAGTGATTGCTGTCTGCCCATCCCAACTGCTGTCCTAGTCTTGTACTGACTGGTTTTGACAATCAAGTGATACCTGAGATACAAGGAAACTATACACCAAATCGCACGAATTGAGTTTGAAAAATCGATTTTTTTCAGCTTCTCAGGGGCACATCCCCTGTCCGTGCAAGCGCGGAACGCCGCTAATTATTTTCTTACGAATCGCCCCCCTCGCCGCCGGCTGGATCTGCCTCTGTATGTAGCCTCCCAGTGCGTGATTTCTCCTATATCTAGTGATGTATCATTTTACTGTTACATTTTTTTCTCACTTTACTACATTTATTTTTATTGAGTGAATAGATGCATATTCTAAATATTCGTTAGTTTTAATTGTGCATGTGGAAATGAAACAAATGCAAATCAATACGATTCAATTCAATGTCAAATACACTTTTTTACATCTCCAAATATGCATAATTGGGAACATAATATGTCAATATCTTCTTCAAAGAGGAATAATAGAAGTACGTTAATAGAAACATTGTCATTACCAGTTATAAGTTAACCACTGATTTTGTCAACATTCAATACATTTAACTTTTTTTTTAATGATAAATTTTACATCTCCAAATAGGCCTATGCAGAATTGGGAACATAATATGTCAATAGCTTCAAAGAAGAGGAATAATAGAAGTACGTTAATAGAAACATTGCCATAACCAGTTATAAGTTAACCACTGATTTTGTCAAAATTAAATACATTTTACTTTTTGTTTTAATGATAATTTTTCTTTTAAATCAAAATAGACCAAAGATATGAAGTCACCCGATCGCAAATATTAATATCGACAAGATCCCTACTGTGTTATTGGGACAACCCCTAGTCCCCTTCACCCCTTCCACACCCCAACACCCCCTTGCTCGTCCAAATCGCTTCCCCCTGATGAGGTATGCCAGGTACGCCACTGAACAGTATTATATTCAACATTATTACATTTTTCCTTCACAATTCACAAGCTTCTTCATCATTACATACTACTGGATCGAGTGTACATTAAAGAAGGGAAAACAAGCAAAGAATGGCATGTCTGCTAGTCTGTACATGATGGGGGCTACAGCCCCTCCCCCCTCCCTCCGCGATGAGTTTTAAAGTTCCGATATTTCAGGTAAGTCTCAAACGTCATTGTTACAAGGAATTTCTGTTATTGCTTAATCGATCTTGCTTCGTGTGAGTGATGGCTTTGCGTTTTCTTATTTCACTTACTTCATTTTGATCAATACTCTTATACAAACGTAGAGACCTGGGGGCAAAGATTATTTATTGTTCTTTATCATTTCGATGTGGGGGGTAGGGGTGATGCACAACAAATGCCTGTTCCTAAGGTATTTCGCGAAAACATTTGAATAACAATTGTATTATATAACAATTGTATTGTTCGTATTTTTGTAGTTTCATATGTTATGTTCCTATACCCAAACATGCACTTTGTTCGATCAGCAAACAATTGAAAACTAGAGAGAGAAGAAAGAGAGAGGATGTGAGAGAGAGGGTGTGAGAGAGAGGGAGAGAGAGAGAAAGAGAGAGAGAAGAGAAGAGAAAGATAGAGAGAGAGAGAGAGAGAGAGAGGGGAGAGAGCGATATAGAGAACGAAATGAAACCAAACAAACAAACAAACAAACAAAGAATAAACACAACCTGTGATCAAAATGACACACCCCTCTCCGAGATCCTCCCCCTCTCGGTAGAGCTCACATCCATGAATTTTCTCTAATCTTCACTACTCTTGGATCTTTAACATAGAAATTAAAAACATCCTCTCAGTATTCGAATATAACAAGATTCTTTACTGCCTATCTTATTGATAAGACTAACACTTTCTTCACCACTTGAGATTTTGTTTTCAAAAGAGTCTGAGAGCTTTTCGATAAAAGTACATTTTTTTAAAGAGGCCTATGGATAACACCAAATACAATTGGTTTGGGCCAGAAAGTCGATTGGTGAGAACCTTTTCGTCAGTTCGATTTTCCGATCAATTTTAGGGCTTCACAAACCACCGCCCAGAAAGTTAAGAATAAGAAGAAGATGTGAATGTGTTTAAAGAAGCACATCGCAACAGCCTAGCCAGTGTCATCCAGGGGTTGATACTACATCATATGAATTGATTGGGCAGGGGTAATGATTGGGTTTGGACAACAGAACATCTACTAACGGTTGTAAGGTTGGTTCGGCCATTGATCGGTAAACACTATTAATATTCCGACGTGAAAAATCAGAACACTGATTGGTAGAGGCTTACCTCCCCCTCTTTTAATAGAGGTATTGATCGGTGATGTTTTATAAGAGCCGTGGAGAAATTAGGTAAGTGTCTATGTGAGGAGCAGGGCGGGGTGGGAGGAGGGGGAGATTCGCACCCTCTGGCGATTTCCAAATCCATGTTTTGAAATCACAATCAAAGTAGAAATTTATTATAATTTTACCAGTGCTGATCCTAATGATATGAAACACAGGTCTAGTGAGAAGAGCAATCACGTGTGTAAAAGTAAATTTTAAAAATTAATTAGTAAAATTTACTTTTACTTGAAATTATTAGTTAAACAAATATTTATTTAATATTTATTTTTCCTTTGCCTCACCTTATGAATTTAACGAAACATTGTCAGTTTTTAGATGTCCCATTTTATTTGTGTACCCAAAATTTGCCACCTCCCCACCCCTCCCCCTTTGGAGAATGATGCCCTTCTGAAAAATTAAAAAATATGTATCCCTTCCCCCCTTCTCCTCCTAAACTCCAGCCAAGACCCATCACAGATGATGTCGTACCTGAAATACGTTGCTTGCATACCCCCCTCCTCTCACCGCTGCCGCTAAGGGCAAGGCCCAGATACCCCACGGGAGGGATGCATTGTTTGTCCGAAACTTGGGCCATGCTATTGTCCTCTTGCACCTCCATCGGTCTACCATAATATAAAGTCTCTCTGTCTATGGTCGTCCATCTCAGGATTCCAAGGATATTTCTTGGAATTTGAACGTGAACTTTTGCGGCCATCACGTGACAGAGGCGGTGCAAGGTCATGTAAGTAAAACAACAACAACAAAAATTATTGTGAATTAATTGTAATCAGGGGTGGCGGAGCATTTTCAAGAGTGGGGGAGTGGAGGCACGGCACAGAGAAGGGGCTTGCGCCATCCGTAGAAATGGTGGCTTCTACCCTTCTTACGCGTCACACATTATATATGGACGTCATTTTCTTGTGTATGATATATGCCGATATTAATGTTTATTTAATCTCATCAAAGCAAAATTAGTCGTGCAATATGATACTTCATAATTAGGTGAAGGTGTACATAATTCCTTTTTTTTTTTAAATGATAAGAAATGTCTTATCAAGTAGACAACCTTAATGCCTAATAATACAATGTTAGATCTTTGAAGGTTTGAAGGGCAGGGTAGCAACGTTTAAAAGTCGCTCTCTACATGTACATGTGAAAGAGCGCATATCTATAGTACCTTATAAGGTTGTTTTAATGCTTTTAGGGATATTTTGGTGGCAAAGTGGCAAATTATGGCGATTCAAAGGGAATATTTTGTTTGTTAAAATATGAATCTCTTTATACAAACGGGTACTTTTTAGATGTTTAATGTTTGACATTACCCTTTTCTCATAAAGCCAACAAACCCAAAGCGGTACGAAAAGTTGCATTCCGTGTTACCTTTTTAATAGTGAAAGAATCGCTAATTTATATTAGTAGAAAGGTGTTATTTTGGGGGAGATTGGTTTAAGAGAAGGAGCACTATGCCCATAGATTCGATCTCTTGGACAGCATGGCACTGGTTGTTTTATTGATAATGAGGGACTTTCCATTTAAAAAAGTTAAAGTGGCGTACAAAAAAGCGGGAAAACTTGACATAACACTATCTTAAAAACAGATTACCATTGTTAACAAATAAAATCAGTACTTTTTGTTGAAGAATTGATTAGGTACCATGTGATTTAATAATCGAAGAAATACGAAATCAATGACAGTTTGAAGAAAGAAAATATTGAAAAACAAAAGTCAGCACATTTTGTTGAAAAAAATAATTGGGTAGGCCTACCATGTGATTTGCAAATCGATGATACGTGATCAATGACATTTAACCAAATTGTTGTAAATTGTTTCCTTTAATTCAGAACTATGATAAGCTAAAAGAAAACAATATCATGTATTTAGGCATTAGTTGCTTGCACAAAGTACAAATTCAGGAAAAAACAGTTTCACATCACAGTTGAATATTTATTTTTTCATCATTTTTATTAAATAATTATTGTAGTAATTAACAGTGGAGCGCTGAAGAGTGTCGCTTAAGTTTGACAGACATGAGCGCTATATACAAGATCCCACTATTGTTTATTATCATTATTGTCTTGAATGAGGGAATCAAATTAAAATAATGGACTTGGAAATGGGAAACATGAGACGAAATCTCGAAGATTTTTCATGGTGTCCTCATTCGTGTAATTTCCATGATGGTATTTTTAGTAATATGGTGATACCCCCGGTCCATACTTTTATTTTCTTCACGATAAAATTGTCGGGAGTCTGCAATTTGGTGACATGTAAAGTTTAACTAGTGAATTTGGAGAAAAAAACATATTGAAATCAGTCCAACATATTAAAGGGAGCTATATTATAAGTGGTGACTGTCTGTATTTAATTCCTTTGACAAAGTTCCTGTAAAATTATGAAGGTATCTTTAATTGCAGGGTTATTCGTACCATGTAACGAATGGAATACTTTTAGTAGAAATCAACGTAATCGATAGTACTCTGATAAAAATAAAAATCATGCATTTCTTTAATATTAAAAATGAATGATTGTTTATAGAATATTAAGGTATTTTTAAAAACTTTTTTTTTATAGGACATGTTAATAAACCATTCACCTATTTTCATCAACGACTACATTTAAATGTTAACAAATTGTCAAGGGGATACTTCACCGGACTGTGGATCACATGGTTCGCGGTTCGAGTCCCGCCGCGGCACAAAGTGTCCTTTGACAAGACACTAATCTACATTAACCACTCTCCACCCAGATATAGTAAATGGGTACCTGATAGGAATGTATTCCTTGAATGCTTTCGAACCTTTAATAGGGTAGCTGGGTGAAGGCCAGGGGAATAATACTACGTTGTAGGTGCTTTGAGCATCCCCTGGAATTGATACGTCTCTTATGATTAATACCGTCTAGGTATCTGTCTTGATCTAAAATTTCTCAACCTTTCAGACCTACCATGCCTATGTTATATGACTGTTGATTATCCATGTTGAAATTTTCATCATCGAGGATTTAAGGAAATGCTTAATAATAAAACGTGAATTTGCTCTTTTTGGATGGAGAAACCACAAGATGCAAATCTTGCAACCGATCTAAAAAACAGATCAACTAATAATGAATCCCCGTCTAATTTGGGAACAGTTATAAAGTAAAGGTTAGTATTTTCTATATATTAGATGATTTAATCAGAAGCTTAGTCTGTAACATCATATATGCCTTTTTAATTTTTTTTTAAATGAAAAATATGGCTTACACCCAGTAAATAAGATCGATTGATCGATCTGTAATAAGCCACAAATATGTTTAAATAATTGAAATTTCTCCCAGGAAGCATTACATTTATAAAAGAAAAATATGTTGTACAAAATTGCATAGAAATTCTCGATTTTGTGTCACTTGATCAAATTATAGCGATCTTAGATTTATCATTGACTGCGTATCGGTCGAACTACATAGACCTTTTGATTTTGTGATACGAAGTGCATGCTGAAAATGAAACCCGTGAAGAAAAAATAGAGACGGCATTAGTCGGAATTCGAAACTAAACTTAAGTAAATTCCTCTTGTTGACATCTATTACTTCTGTGCAGCTCAGCCTATCAACATTGCGTAAAGTCTTTGAATTACAAATGGTAATTTTCGAAGAAACGGTGAACTCTCGATATTGTGTAAAATAATTAGGATATAATGGTACCAACATGACTATCGAATGTGTATCAGTCGATGTAGATAATCAATAAATCATTATTTCTCTGGCCCATACCTCTCTTCAAACCCCTTCACGATGTATCTACTATTATTCTGTAAACAGCGAAACATACAAAGGAGCCAAAGGAGCCTGGAGCCTATTCGCTAAAAGGGCGAAGAACAACCCCCGGGGCGTTGTTTACGGGCCAACGGGGTGTGTGGGTGGGGGTGGGAGGGTGGGTGAGAGAGTTACACAACATGCCATCTAGGCCTGTATTATAGTTTCGGCTATGCAGTATGATTTACTTTCTAATTAACTTCTGTTTTAGAAAAATCGAATGTTTAGCTATTTGTATATTGCAATTTGTCGGGGGTCAGCATTGTTATTGTATTTTGTGTTACCTCCTCTGATTTGCCAACTATTTCACTTCAGGAATGTAGAAGGATTGCAGCAGCTAAGATTTATAGATATTTTGCCATCTCAGGCAAACAAGCAAGCAAGCAGAGAAAATTTATCAATAGGCGCGGAGGGAAAGCATATTGCAATGTGCGGGGGGGGGGTATTCTTGTGTCCGCCACTGCTTATTCTCTCCCTGACTCTTCATGTATAGGCTAACCCTCCACCCCCGCTTTTTACCCCTTTTCTTTTCCCATTGTCTGCCTTTTCTCCCCACCTCCTTTCTTGGTCACAAAACACAAAGAGGTAGATACCAACTGGTAGTAATTTAAGTATCTCGTTGAAAATAAAGGGCAAACGTCAATTTCAAAAGGCTGTGAAAAGATCGAAGTTTATTTCATCCGACGGATTAAGGTTGCAATCACAAAGATGATAGAAATAAAGAGGGGAGGGGTGGATAATCATGATCCAAAATATCTCTTTCCCAAGATATCTCTTTCCCAGTCCCAGTATATTTTTCTTTTAATATTTTTATTTAGATAATCATATAGAATTTATCATAGGAATAGTTTTTTTAAATGCTTCAATTGCTCCCATCTCGAAAAAAAATTGTCTGGATGATTAGAAGAAGGCTAGATGATCGATAAAGGGTCTTCCAAATTATTGATTATATTCTCAAAGGAATCTCTCCTGTGGTACTCCAATGCGAAATATGAAGCAGACCGTGGCGTGGAATGCTTGTATACTTCGTAATTTGTACAATTCGGATTCTCTTAGTGTTAGTTTAACCCTGTCGATTGGTAGTGGCGTATATGGCGCGCCGTTTGACCAATAATTCAGATAAACACAGTTTATCGTCGAAAAACACTGTTTATCGAGCGATAAACAGTGTTTATCTGAATTATTGGTCAAACGGCGCGCCATAGTCGTAGGCCAGGTACGGTCATGAAGGACTGGAGAAGACACCTGTCTCCCTACTTTAGATAGATGAAATGTGATAGAATAATCCCATGGGAAACTTGAACTCTTGGATTTTTTCCCCTTGCTGTTCATGTTGTTTCCTCTCTTTTGACATGCTTCCTCCTTTTTCTGTCTCCCATTCGTTTTTTCTACTGTTTTCTTTTTTTTTTTTCTTCTTTTAACTTTCGATCAGGGGCACGTGCATCTCCGTAGGAATCTCGGAACCATGTTCAGAGGAAATATTATAATATGTAAATCACCCCCTTACCATTAAGCCAATTCTGGATCTTTCCCTGTCCCCGGTTCCGACAATGTAATAATTGATAACCCCCTCCATAAAATTCTCCTCAACTCATCGCTCGCTCGCTTCCCTCCCTTGAACATGATTACGTAATGTTCCATGAACAATATTCAGTCAAAACGAGCAACGTAGGATCGAACTTGCCAGTCACGGCTTAGTGGTTAACACCAAACCACAACTGATTGAAAAGGGCTATACAGAAATCGATTTCTTACCAAAGAAACCCTTTCACCTTTGTGAGTTTGTTTCCGCCATCTTGTTGCGTAGGAGACGAGTGTAAGGGATCAGTTAACCACTAACTATACGTCTTTGCTTACCATTTTTCTACCATCGGGTTAAAACTTTTACTTTCCATTCAACATTTTGGAGGAGAAAGTTGTATGGTTTTTCCTTTAACTCCTATTCATGATTCGTGAAACTATGGACATATGACTTGGATTATTGGGAATGTTGTGAAGTTGTTGGAAAATTCCGGCAGTTGCTTATGATGTGCAAGTGAATATAATGGAATATAAGCAATATGAATACAAGTAAGTTGTCTGAATAAGCAATGCTGGATTCTCAGAAAATAGAATACACATATTGTTATGATGTGCAAAGAGGGGAAAACTTGTGACAATTGACTTTCATGTTTGTTTATTTATTTTAAATCTTTTGACTTTGTAATTCGTTTCGATATCGCATAGTTTCCTCCCTCTTACATGTTAAAATCTTATTGCAATCATTACGATGGCAACTTATTATCGATTCCTAAAGCTGTTTCTTTAAAGATTTCTCTCGTGTAATGAGGTAAAGTAATAATAGGAGAGTGAAAATATAACGATATATGTTTATGAATCACCACAGCAAATACTTCGAGCACTAGTATTAATACCCGCTCAGCAAACACTTTTTGTCCTCTATGGTTATTTCCAACATAAAGATTTGATTGGTTTAATAATTGATTACCGACATTCATGTCATATATTTGACAGCAAACAGATATACAGTACAAAAGACATGTTTTGGTAGAAGAATCTTACAAAATATCGTATGGTAACCATGAGTTAGTACAATATCAACAATTAACAGTTAACATAATATACCCAATTATTTAACATTTGAACATAACTTTTTTCTTACAACTTAGTTGTACATTTCCGGGGTAATATTTCTGAGGGGTTTAGTTTTCCGGTGGAGGTGTAGTTCTAAAGGGGGTAGATTTTTTTTCTGTGGTGTGTCCGGGTATCTTAGTTCAGAGAGTATTTGTCCCAGAATTGAGGAAAATCATACATCTTTAAGGGTACATCATGACATTGTTATTCCATGTAATTAGTTATAATATCATAATATGCCGTTTTATATAGCGCATGTCGCCTTTTAACATTTCTATATGAGCTACTGAAGGACTTTGCATATTATTAACCTGGTTTTTAGCTCCAGCAACCGTAGCGTTCATTGCATTCAGGAATACATCGTACCAGGTAATAACTTACTATACACTTGGGTAGAGTGTGGCAAATGTCGATTAATGTCTTGCCAAGGGACATTAGTGCTGCGGCAGGGATTCGAACCCCGTACCTTGCGGTTCACAGTCCGAAGACTTATCTACCTCTAATCAGAACTAATTTTTGTTCATTATATGATATCAATCACAGGTATAATTCGGAGAAGAAGCGTGTGAGTGTTGGCCTTGGGGTACCCCCTGGTGATGGCATGGTCGGAGTCGAGACAAAGGTAATCCTTATCTTTTATTTGTCATTAGTTTTATTTATTTCAATCTATCCGTGCAATAATTATGACGACAATGCTGTATTTCGATCAAAATGTACCATCGTCGTCGTATCTATCTTTTTGTTGACGTTTCCTTTCATTTTTTCGACTCGTACCTTTCAGTCATTTAAAATAACAGATTGATATTATTGTTTAAATTTCATAACCTCAAAATGCTCAATCTTGTTCACTTGAAGCGAGGACGAGAGAGAATAGAACAGGGGCCGTATCAGGACAATTACCCCCTGGACAATCACCCCCGGTAATTACCCCCCGGAAAACTACCCCGAGAGAGAATAGAACAGGGCCGTATCAGGACAATTACCCCCTGGACAATCAGCCCCCGGAAAATTACCCCTCGGAAAACTACCCCTAGGTCAATAATCCCAAAGGACAATTACCCCCGGAAAATTACCCCCTAGGACAATTACCCCCTAGGACAATTACCCCCGTGGCCAATTACCCCCGTGGACAATTACTCCCCGAGGACAATTACCCCCACCCCTAAAAATTACCCCTTGGGACAATTACCCCCCTCCCCAAGAACCAAGTTGGTTTTAATGAAAGCATAATTTTTTGGGGGGAAGTAATTGTCCTCGCGGGGAGGATGATTTTCCAAGGGGTACTTTCAGGGGTGATTGTTCTCGGGGGTGGTTGTTCTTGGGGGTAATTTTCTGGGGGGGAGTAATATTTCGGGGGATTATTGTCCTTGGGGGTAGTTTTCCGGGGGGTAATTTTCCGGGGGGTGATTGCCCAGGGGGGAATTGTCATAGAACCAACAGGGGCATCGCTAGACCATTTCCATTGGGACGTCAAAACATTTAGTCGCCCTAAACAAAAACAAAAAGCCCTTAATAATTCAAATTTTCTTATCACAATTTGAAACTTAATGACAGAAATTTGATAACGGATGGGGAGGGTGTCAAAGCCCCTTACTCTTTCATAATTATGACGATTCTATGGGTAAAATAAATACCAGATACATGTACTATGTTTACTAGATATCAACGGTATTTTAAACAATGTACTCAACTTTCATCCAAAGAATGATATAAAAATCAATAACAGTATTGATATACAAGATTAAATTCATATTTAACACGATTGTAGAACTCAAAGGCACTGTCAAAAATTCAAAAACTCAAAGTAACGATCAGGTCTCGTGCATCACCCTTTAAATGAACAATACGATGACCTATTAAATAATCCAAACACGATTTCTCTTGGCAGTGTAACAGGGTATTGAATTGTTAGTGACTAAATTTCTAAAAAATTGTTAATTGTTGTTTTGTTGATAGATTTATTTATTCATGGTATATTGCAAACCGTGAGTAGCACCCCATGGCTAAGTTGTTCTCAAGTTATTACAATTACAAAGTCATTTAAAATACATAAAACTAGAATATTGTAAATGATAACAACTCTGACACTTTCATATGAGTAATTTTACAATTAATTCAAAAAGAAGATTATCATCCATTAAATTCTAAATGTCCTATTATGATTTAGGAATCACCTAGGAGTGCAATGCCAACGGTCAACCCCTTCCAAGAGCCTCCTAAGCGGACAACCTACGGTAGCATTCTCAATGACTTCGCCGACTCAACCACGGCCCATGGATTACCACGCGTCATCAGCGAAGGCAAATGGTACTGGAAGATCTTCTGGTTCCTAGTCTTTTCCGGTGCGACGTACATCTTCTGCCGGCAGGCCTGGGATATCTTGTCGGACTACAGAAGCAACCCCGTCAACACCAACATCAAGATCCAGACCAGGACTTTCGTGAAGTTCCCGGCCGTCACGGTGTGTAATATGAACCGCATGCGCCGCTCCAAGCTGGTTGGGACCAGATTCGAAGGTATGTCTAACATTCCACTAAAAGCGACTAACTCCTGTCTTGTCCGAGTTATTATATTGAATGATTAAAATGTACAGAGGAGGGGCACTAGCTTTGTTCCTTCATTGAAAGGTGGTATGGTTATGAAGAAAGAGTGAAAGACTATACGTAGACCGAAGTTGCCTTCGCTGATTTATAGCCGAGCTCGTGGTGACATGATTGAGAATTTCGAAATGCTCAAAATGTATGATTCTGGTGTGACTCCTCTCTTTGAGTTCAGTACCACAAGCACTAGAGGTAATAAATTTAAACGGTTTAAGCGCAGACCAGACAAAAAGTATTCGTAGTAATTTCTTCTCTATGAGAAAAGTTAATATGTGGAACAGTCTTCCAAACCAAGTTGTGGAGGCTGATATTGATTTTAATTTGAAAATATGCTGGATAGGCTCGGGCAAAGTGCTGAATTTAAGTACAATTAGAGAGCAGCACCCAGATGGCGCCTATACTACCGGAGTACTAGGTTACCAGGAACTGGGCATAGAGTCATCTCAACCTGCGTCCAGTAAGTAAGTAAGTAAATTATTTCCTCTTCAGAATTAATTGGCACGTCCGAAGACAGAGATAGCAATACCAAGTTGCCCTGCGTAGTAAGTCACCATGATGATCGTCTGAGCATACGGTATTGGTGCTCGGAATTTGTTTAGTCCTAAAACAAAGTCTGAGATGACGAACAGGATCGCACCAACTGCAGACCAGGTCCAAGAATTCTGATTCCCATGGGATGTTTGTCGCGCAAGCGCTCTCCAGACCATTGCCATGATCAGGATAGTATAGAGGCCACCAAGACCAGCTAGTCCGTTCTTAGCCATACCGGAGTAGATAAGACTATATATTCCGCACCCAAGAATTGAAAAGAGAATGAAGAGTTTGATGTTGAAAGGCTTCATCAAGCCGAAAGCGTAGATGTAGCTTATATGGGCCAGAGCGAAGAGGAGAAGGCCGAGGATGAAGAAGCGCTTGTCGTCGGTTTTGACGAGGGCCGCATCGCCGAAGCCCGATAAAATCAACCCGGCAAGGACTGAGACGTCGTACTGGGGAACGAATCTGAGCTTTGAACCAAGGATCGTAGCGATGACGAGAGCACAGAGGTATATGACAGGGAGGGTTTTAAGGAAGATGGCGAACCATGATGGTTCCGGCCTGAGAACGACATAGATGAAGGAAAGGGTGACGAAGAGAAGAACTCTGAGACTAACGAAGTTTGCCTGAAAAAATGAGAGAAAGGGCAATAATGAAAGTATTATCAATTTTGTGGGTCCGTACGAAAATGTTTGTCCAGACAATGGCAGCTATTATAGTACCCACATCGTAATACTACAATAGAAAAACGTCGGCAAAAGCCAGCGGTTCGGCAGTCAGCAAGTCACCGTTGGCCACAAGCTATGCAAACCTTGCCTCAACGTCATGTTCGATACGTTTGACCTATGTACCGGCACATGATTGGCCCGGCGTTAACTCAGCGTAGTATCACTTCATTGGTTAAAAACCTTTGGGTGGTATTCTCGAAAGCGGACTAACTTTAGAATATGGTTTTGAATAATTTAATCTGTCACTAAATTAAAATAAAATGTAATAACATGATTAATAAACAATGTTATCATGGTAATTTAGGGACATATCAAATTATTCAAAACCATATTCATATGGACACTTGGCATTCCATACTTAGTCGGAGGATTAAACCATGGACTAAAGTTAGTCCGCTTTCGAGAATACCACCCTTTATGTCTACATTAAAAACTAACCCAACCACAGTCGCAACTAGTTTTGAAAAAATCAACTCAAGGGCAATTTCAATACCCTTTTGTATGTCCCACAGAAATCAGATTCGGATTATGTAATACGTCATTGTCATGTTAGCATAATATTTCAAATCGGTAACGCACAAGGCTATTGAAAATTGCATTAGGTTGATTTTTCGAAAATAGTTGCTAAAACTACTGTAGTCCGTAAACCTAAATCTTTAAGTAAAATATTAGGGACATGCTACTTGCTTGAATCCACTAAATCCCAAATTAGTATTATGAAAATAGAATTATAAATAAACTTCACTTTGGACTGAACATCTTGGTTTGGTTTGATTTTATTTTCCGTATAAAAATTCAAATACATACAAGAATACAATTTTAAAATATAATACAAATCAAGAATTACAAACGGCTGGAATGCTCTATTCAGAGCCATTATTAAAATGGCTCTGTTCTTCCTAGAGGTCCAGAAATAGATAATTAAACATAGAAATAAAACACAAAAAATTACGAAAATATTACATTACATTACATTACATTACATATGCCCTCACGGTGACTATATTGGTAGGACTACTCCCCAGGAAATGGAGATAGTGCACATAATAATAGTTATAAATATTAAAAACAATGATTAGAAAATCTACCTCATCTACCTCATCAAATGTATGAAATGTATTACTGTATTGCTGTTGGTAAATACAATAAAATATATCACTCCATACCCAGGAGAGAAATGAGAACCTGCTAGGACGACAAAAGCCATTGTGATAGTAATTGCCATATGCCCTCACGGTGACTATATATGGTAGGACTACTCCCCAGGAAATGGAGATAGTGCACATAATAATAGTTATAAATAATAAAAACAATGATAAGAAAATCTACCTCATGAGCCATTGCCTTTTTACAAACTCCTCAGGAACCCCAAAAGACCTACTAAATACGGATGTTTGTATAAGAACGATCTACCCCATCTCCCTTTTTTTGTTTATATATAACGCATTTATAACAAGATGTCAAGTTGAAAACGATAATTTGTAATATAGAAACACCACGGATGTTGAAACAGGATGGCTCAAACAAAAAATTAAATGCAGTCAACGAGTATAATATACAGGGTAATTTGATTCTATTTCAATTAGCAGGCTAGAAAATCTAGTCGAATACTTCAGTCACACCGCCATTCCGACTCTAAACCGACTCCGAACCGACCGATCTTTATAGTCATTCGCTTAAAGCCCCACTGTACTACTTGTAGCTACTTTCTCTCTCTACTGATATAGAAAACAATGCCTAAGCGGTGCCTGTTGGTCCTCCATGGTCCTCTTTTTCTTATGTTAATTGAGATCTGAGTTGATGAGATAACCATATGTCAGTGACCACGCTAATCCCTCTAATCCCTCCTGGCCAAACTAGTGCAGAGGGGCTTTAAATGCGACGTTTTGTCTGGTGTCGGTGCTGATGGTGGTACAAAGAATGCGCTATTTTTAGAGATTCGAATATTCAGAACGCGACATAGCAACTAATGCGCGACCAACAGCCTTTGTTGCAATGCAACATTTCAAGTCTATATTTAAACAAAGTTTGTCAAAACAGTCGTATAGATTGAAGTGTCTCTCTTCTCTATTGTACGATGAGTCATCAGAACTACACCCCGATCACTCAATAGAGAAAACGGATGCATCTTTTTCAGCAAATTGCTAAAACAAACATCCCCTCGCTAACGTTTTCACACGCGTCGTGGCAAAATGTAAATGCAAGCGATAACAATGATGCGCCAGAACATTCATGTATACCAACACGTCGTGTGCCCGGATAGGTTGGTTATCATTTTTTTAAATTTCAAATAGTAATTTGAAGAAGTTTACAAGCAGTATTTCATAAATCTTCTTAAACTTTTGTTGGACAATATGATCAAGGACAAATATCAATGAGGGTTAGTGCTATTTGATGCATTTCCGCTAAATCAAAAGGCAAAAGAGAGGGTTTAATTTTGTTAAGCGCTAGAACACACAAACCTTCATCATGCATGATTAAATAGACCTACGAAAAACGTATCTGTTGTTAAATGGATTTTTTATATCCTCTTCCTAAAAATGTACATGTACGTACGCGGTATGTGGCCTATCCAAAAATCAATTAACAGATGGACGGAAACCTCCCGAACGGGGAAAAGTGTACCTTGTACCGTGTATCTGGACAGCTGCGAGTGCCGTAGACCCTTTGGAAATTGCCTTTTTAATCATATTTTGGACACATTTCAGTATCTGTTTAAAATGGAACATTATACCTCGGTACTCCAGATGAACCCCCATTAATCACAGTACATAATTATTCTATCGGCATATATACATGTTATATATACTACATAGTGCATGAATTAGATAGTAATAACTATTTTAATAACTCCTTTATTGGTATCAAAATAAAAATATAAATAGAATGTAAGAAAATCGACTTACCATATCTGTAGGGTAATAGTCACGTCTGTCGTCTACTAAGTGATCTAATTGTAATGAATTACTCTTAAAGTTACTCAGTAGCCTCAGTTTGACCAATACCGCCTTTGAGAAAAGTTTGAGATTGGGCTTGTTTCAAGTTGGCGGCTAGATAATAGAAACAAACACAACCGGACCAAAGTGCAAACAACACCGAACTATTGAGCTGCCGTGCTCAATATTACTCTATATAGGCCTATTGATCTCTGTCGACTTCCAGTTCTCTCTCTCTCTGTCCCTACTTTGCTTTTGTCTCCCTATTAAATTCTCTCTCTCTCTCTCTCTCTCTATCTCTCCTGGCATACACACATACACACACACACACACACACACGCACGCACACATACTTTTTTTTCAATAGTTTTTTTTATTGATTCCAAAACAATACAAATCATTCTTAGAAATACAGTTGTTATTCATCTTGACATGATTCAATACATTTTAAATACATAGATTGTACGACTGATGAAAAAAATAAATGAAATCATTTGTAACTTAAAACAAATAACCCCATCCAACCAAATACACTACTACCCCCACCATGCGACACACTTTTATTTTTATTTTTTTAATTATTTGTATTTCTCCAAATGTGTAATACAAACAAAAACATACAATTGAATAAATAAACGTTTTCCATATTGATATGAATTGCTTATACATAAACATAATTAAACAAAAACTCATTTGCAGTACATAAGTTGGCAACAAAGTAAACTTAAAGTACATAAACATAATTTATAAGTCAACTGCACGTTATTCACTTATTAACCCCCCATGAGAAGAAAAAAATGCTCCCACCACCCCCAGCAATCTGCATAACTGGTATGACTTTTGGAAATCATATGAAAGTGCACTAGTTACATTTTAGTATCATGACCCAGAACTGACAAAGCAATACCTAACTGTCCTGCGTAATAGGTTGACATGACTATAATCTGGGAGTATGGGATTGGTTTGTAGAATTTGTTCATTGCGAGAGTAGCATCAGAGATACAGAAGAACACAGCACCAAGGGGTGCTGCCAGTTTAGTCCACGTCCAACGATTTTCGGACAAGCGAGCTCTCGCCAGAGCCCGCCACCCCATGAGCATGAGTAGGACCGAGTATAGACCCCCGAGGGACGCCAAATTGTGCTCGGCAAGGCCTTGATAGACCAGGCTGTACACGATGCACATTAAGATGGAGCATGGGAAGAGGAGGGTAATGTTGACCGGCTTCCATCCGAAGGCGTAGATGTAAGAAAGATGGGCCAGAGCGAAGAAGAGAAGCCCGAGGATGAAGAAACCCTGGTCGTCGATGTAAACCAAAGCTGCATCGCCGATGCCTGATAGTACGAGACCGACGATGACAGCGGTATTGTATTTGCGGATGAGCTGGGTATGACTGGCGGAGCCCAGGGTGACGGCGATGACGAGACTACAGAGGCAGACAATGGGGAGACATTTGAGAAGGATAGCGAGCCTCGACGGCGATGGAGGGGCGACGGTATACGCGACGGCTAGGACGACGAATGGAGTCAGTCTCACGCTTACGATGTCCATACCGGCCTGTGGATAATTTAAAAAATCGAATAAAGTTCTAACGCAAAAAATCCAGATCTGCACAACTTCGATTCACGTACATAAATAAAAAGAACACAATAAAAGGACTCCATGCATAAATTTCTCTGAAATGCATTTTCTCGCTCTCAAAGGTGAAAATTAAGGGCATGAAGGTACACCTACCATTTTCACGGTCCAAGATAACTATCTTCGAAGATCGATTTTGAGGATATTCTGACAAATGTCAAGCGGTATAACTTCTCTCAGTTCCACCTTGGTTTAAAGTGGACCCACTACTGATGGTCCGAAGTTCATGACAAACATTAGGCTACATGTACGGGGGGGGGGGTGCCTTTCACAAAGACTAAGATCAACTTTAAGTTGGAATTAAATATGGCAGGCCATTCATGCCACTGGTTGCTCCCACCATTGGTCTCTCAATTATGATCTTTAGGTAATATTTTTTCCTTCAATAATGAATTATAAAAAAGGTAAATTCTGTAGATTTGTGACCACGATTTGTACGTCCCTTGAGAAACCAATGCCAGGAATGGTTAGAGGGACTGGTGGCATGAACGGCCTGCCATAGTTAAGTTCAACTTAAAATCGATCTTAGTCTTTGTGAAACATTCCCCAGGTAAACATTCTTCGGTGTGATGAGTCATGATTGTCATACAATTATAAACGCTTTCATGCAAGGAACATTGCAAAACAGTTTGGGAAAGCGGGAACAGTGCCAATTATCGATGGTACACAATGATATGATTGGGAGTTGGAAATACATTATAGATAGATATGATTATATGAAAACGATGATAACGATGAAATAAAAATAACTCCGCTGCATGGACGAACTTTTGAAGGAGGGATCTTGCTCCCGTTCCTTAAAGAGAAGGTTGAGTTCTTGGAAGAGGTGACAAATAATTATTTGTGAGCGTTATCATTGTATTATGCAAGTGTGGAAGAACATCAGAGAACAAATGTTCCCTGAAAAGCATGGCTCTTCAAATGCCTTAATATTCTAAATATGGCATGAAACATCATAAAATTTCTGATCGATTCCACAACTTTTCTTTCACAATGCAATCACATGACCAGAACTCAACTTTATCTTTAATCAACGATGAAAAATAGTGCGTCTACCTCCAACCTCCGGTTTTGCGTGTAGATAGATTCGTTCAGATCGGTATACATTAGTACCGGTCACTACATGTATTCGTTTTTTTGTGTACAATATTCGAACGAAGTATAATCTGAAAATGATTGCCTTCATTGTCAAAGAAAGTAGGCGTATCTTGTTGATGGCAGTTATTTATTTTACATTGATGCTATTTTGTTGAAAATATCATGTTCATCCCTAGTCATTCCCATATCTGATGTTTAATTTTCTAACTTGTTTTTGTCTGATTGTAACTTTCAAGAACTTATGAGAGCCAGAATGGTGCAGAATATTAGTCGTTTACAAAACTTGAACCGTTTAATATAAAGTGATGATATTGCTTAAAGAAAGAGACAAAGACACATTTCGCTCAATCTTCTTTCAACAAATTGCTAATTTGCAAAACTTGAACCAACTTGATACCACTGCTAGACGAAAAAGCGCATCGATCAACTTTCTTTCAACGAATTCTTCAGTTTATACAATTTAAACCGTTGAATATGAAGAGATACCATTATTAAAGAAATGAACAAAGACAACTTATGCTCATCTGCTCATACTTTCTTTTTTATGTGTATGCAGGGCTGGTAGAAATTGATGGAGGTTTCTCCGACGAGGGCGACTCCGCCTATTCGTGGTGGTTCGATTTCTCCTCCGACTTCTGGAACGAGTATTACTCCTCTGGCTACTCCTGGGGAGGAGGAGGAGGAGGAGGAAGTTTGGGAGGAGGAAGCTTAGGAGGTTCCAGTGGGGGAGGCATTGGCAGAAAGAAGCGGGCTATGCCTTACGACAACCTCTTCCAAGATTTCGAATCTGTCCCTGACGACACGACCGATGAGGAAATTGTGATTGAGCCAAACCCCAAGTTCAAAGGCGCTCGTCGATTTATCCACGGGGAGCGCGTGGCTCGTGGGGCCTCTTCGTCGAGTAGCATTGGGGGCGGTGGAAGCTTTGGAGGCGGCGGAGGCAGTAGCAGTTGGGGCGGTGGAGGCAGTAGCAGTTGGGGTGGTGGAGGCGGCGGAGGCAGTAGCAGTTGGGGCGGTGGAGGGGGCGGAGGCGGCTGGAGTTCTTCCTACGCGTGGGGCACTAGCTCGTCTTGGGGATGGGGCGGAGGCTACTCCACCAACTCCTATTGGAACTCGTGGTTCGATGACTGGGACGATTGGGGCAGTGACCTTTTTGGCAGTTTCCAGTTCGAGTTTGACGACTATTACGCCTGGGAGGATTTGGTTCAGGGCGAAAGTGATTGGCAGGGGTTCTATGATAATTCCAGGAGTGAGGATTTCAGTGATATCATCGATGTAGCCAACCCAACAAGACAAGAATTGGAAGAACTTGGTCATCAGCCTGAGGACTTCATTCTCCAGTGTACATTTGATAAGAGGAATTGTAATTACACGTGAGTTCAAATCTACACTATCATTAGGAAATAAATGTTCTCACTCAATACACTCGTGATGTATATCATTCACCCGTTTCAAACAATTGCATTTCAATAGTCAGAATGCGAATCGCATACATTATGTGTTGTTAGGTAGGGCAAGCCGTTATGTTTGTCCTACCTAGCAACAACAACTAATGTTGAACAAATTGTAATGAGGCATATCGACTTTAAAAGGATAATTTAATTTTATTTTGATATATGAAAGATAAGCTTATATTAGATATTTATTTGAAAATCTTGATTATATATAGTGTTCACTTTTTCTAGCTGAGTGTAGTTAATTTTAAATATAAGGAAGATTTGTAGGACCATGGAGATTAAAAAGGGATACTTAGTATGAGTAAAAGATTCTGCTTAATATGTATTTCTGTATGGTTTATTACTAAATTGTTGTTTTGTTTATTACAGTGACTTCAAAATGTTCCAAAACAAAGTGTACGGAAACTGTTTCACTTACAATCACGGGAGAGACAATGAAACAGTTATTGAGACCAGCAAGTCAGGATCAACCTATGGTGAATATAATATAATATAATAGGAAGAGTGGTGAGAGAGAGAGAGAGAGAGAGATGGGGGAGAAGACAATGAGAGAGACAAAGGACAAGCCAATAAACATCGACCAATGTGGAGCATACGATAGGGATACCGAAAAGAGTGATAGAGAGAGAGAGACAGAGACAGAGAAAGGGAAGAGGAAGTTAATGTCTGAGTTCCTTCCTATTGAACAGTAAACAGGATAGGATGAAAAACTCACTGTGATGGATATTTGTATATGAATATGAATTTGGATAAGAATATGAATATATGAATATGAATACGAATATGAATATATGTGTCGTGGTCGAGTGGATACGTCGCCGGACTATCGATCACAAGGTCCGCGGTTCGAGTCCCGCCGCGGCACTAATGTCCTTTGGCAAGACATTGATCTACATTTGCCACACTCTACCCAGGTGAAGTAAATGGGGACCTGGTAGGAATTTATTCCTTGAAACGCAGAGCGCGTAACAGCTGCACTGCTAAAGCCAGGGTAATTATGCTGCATTATTGTAGAGCGCTTAGAGACTTCTGATAAAGTAAGTGTTAGGCGCTATATAAGCAAATATAATTATTATAAATATGAATATAAATATGGATGTGAATATGAAAATGTATATGAATATGAACATGAATATGAATATTTATATGAATATGAACATGAATATGAAAAAAATATTCCAAATATTTTCAATTTCTTCCTTTAGGTCTCCACTTAACGCTTTTCATCGAGCAGCCGGAGTATGTCGGAATATTCTCCCAAGAATCTGGAGTTCGAATAGCCATCCATGATCCTAATGTGATACCTCTACCTGAAGATGATGGCATCACATCACCTACTGGCACAGCAACGTCCATTGGCGTCCGTCAGGTTGTTCACATATTCATAATTACCGATACGACAACTATACAGGGTCCCCACCGAAAAAAAAAGAAAAGAAAAAGAAAAAGAAAGAATAAGAATAAATAAAATAATGATAATACCAAAATATTGCCAAATTTTGAGACATCCACTGCAAGTGCTCCTTGCAGAAAATAGTTGTGTGGTTTGTGAGAATTTTCAGAAATGATATTATCTCTGAGCTTTGGGCAATCCGTAATAAGCGTAAGATTGAACAGAAACATAACATTACACATACATTAAAAAAGTGACTTGTTAAATCCAGACAAGAAATTATATGAAAGATTATAGTTATCACTGATAACTCTTCTTTTCTCCGATTTTTTTTCACCGTAGAATCTAATTCTTCGACAAGGAGGCAAGTATGGAAACTGCACCGAGGATGGATCCGAAACCCCTTACGAACCGACCGATTTCTCCTACTCCACGCTAGGATGTAAGAGACAATGCTTACTGGATGAGATGTACGCGAGATGTGGCTGTGTCGATGATATCATAGAAGATCTCGACCTTGCTAAATGCAGTTACTTCAATTCTACTCAACGTAAGTCAGAATAAGACGATTGTGAAGACTTTCGATGTATCAACTCGCTGGCAATTTCAATAACTTATTATATATTTACTATACATACCATATATAGAAATCACGCCGTGATATATCATTGTGCAATGATTGCACATTTCAGAAGGTAAAGTCCCACTGCACTACTTGTAGCTACTTGCTCCCTCTATATAGAAAACAATGCCTAAGCGGTGCCCGTTGGTCCTCCATGATCCTCTTTTTCTTATGTTAAAGGGATCCGGTAACTTTGTCTTAGATTCTGAAACAAAATCCTGGATTAAGCTCACGCTGCAATGATAATTATAAACCTTTAGGTCAGTCAGGAAGCCCATGACTTTTACAAGCCGATCGCCTGTCTGATTATCAAGATATTTATGATTGGAAATCGAAACCAAATTTTGCGTTTTCCGAACGGTTTTCATAACACTACAGTCTATTGGAGAAAACGAGTATGGTAAAACCGGTCACTCAAAGATTTTTATTTTTTTGAGGCACTTCTTGATCAATTTGAAGCGTGATTTTTTTTTTTAGGGCTTCAATATTACACCATATCACAGCAGGGGCGGATCCAGCCGGCGGCAAGGGAGGGGGCCTAAAAAGGGGCCCACTTCGTGCGAAAATTTGAAAATCGTGCCGGTCAATTTTTCGCTCAGTGGGGTAGTGAGCAAAAAAATTTTGGCACCCGAAAATTTTTCACCGCCACCCTCGGGCGCCAGGAGGGCCCAACTTTTTTTTTTTAAAGGGTGTTTTTACCTGTTTTTTCTAGGGAGGGCCCTGGATCCGCCACTGTATCACAGACACTGACAACACTTAGGGCCATGCATCTCAGATTTAACATTGTTAAACGATGCCTTTAATTGAGAGCTGAGTTGATGAGCTAACCACCTGTCAGTAACCACGCTGGGAGTTCTAATCCCTCCTGGCCAAACTAGTGTAGACAGGCTTTAATGGACAAGGCTATTCAGCCCTAGATGGATTGAAAGTACGTTGATTGGTTGAATAGGTCTATGACTTTTTAAAAACTTAACTGCTACGACTGTAAAAGCAATATGCTTACGTTAGCGACCGTACCTGTGAGGCCTAGCGGCTTTATAGGGGGGATTTGATATTGGCAATCCAACCCTTCTAATAAGTTCATTTGAATGAAAGCATACAGATCAGAGACACAGAATGGCGAAAGTTTGAAATATATCGGACCAATATTAAGAAAGTTATGAGTGTTTGAAGAACACACCATCCCGAGTCATACATATATGAAAACTTGAAATTTTAGTCCTTTTGTGTATTGGAGCAAATGGGAAAGTTGTACGCCACTACATCACATAGACATTCTCAATTCAGCCAATTTGAAGAGCCCAAACCTATTAGTAATTGCAACTTTCAAAAATTCGTAACTTTCATCAGTATGCTTCTCTGATTGTTTTGCTTTATTCTAGACAAGTTTGCTATCAAGATTGGATTTCCCTTTAATGTCTTACCGAAGGACGAAAAGTGCCTCGACTTGGTTTGGAACCCGGGACCTCCCGGTCACAAGACCACAACTCTGTCATCACGTATTGAGGCCCCATGCGCCCCCAATCCCCACTGACAATTTTTCGTAATCCTTTCTGTCCATGAATATTATTTCAAAAAAGAAAATAGATATGTGATGATATAAAAGGAATGTGGCAATCTGGGGGGAATACCAATGTTGGTCATTTGAAGAGGGAATTTTTTTAATGTAAGATATCAGGTACTATGTCCCATTTGCAGCCAACATCAAATTCTGTGGAACTTTGAAGGAATTATGAATATGTCACGTATGTCCTATCTGTGAAATTTAAACGTTAGCAGTGTCCTAGTATTCAAATTATGCAAGAAACCCCGTTTACTTTGAAATTCTAGACTTCACTGTCAGACACTATTGAGTGACTGACTGACTTCTTTTTTTTCTTTGGTAATAATATACATAAAATAAGCTGTAAAGGGTACATGAGCATTTGTCTACATCAATAACTCACTTCTTGTAATGCATGGCCAAAATTAAACTGATTGAATCTTTGCGCAGCACAAAATGTACGACCATTTGGTACAAGGGTCTGAAAATCAGACTATTACTAAATGGATTGCAATCACTAAAGTCGATTCGATAACTAACGGTCGTTATTTTCCCACTATAAGACATTTTCAAGCCCTTTCGTTTTGAGGGAAGTTCTAAATAAGTTTTATCTTTCAAATGCCGTTGGAATTTGACCTTTTAAATTTTTAGGCCTGCAAATGGGACATAATACCTTTAAATTACCCTGTTCTCGAAAGTTTAATGAAATAAACTTAAAATATAAGTACTAACATGTATGTGTTTATTCATTTATTCATATATATATATATATATATATATATATATATATATATATATATATATATTTAATTTGTCTTTTTACAGAGCGTTGCCGTCAACTGATCACATCGCTGAATGATGAAGGAAAGTTAGATTGTTACTGTCCCAATGCATGCTCGTAAGTCCTCTACCCCATAATGAACCGTAGTTAATTTTGACAGTCTCTACATACTTCATTTTATATCAACATCTCTATATTCATGTCCCCCTTCCCTTCTATTTGCCCCCCTTTAACCCTAAAAAGGCCGGGCTATTTGAGGTCTTAATATGGCCGGGGGCCAGCCCCTAAGATCTCGGCCGTGAAACGGCCGATCGCCGCGAAAATTTGCATGCATGTCAAGTGAAGTGTATAGAATACTACAGTAAATTTAATATTTTGAAAAATTTACTAATTTGCATATTTATGGTAAATTATGCAAATAAGGTCATAAAATTCACATTTTTACCCATAAATCATATATTCTTCATATTTATGCTTTCTTTTCCACTACATATATTTCTTAGACCATTTGGAATAATAATACGACAAAAAATTTTGGAAGAGCCAGGTTATTCCTTATGTTATCTCTTGTTTGATAATTTTTTAATGTATTTCATTTTTTTTTAATTATGTATTTCATTGTTTTTGTTGTATTATTTCATTTCTAACTATAATTCAACTATTTTGACCCCAAAACAAACACCTAAACTTTAAACAAGACCAAATAACCAATGTTTTATCTCTTTTTAGGAAAAATTATATTTCCATATGTTTTGTACACAAATCACGAAAATGAGCGAATTTCGGGCCGACATGAAAAGACAAAAGGTCACGTGACTTTGTAACGGTAGGTCCGATTTAAAAAAAAAAAAGTTTTAAAAGATGCACAAGACTCGAAAGAAAACAGTCATGAAGCGGCGGGGCGTCATCCGTATGCGTTCCCGAACAATCAGACAAATCGCGGGGGTCGGCCTCATTAGGGTTAAAGGGATTGGCTATCTTTGTCTCAGATTCTAAACAAAATCCTGGATTTAGTTCAGGCTGCAATCATAATTATAAACCTTTATGTCAGTCAAGAATCCCATGACGTTTACAAGCCGATCGCCCGTCTGGTTATCAATATATTTATGATTGGAATTCGAAATTCCAAAAACCGTTTTCCCAACGGTTTTTATAACACTACAGTCTATTGGGGAAAATGAGTATGGTAAAACCGGTCACTCAAAGATTTTTTACGTTTTTGAGGCACTTCATGATCATTTTGTGGAGCAATTTTTTTAGGGCTTCAATATTACACCTTATAAAAAACGCTGATTTTCAACTATTACTTATACCGTATATATTCCCTCTGATGCAATCGGTATCATTATTTGGGTTACATTTTTCATGTTTCCTTTTCTCACATTTTCTTTTGCTCGTCATTCACATAAATTGTCCCCTCTCCCGTCTTTCTTCCCTTAATCATCCAAGATCATCTTCTCTTTCTTTCTTGTTTTATCACACAGTGAAATGAACTATCTCTCGTCCACGTCGACTTCACTTTGGCCATCTGAAAGATACGAGGTACGATATACATTATCATTCTACACTCTTGCACATAAAGTTGGAATATTACCCCCCCCCCCTCCTCTTTTCATGAAATGATTATGAAAATATGATTTATTTTTTATAGGTAAAGGTTATATCTTCTCACAACTTTATAGATTAAAGCCCCAAGTCCACTCCAAAAATAACTTACTTTCAATAGAAACAGAAAAATCAGACAAACCAATCAAAAAAAGTTTGAGCAAAATCGGATAACTAATAAGAAAGTTATGAATTTTTAATGACATGAAAAACTTTGAAAATCACTACACAAATTGGCAACTCACTCATGAGTCTGTGACGTATGGTCCTCACTATCCACTAATTATTTTCTTTATATTGATAATATAAATTTCCTATTTTCACCCTAAGAATCTTATTTCTTCACATCAGCATCCAAGTTAGATTGTTAGTAATATGTTTTTGTGTGGATGCACAAATAAAGTGTTTTTGTCCAGTTAAATCATGAAAAATTGAATTTTGATAAACTATTTATATAAAAATCAATAATTATGAAATACAATATTCAGAAAATAGTATCAATTCTTCAAAATTCATAAAAGTTTTTGGGAAATGTCATGCACGCAATATGATACAAATCATATAACCTGGGCAAAGGCATGGGAAATCAAGTTTTGGGGATAAAAAGGAAATTAATGGGATTAAACTATATAAAGCAATTGATAAGTTGTGAGGACATGACGTCACAAACTGATAACCATCTTGGCAATTTGTGTTGTGATTCTCATTGTTCCATAGTTTTACATACTTTTTCAAAAATTCATAACTTTCTTATTAGTTATCCGATTTTGCTCAAACTTTTTTTGATTGGTTTGTCTGATTTTTCTGCTTTTATTGAAAGTAAGTTATTTTTGGAGTGGACTTGCCCTTTAATCTTTATGAATGTTTAGATTGATCAATGAATTTCTGAGAAGATTTAAATACCAAGAAGAAATCATATTGTCACAATCATTTTCATGGAAAGAGTTAAAAGGAACTTTATTCCAACTATATGGGCAACGATGTATGTATTTAATTCACTTATTACTTTTTTAATCATTCTATTTAATGAATCATTTCCATTCGTGAGATTGAACAACCTTATCAGCAAATGTGGTGTTTTTTAATTTTTTTTTTATAGGGATCCATAATATGACCCGAATCAATTTTTCAATGTGCTCAATAAAATGTAAAAACAATGCTCTTGAAGTCAACAGACATGATTTACCATAACTAATTATATTGATGCACCAACATTGTGCTCCGGTGATAGTTGTTTTATTTCGTCAAACATTACTTGGGGGTTGGGTTGCAGTTGGGTTTAGGTTAGGTTTAGGGCTAGGGTTTGGCATATGTATAATTTTTCGGGCCAGGGTTGAAGTAAATAATTTTTAGTCTAGGATATAGATTGCCGGAGCATGTTTCGTATACCAAATTCATAACATGTATTAAAGGGAACCTTGTGATTGAGATAATCTCCTCCCCTGAAAACAAGATATAGAATGCAGAATGATATTCTACTTCACATTTTATGATGTCGGATATTGAACACAAATGAATACGAAGAAAATGAAAGAAATGTGAAATTCCATGATCAGAAGGCATGGAGAGTTGTCCACAAATGATGCCATCAAATTAAATATCGCCCTCTGGTGACAAGTTATTTCTTTAGCTTTAACTTCCTTATACCTTGCCTGATTTTGTTCAATTTTTCACTAATCTTATTCAAATCGTTTAAACTTTACAATAAAGGTAACTTAGGATGAAGGTTTTGGTTCCCTTTAAACATAAAGATGATAAATGATCTGTCGAAACACTTGACTGTGTTGTAAATGATAGAGATGATCCAGTCATAAATACACGTCTACAAGGTAAACAAAATATTAATTTCTAAACAATGACCACAGTTTGTTTATTATTCTACCAAGAAGAAACCCTATTTTCCATTAACAAAATGATGGAATGAGGAAAAGTTGTCCATATAGTTACAAGGATTGGCTCTGCGCAGCTTATTACTGATTGCATATACTTGAAAAATTTTCTATTTTTATTACAGCGCCTGACTCCCAGAATCAATCGTTTACTAAAAACTTACACTTCATCAAATGCACAGTTCATAGAGAATGATTATTTAGTCCAAGGTATAGAATTACACAATTCTGACGGGGAAAACTGACTCAACTAGGTAATTCACATACCAGTTTTCGTCCAATCACTTTCTTTGTTAAAATAACAACCAAGAATAGTAATCTATGAGGAAAATGCAGGTTTACTCGTGACACCCAGTGAAACCGAATTCGTGGTCTCTATTATTTCCATAGGAACATCTGTACACGAGGGTAGCAGCGAAGAATGATATCGCAGCTCGCATTCTCCAGAGTGTAGAAGCTACAAGGTACATTTTTATTTTTGTGTGTGTGGGGGTTAAATTAAACTAAGTAAATATGACTTATTAATCAAGTAAATGGTACTTAATTACTGAGTGTTCAATTTTATGCTGGCGACTATCAAAGTATATATAACTTTGCATTTTTGCACAATGAGCTAGAACAACTTAGTATATATGACATAACTTTTATAAAACTACCAAGAAATATACAAAACTTTTATAAAAGAGATCGACGTTAGATGATGGGGAAACTCTCTTCTGGTGAAAAAAATGAAATATTTAAACGTCACTCAGTCAATACAATTGCCAAGAAAGAAATATATTTATAGATGTGATATATTCATTCATAGCTGTTTAAAAAGTGTCGTTCATAGTAATAAAAAAAACACCAACAACAACAAAAACAACAACGGTATAGTCATATTAGACTAATTGATTTAGAATGTTCAACATTGTTCATTAATCATAAAAATGTTTTCTATGTACATGTACATCAAGATATCAATGAATTTAATTTTTTTCTCACCCTCTCGACCCCCCTCCCCTCCCACATAAATACAGGAAAAATTTAGCGCGTATTCGTATCTACTTTGAGGAATTGAATTTCCAGTCTGTGGAAGAGATACCAGCATATACGGTAAGCATGATATGGAATTTCAGTCTTATTTAGTTGGATTTAAAGCATGAATATTTACTTTTTCATCATTTATATGTCTACCTATTTATCTATAAATATATCTATCTATATATCTATCTATCTATCTAGATATCTATCTATTTAAAAGAAAATATTGTTCAGCGACAGAGGAGATTTTAAAAGAGACTCGACACAAATGAAAAACTCCGTTGACGCCTTCATCGAAAGATGGCGCAATTTAAAATACATTACATTACCGCTGTCGGTAAAATACCCTGCCTTTAATGGCATCAAACTGTCACGAATCTGGAACAATTGAAAGCGCAAGTTATAAGATTCTTTTTTCCCCCCTTTCCCCTTTTGAAAATATCTTTTTCTGTCTTCCATCAGTTCGGATCATTTCTTGGTGGTGTTGGTGGTCTCCTCGGTCTCTACATCGGTTTCTCCGTCGTCACCATCTCCGAGATCATCCTCCTTTTCCTCTTCCTCCTCAAGCATACTTTCTGCGGGGCCTTCTGCAACACCAAGGTCCAGCCAGTACACACTTGATGACCACGCCCTCTATATGGTGGGCGGAGTGAGATGGTGGTGGTGGGGGAGGGCAAATGGAGGGATCCGGGCTCTCCCGGCAGTGATCCCACATTTGCTCATCAGGTCATGCGGCAGTTTATTTCGTAGACTATGTTGAGGCACTGACCCCGTTTTAAAGTTAGAATAATGATATTATTATTATTTTAGGTTAGGGTTAGGTTTAGGATTAGGGATGGTTTCAGGGTAGAAGTTCAGACAAAAATGACGAGAAGCAATTGTCTCAGGACCAAGCGTACGGTCATACACCCCTCTTGGCATTGTGGTCAACTCGGACTCGGTGAAAAACTCGTGGCTGAGCGACCAGTACTGAAGAGAGCTGAATCGATCGTAAATAATTAGCCCCCCCCCCCCTATTAATAACTTCTTTCAGAACATCCGCATTGTCGATAATTGGATAGGAATGTATATAGTACACCTGTAGTTACTACAAAGGTTATGTTGAATACTTTAAGAGGTGAAATTTGACAAAACATGACATTTATGGCTATTTATAGAGGTGCGGTGTGCAGATTGCACTTCATCTTTTGAAATCTATTTGCCGAGCGATGCTGAGTTAAACCGGACACCTGCAAGGGGAGGAATAAAGAGATATGGTTAAGAGAGAAGGGGATATTGAAGGATGAGTAACATAAAATGAAGGAAATGTACACGTATTTAAACTTACCTTCATTTGATTACCTGAAAGTCTTTGCGATCCTCTTTAGAAAAAAAAAAGATTCGTCACCTTAAAATCTAAGATCAAACACTTAGCATAAAAAATGTGTAGCATAAATCTGTATCGTTTGATTTTCAAAATGTATTTTATTTATGTCTCGTTTATGTAAAATATATCAAGTTTGAATTGTTTGATATTTATATACTTCAGAGAAAATGTCACTCATGATGCAATTACATATCCATTATTCTGTCAAACGGAATACATTTGATGTATGAGTAGCTATCATAAAAGTTACATGTAAGAACTGGGGGTGTTTCACAAAGACTAAGATCGACTATGGCAGGCCGTTCATGCCACTGTTCGCTCACCATTAACTGGCATTGGTCTCTCAAGGGACGTACATATCATGGTCACAAATCTACAGAATTTACATTTATTGATAATTCATTATCAAAGGAAAAAATATTATCTAAAGATCATAATGGTGAGAGCAACCAGTGGCATGAATGGCCTGACATAGTTAAGTCCAACTTAAAGTCGATCTTAGTCTTTGTGAAACACCCCCATAATTCCACATTTTAGTTTGAATTGCAGTGGTATTGTCACTATTGTGTACTGTGTCTATAACAATATATACATCTATATGAAAAAGATATATTGGTGCATCTTGGTATACTTTGACGACTGAATTATAAAAACAATGCAATCCTGTTTTTTATATTCATTTTCATTTCTGAACAGTTGTTATTATACCACTCAATTCAGGCAGTAGTAATAATAAGCAAATCAAAATAGTATACCATTGTATATGTATAATGTAGATCTAAATAAACCTTGTATTTATGTTTGATTTGATTTTCCACATTAAAAATATTTAAAATGTTATAAAATGGGATTACAATAAAATTTGTAAATTCATTTTACGACATGAAAAAAATTGAATCCATGTTGTTGTTTATGAAGTTTAATTAAGAGGCAATTTTCTTTCTCTTTCTCTCCGTCTTGCTGGTTATGAATTTCCCACTTTCTCTTTTACTGCCTCTCGCCCTCTCTCAATAAATAGGTGTATCTCTCTACGACTTTGTTTTCCTCTCTTTCCCTCTCTCTAGGTCCATGCTCTCACTCCCCCTCTTTCTATTTCTCTTTCTCTCTCGATATCTCTCACTACATTTATGTCTCCTCTTTACCACTACATTTTTCTTCCCCTCTCTCTCTCTCTCCATCTCTCATTCCCTCTTTCTCTCTCCATCTCTCACTTCACTTATCTCTCCTCTTTATCACTACACTTTTCTTCATCTCTATCTTTCCAGTCTTTATTTCACTCTTTCTTTAATTTTTCATGAGTGTACTTCTAAGGACAAACAAATATATATATATATAACTTTTAACCCTAATAAGGCCGGGCTATTTGAGTTCTTAATACGGCCGGGAGGGGGGCCATTATGGCCCCCCCTTAAGATCTCGGCCGTGAAACGGCCGATCGCCGCGAAAATTTGCATGCATGTCAAGTGAAGTGTATAGAATACTATAGCAATTTCAATTTTTTGAAAAATTACTCATTTGCATATTTATGGTAAATTATGCAAATAAGGTCAAAAAATTCATATTTTTACCCATAAATCATATATTCTTCATATTTAAGCTTTCTTTTCCACTACATATATTTGTTAGACCATTTGGAATAATAATACAAAAAAAAAATTTGGAAAGCTAGGTTATTCCTTATGTTATCTCTTGTTTTGATAATTTCTTATGTATTTCATTGTTTTTTTAACTTATGTATCTTATTGTTTTTGTTGTTTTATTTCATTTCTAAATATAATTTAACTATTTAGACCCCCAAAACAAACACCTAAACTTTAAACAAGACCAAATAACCAATGTTTTATCTCTTTTAGGAAAAATGATATTTCCATATGTTTTGTACACAAATCACGAAAATGAGCGATTTTCGGGCCGACATGTAAAGACAAAAGGTCACGTGACTTTGTAACGGTAGGTCCGATTTTCAAAAAATTGTTTTAAAAGATGCGCAAGACTCGAAAGAATAAAGTCATGAAGCGGCGGGCGTCATCCGTATGCGTCCCGCACAATCAAAAATCGCGGAGGGGGCCATGATGGCCCCGGCCTTATTAGGGTTAAAATGGATATCTTAAATCGGTCTGTAATTTTAATGGGGTTACAAAATGCAAACTTATAATTTCATGGACAAAGACTGGACTACCATTTGCACACACACACAACAAAAAACAACAACAGAAAAACAAGCAAGCAAAATGCACCTGACAGTGCTTGGAGTAAAACAGTGATCCTTTTCAATGTGTTGCCTTTATTGGATACAGATAATTCATTTTTTTACCTCAAATAATCTGAAGCAATTTGGATCAGGAAAAAGTAAAAAGTAAAAAGTAAAACTAAAGGCATACCTACCATAATTTTTGTTTCTGAGGGAAAACCGGTGTAAAGCAAACTTTATGAAAGACATGTTACCAAAATAATTGCTGAAATAACATGTCATATTTTAAAGCAATAAACCTTTAAAAGAATTCAAGCCTTGGACATTTTAAATATCTTTTTTATGTTTTTTTTTAAAAATGACAATAGGAAAACATAACAATGAAAAAGGAAATTAACAATTGTCTGAGAGCTTGAGAAGAATCTTTACTAAACGTCATGATTTTAAAAAATCCCCTTTCCATACCTCCAGGGGGGTGTTTCACAAAGACTAAGATCGACTTTAAGTTGGACTTAACTTAAGTATGGCAGGCTGTTCATGCCACTGGTCGCTCTCACTATTGGTCTCTCAATTATGATCTTTAGATAATATTTTTTCCTTCAATGATGAACTATCAAAGACTGTAAAATCTGTAGATTTGTGAACACGATTTATAAGTCCCTTGAAAGGCCAACGCCAGTTAATGGTGAGAGAAAACAGTGGCATGTACAGCCTGCCATACTTAAGTCCAACTTAAAGTCGATCTTAGTCTTTGTGAAACACCCCCCTGGTCTTTTCTTTAAAAAGCCAGTTTCAAAATCATCATTACATTTCATATTCAAAATTTGAAAGAAGCTACTTCAGTATGCCTCAACATTAAGTCAAAAAACAAAAAAAAATTACTTGTAAAATGAAAACTTTCCAAAATAACATTGCACTTTATCTCATAAATATATATCTGTAAATTGAAGGAAAAAAGTAAACTTAGAACAGTCACCATATTATTTTTCGGCCAGAGATTAATAGTGTAAAATCAATACTGTTTTAATATTTTCAGAACTTCTCACAATAGCTTACAATTAGAAAATATGTACATGTATAAACATGCTTAATCAAGAGGCAAGTTATAATTTGTTACATTTGGTTTCGTTTTCATTTCTGTAAATATGTTTAATTGTTTAAACAAATTATTATATTTTCTTTACATGAAACAGCAAAAATTGATGTCCAAATGTAGTTGTGCGAAATGTAGAGTGAAGTACGTTGTTAAAGATTTTGAATCAGATCTTCCGAGCCTTATTCATTAATCCAAAATTTTACCCTGATTAAAGATTCTCTTTTATAAGATAATTCATCAGTTCCACATCACAATACTAAAACCCTTCACACTCCTCACATTTTTTTACATCAAAATGCATGGTCAGAAAATACACTCCATGAAACCAGGGTGTACAGAAACTAGGTTATTTTAGTAAGCTTTCGGGACACCTCACAACACTTTAACAGCATGGGATATTTCTTTTCTAATAAAAGATATTATCTGAATATAATTCTCACATTTCACCATTTTAGAACCCCATTTTGAACATTGTAGGATTCTCAGTGAACTCTCCAGAAATTATGCTAAAAACTGACAATTATCTCAGCTCCAAGGAATGTTATTCCCTAGAGGTCCATTGTATAGGCTTGCCCAAATGGACAACACAGATTTCAAACATCAATTTGAATCTTAGTACATTGGTATGTACCTGGTCGACAAAAATTGAAATACTCTGCTCATCTAGCTTGGCAAGTATGATCTTAAATTGCCAGACCAAACAAATTTTATTTGCAAATGTAGTTCTGAAAGGAAGAGGGATTGCAGCACCTTGCACTTAACATATGCTCAGAAATTTGCAACAGATCATCTCTTACTAACAGCTCATGAATTACACTTTGCTTGGTCTAAAGCATTACTGACATGACCAAGGATGCAAGGTTGAACTGTTACCTGCAATCAAAACGTTTGCCATAGATTACCTTGGCAAGAACAGCTCGAAAACCGCAGTTTGTCATGTCCACAGTACCTAAGACATGGCCACGAATTCCAGGTCGGACTGTCTGCAGAACATGGAACGCATTCATCATCTAATCTCAGCAGTATCATTGTTCATTGGCACTTCGTCATTGTCAGCGATTCCCACCTGCTCGTAGAACTCACCCGTCCTCCAGACCTGGACAATGTAGTCCTGGATTGCTGTGATCTTAGCCCTGACTGCTGCTCCAACCTTCTGCTGTAACAGGCGTAGTCCACACAGGAGCAGGAACGTGTTAGAGAACCAGAGGAAGTAGTCAGGACCTATCACTGCTGTGGAAGGAACAGGTCCTTCATGGTCTTCTTCTAAAACTGTAACAGATTTGTTCACCGGTAACCCTGGATTAGAAAATATGAGTTAAAATAATTATGTTAAACTTAAAGGCAACTTAAAGAGACTTTGACAGCTCAAAATGACTTCATTTTGTTACATACGTGCACAGCCCTAGGCATAAAAGGGACAATCAACTTCAAATTCTACAAATTCATTAGAAATTAGTTCTATGACACATCCAAAAACTATGTAACTATGACAATTTCAATGTCCATGGATCAGATACCTTCCTCAAGACATGTTTGAATTTCAACAAGAGTTGTTTACTTACTTTTGCTTGACAACTAAATACATGTACATCAATTTGGTCATAAACTAAGAGATATCTTACGACTGTAGTATGATAAAACCTCGCTGATGTACATGTACTTTAAACAATTTAATTTTCAATCTGATTTTCTTATATTACATCTTGAATCCAAAATTACACAAACAAAAATTACAAAATCTATTGCCAAGTTGCCAACCAAGCCTCCTAGTATCCATTGGAATAAGGCAAATAAATCCTTTTGTAGAAAAAAAGTTAGTGGTTAGTTAATATCAAGTGATCTACTAAAGTAGCAGCAACTCTATTTTCGTTGGGCACTAACCCCACATGTACTTAATACTGCGTCCCAGAATCACATACAAATTTGGAATAATTTGCTACAATATAAATACTTTAAATTGGACAAATCTTAAAACCTTGATCTTTTATCCAAATATAATCATTTCTGCTGTGTGATGCACAACGTTGTTGGCGGAAAGATTAAATTGAGATAATAGTAGCATCTGATTTCAAATACAGGATAGACTACATTATTGGGACTTAGATAATCAGGAAATTTGCATAATAGGGATGATTCTGCGAAATGATGACCTCCTTTGTTATTATTGTCTTATCATGGTGGAATTCTTATTTAATCTAGACCAAAATTCTTAGAGTGTGTTCCATGCCTTCCATCAAACTTGCCCTCCCCTCCCTGAACAAACTCTATCATTCAGAATGTTAACCTGTATTGCAAAATAGGCAAGGCTGCCAACATTTGGTTTTTGTAATCAGGGAGATTTTTATGAAGCGAGCGTAGCAAGTGTTCGAACTGAGCGAGCCATTGCGGGTGGGGTCCAGGGGGCACCCTTGGAGCTCCTGGTTTTTAGCCATTCTGAAACCCTTTTTGTGCACAAATTTTCAATGATATTTGAATATTTTGACAGTAAATTTGGGTATGATTTATAAGGAATCAGTGAGGTTTCTGAGATTCTGTGGCCAATGGTGTCTTTATTGTAATTATAATTGAAAATTTTCAACAAAATATGACAATTTTTTGCATAAAAACAGGTAACAAATGGGCTCTAATTATAACCTTATTTTCAGCTTATCAAGTACACATTCACCACATTTTGTACAAATGCATTCACATTTACATGTAGATCTTTGCAAAGATCGTGAAAATATGATTTAAAATTTTTTTTTTTTTCTTTGTAAGAATTCGAGAGATTTGTTTTGTGTGTCGGGATATCAGGAGATTAGTGGATTTTCCGGGAGTCTCCCAGGGAATAGGTCATCCAAAAAGGGCACCCACTGTGTAGCAGACACAATTATAGAGCGTCTTTCACAAGAAATGGGATGGCAAGATATCCTACTGGCCAAAAAGTCTGTGCTAAATGGATGGCTGTTTGAGATATTAATCACAGATCTTTGTTGTAAAGATAGTGTCAGACTTCTTCAATTTATAATAAACCTTGTACAGTCAAACCTGTCTATAGCGACCGCCCAAGGGAAACACAAAAAGTGGTCTTTGTAGACAGGTGGTCACTAAAGCAGGTTTGACTGTATTACAATCTATCATAATTCTGAAGAAATTATTTTATAAAAGTATTTATATAATATATTTTATTGAAAGTATATTTTTGAAGATACATAACAAGTTGATTCTCAACTATCTACACAAGTACATTGCAATTAGTGAGCATTCTATATTTTTTCTTGTTCGCAAAAGAAATTCTCTTAGACCCCGTTCTCACTCACTTTGAAAGTGGTCTTAGTTAGACCGCTCCAGAGGAACGGGTCTTGAGGAACGGTTTGCGAGCGTTCACACTCCGAGCAGTTTTTTCATGGCTCAAACCGCTCCACGAGTCAAAGTGGTCTTGTTGCTATGGCAGCTCAGGTCAGCGGGTAAGTTTTTTCGCGCGCGGTATACTAAGCGTATGTACCGTACTACATGTTTTGCGCGGAACGTCACTAGCTCACTTCCGTTCAAAGTACGCTTCCGTTCACACTCGCACGTTAGAGCGCTCCATACCGCTCTTAATAAGACCCGTTCCTCAAGACCACCTCCCGAGGTGGTCTTCTGGAGCGGTCCAGAAGTCCACTTCCTGGACCACTTTGACCGTTCTCACTCACCTAAGAACCGCTTCTGAGGAACGGGTCTTAGTTAGACCGCTCCAACGAAGTGAATGAGAACAGGGTCTTAGAATGCTTTATATAATGTATAAAGTTTTCTTTTTCCTTCGTCTTCTTTCATAGAATAGCCTTAAATGGAAGTAGTGATAGGCAATAAAATAACAAATAATCTTGAAACAAATAAGATTTCTAAATATATTTTGTTTGTGAACATTTCATAAGCATGGTATGCACAGCATTTAAAAATATATCCTTTTAACTATGAGTCACAGTGTTTTTACCTGCCTGTGGTTTTTCTTTTTATTTAAAGCATTTGAGTTAGTGGTAGCTACTAGCTAGTGGTAGCAACTAATCTAAAGACAAACAAGATTTCCATTTCCTATTTACCCTTGATTAATGAATAATCAAGGATTAAATTACGAAGATAGTGCTCAGTATAGCTACATGTACAAAAAAGAAAATTCAAACACACAATTTGACCCTATGATGGCTTGGCTTTTGTGAAGAGGTATCATAATCAAAGAGAATGAACACTGGATGACTTGAATATGAAGGTCATGGGTTCAAGACCTGATACAGCACTTGTGACCTTTCGCAAGATATTCATTTACATTTGCTACCCTTGACCTTGGTATTGTAAATAGAAGGAAGGAATTCTTAAATGCAGTGAGTGCTTCTATATATCAGAATACAATATCTTGATTATAATTAAAACATTTTGATTAAGAAGGGGGCACTTGATCATCCTTTAGTCAGACATTATGAACAGAATAGATGTAGCTGCATGGTCAATTTACATTTACATGTAGATGTAGATCTATTCCCAATTTGTCGGACAGGAATGTGTCCTTACCTACTATGGCACTACTACTATAGAACATAGGTCAGGTCTCTGTTTTAATGTAGAGGTGTCGTGGTCTAGCGGATCAATGGCTCCCTTCTACCTGGTAGGGATTTATTCCTTGAAAGATTCGAGCACCTTAGGGCAGCTGGGCTAAAGCCAGGGTAATTATAGAAATTGTAGGCCCATTGAGCATTCCCTGATCGATATGTACATGTATGTGCATTATATACAGTTTACAACTAACATATTCATACCCTTATTCCCTTACCAAGTTTTGTAATTTTTTAATTACATGTATATTGATGAAAAGTTACTTTGTCCCGATTTATTTTTCTTGAGAATGTGACATATTAAAGCTTACATCTAAAAGTATTCAACCAGTCCACCTTTCATTCTTGATTTAACACAAAGAACACAAAGAGTATAAAATTTACAAGGGGCATGAATAATTCAGTTTTTAACGGTAAATGTAGCCAATATCATTATTATTATCAATATGGTGAAGTAAAAAAAAGTACCGGAACCTGCCGTCAATTTTCTATGACTAATACAAAAGTTACAATTTGCTTTTAAAGCTTACCAGTCAAGTTGTGGACGAAGTCCATCATGCTCTCCAAAGACCTTTGGCTCTCGTTAAACCTTGCTGCTAGCTTGCCATTGTGAAAGAGGACAATGCTTGGTACAGCTACTATGCCATACCTGGAATTCACTCTGCAGGTATGATGAAGAAAAGATCACATCAGGAATAAGGAACAAGACATTTTATCGCAATGATGTTACTCGTCTCATCTTTCACTTGAAAAGATGGAAAATGTTTATAAACATTTGTAACATACCTGAAAACTTGTCATATATATTGAGTGATAAATTTCTTTATGTCCGTAGCATTGACTCCAACTCCAACTGTGCATTCAGTGTCCTTGTCTCACAGCAATACATAATGACTGATGTTACCAGTGCTCTCAACAAGCTCAATCTAAATGTCATTGTGATGGTCTGAATGATCAATTTACAGGAGCCTGTTAACCCTATGACTACTGAATTATCTAATCCTTTTAGGCTTAATACAGGGATCATCCTGTTCCCATGGGCAATGGGTCAAGTCATCTTAATTTCCAACATCCCCATGGTTCCTTCATTCATCTTGATATTTCAGGTATTTGGTAAGTTGGCATATTGAAAAATTTCTCTCGCATCTCAACTTACCCATTTGATTGATTGATGTCAAATGCCAAGACATCTACAGCGCTCATTGCTCTCCCAAATGCATTGTAATGAGGGGCTGTGGCTGCTGAAAATCGGCAAGAAGTGGCAAAAAACATCACTACCACACAGACATGCTCTGAAGATTGGCTAGAGTTGTCCGATGAGTTTGTACTCGCCTCCACAGATGAGTTTGCGATTGCACTCGCGTTAGGCCGCTGTGAAACGAGCCGCACAAGTTCTGAGCTGTTGACCATGATGACTTCTCCACTGCCATTCTGAATACCACCATTTGCTCTGCACTTGAATTTGGGCGATGGTGTCGGGTCTGGCTGTGACTTGTTTCCCACAGTTCCATTCAGCCCTTTCAATAATTCACTCAGTTCAAATAATTGGAATGATGTAGATAGCCAGGCCTGATGGTCGATGTCAGTAGTGTCTGCTTGGGATATAGTCCCCTGATTCCTTTGTGAGATTTGGTAGAAAAATTCTGCAAAATGGTTTGGACATGAGCCTTTGTCTCCTCTCTGCAAGAGTTTTTGTATGGGTTCTTCAATTGCATTGCCTGAAATGAAAACAACAAATAAATTTAATTTTTTTAATTTGTATTCATTGTGTGTATTTCTTGGAGAAATGCAGAGTTGTATCCTTCGCAGAGTGAGTCAATAGAGAATAGGCAGACAAACAAAAATAGGGGTACATAAATGTAAAAGATCACAAGATGTGCTAATGACAGCTTATGCAGGAGATGCTCTGTTCACAGAAGATCATTTAAAGTGCATTTCCAGGATAAATTTTAGGGATGTGGCATGGTAATCCAGGGCAGTATTGGGTGGCTTATCATCGACTCCAAGGAGGATGAGATTTGTAGTGACGTCGGCCACAACATGGGGAGGAACTGATTGTAGTTGGTGTTGAGTGCAAGTTGATAGGCTCTTGATGAAGTCTTCCTTTTCGTCTTTATTAAAGCCTGTCTGCACTAGTTTGGCCAGGAGGGATTAGACCTCTCTGCGTGTTGAAAGAAAAAGGGGATCATGGGGGACCAACGAGTATCGCTTAGGCATCTTTGCTATACAGAGGGCACAAGTAGCTACAAGTAGTGCAGACAGGCTTTAATATTATGCCCCTATTAGATGGTTGACTGTTTCATCCGCTGTCAGGCAGGGACATGCTGGACTCTGCTCTGTGAGCCATTGATTTGACAAGGTAGCCAATCTTTGGTTGGTTCGGTACTAGACTGAAAATTTCTGTCTCTTTCGTTCGTTAGCCTCTTATTTGGATAGGGTCGGCTCCTCTCTTTAGAGACAGAAGCCGACCATAGGGTCTGTCTGTCAGTGGATGACGTCATCTTCCTTCATGCGAAGTAACAGTTTAAAATACGGCTGCAAGAATTTCAACACAGAGCTCAATTTCAATTAAGAAAATCCAGAAAAAAGACCATTAAATTCATCATACAGTCAGTCTGGTAAGTGGAACCGATATTTTCGAGAATAAATGCATCGGATATGAATCCGCTAAAATCAAGTATTTTGGGCAAAGTTTGGTGGCTCGATTGAGCCACCAAAGTTTGCACAGCAGACCCTATGGTCGGCTTCTGTCTCTAAAGAGAGGAGCCGACCCTACCCAAATAAGAGGCTAACGAAAGAAAGAGAGAGAAATTTTCAGTCTAGTTCGGTACTAGAGCGAAAGCTTCAGTCTCTGATATTGACGGTTGTTCCGCTGAGATTGCATCTGGCTCCTCTGACCGCCTCTATACATAGACTGAAGTACGTCTATGGGGTAGTGTGGGAAACGAATGGTTCGGTTCAGCCGGACCGCGATGAATGAGATATGCAACAAGTTTTTCACTCTTTACGTCTTCATATATCCACTTTGGCTGCAATTTTACACTGAATCTTATTAAAAATTAAAAATAACACGGAAATATCTACTTTGACTTACGATAGCTTGCTCATTTAGATCCTAAATTAATGATTAATCCGAAAAAGTCTTGTAGTCAACATGATTTGTTGTCAGCCATCTTGGTTTGAGTTGATGAATATTCATTTTTTCTTTTCGAATGTCCAATAGCTACGTAATAGTCGGCCCGGTTTGACCCAGTGATATTTGAATATTCATAAACCCAATATCAAACCAAGTGTTCTGATTGGCCATTGGCATTGTTTTGGGAAGTTGACCCGGAAATATATCGGCCGGGTCATGTCATACATGTAGATTACCAGTTCGAATGCATGAACGTACCGTTTCCTTGGTTCTGAGATAAAAAATGGATAACTCATATACGTACGTCCGTAAATTTCGCATTTGGAAATAGGTAATAAAACTTTGAGATCTGTACATGTACATAGGAGAACAAAATTACATACCGGTAGTTTTTTTCTATCTGATTTATAAATCAGAAAATTAGATCTAAACTAGAGGTAATTTGTCATGCTGACAAATTAAGGTAATATGCTTCTGATATTTTGAATTTAAATTTTTTAACCATGTTGCCGACATCCGATTCAAAATTGGAGGCTACGTTGCGATAGCCCATAGTCTCAGCTACAAAAAACTTTGGTTTGGTTTGGGAGAAAATGGCGCAATAACAACCGAGTTACTGCTCAAAACACATTGTCATGCAGATTCATGTTTTGAAAAAAGTGACCTCCCATAGACATAACACGCAAATATGACAAATTATGCATTGTCGCCTTTAATCGAATATTTCACTATGATGACGTCATCAAAATGAAAAATAAATGTCATTTATCTCGTAAAGAATTATGTCAGCAAAAATTTTGAATTTTGACCCTTTTTTTTTTGTTGAAATTTTGAAATGCTCTAAATGACCTGGTTCGTACTCAAAATTGTTCATGAATGATTTTCAGCATTTTTTAATTTTGACGCGCGCACGTGCGCGTCGTGACACGCACATGGACACGCTTTACACGTGAAGAGGAACCCAAGCTGTATCGCTCTGGTAAGATATTTGCTGATATTTCCTTAGTTTTACTTGGTATTTTTAATTTTCGTAGGCAATTAGATGTAGAAGTGGCATAAAATTCATCGAGGCCACTGTCCAATATTGGTCGGGTGTGGGAATTGTGATTTCGGACGCATTTTAGGGCTTGTTGACATAGCTCTCCGTGCACGTCTATGGGAGCCGTTTAAGGCTTGGTGATATCAATATCAATATTTCACATTATCACCAAGCCCTTAAGGCTAGTCTAAGGTGTGGAAACGGGTGCTACTGGGAAGTAGGTGTGGAGTCTCGTGAGTCGAATTGTATTTTAATTTTTACTGCTACTTTTTTATAATTACATAATACATATGGACTATAAGACCATTTCAAATGTCACTAAACTAAGCTAAAGCCTAAGCTAAAGTCAAGACAAGTGCCGATTTTGAGTGGATTCTGGTGAGTTTGTACAGTGGTATTTCAAAAGTTTTGATAATAGAGGGAGTCTTAATTTTGTTATTACACAAAAAAGCAGTCTATATTATAGGAATCCGGGCTAACTCGGACCAAAGACAACTCGGCCCAGCTGCAAAAACGGTCAATTTTTGTCATTTTACCCTAACCCTAACCCTAAGGCAGTAAGGGCCTAACCCTAACCCTCACCCTAAACCTGCTGGGCCGAGTTGTCTTTGGTCCGAGTTAGCCCGATTCCTATTATAGACATGCTGCCAGTTAAACAGAAATAACCGTCTGGTATGGGTCATTCTTTAATAAAACTGACATTTGTTGACATTCCCCATACACAGACGGTAATTACTACGCCTCGCACTATAAGGAGAGATAGAGCCAATGCTGCAGCACTTTGCTGCAGCAAGTTTCTCCCCGATTTTCTTTATTTAGATCTAATTTTCTGATTTATAATTCAGATAGAAATAAACTTTGTATTTTTGTTCTCGTATGTACAGTTGTATAAGTTTTATTACCTATTTCTAAATGCGAAATTTACGGACTTACGTATATGAATTATCCAATTGTTTATCTCAGAACCATGAAACGGCATTCGAACTGGTAATCTATGACATGACCCGGCCGATATATTTCCGGGTCAACCGACCAAAACAAGCGCAATGGCCAATCAGAGCACCTGAGCACGTGTTTGATATTGGGCTTATGAATATTCAAACATCACCGGCTCAAGCCGGGCTGACTCATACGTAGCTATTGGACGTTCGAAAAGAAAAAATGAATATTCATCAACTCAAACCAAGATGGCTGACAACAAATCATGTTGACTACAAGATTTTCTCGGATTAATCATTAATTTAGCCATAATTTAGGATCTAAATGAGCAAGCTATCGTAAGTCAAAGTAGATATTTCTGTGTTATTTTCTATCTTAAATAATATTTAGGGTAAAATTGCAGCCAAAGTGAATATGTGAAGACATAAAATGTGAAAAATCTCGTTGCATATCGCATTCATCTCGGTCCGGCTACACCTAACCATTCGTTCCGCACACTACCGCATAGATTCTAGCCGTACTTCAAGTTCAGTCTATGTATAGAGGCGGTCAGAGGAGCCAGATGCAATCTCAGCGGAACAACCGTCGATATCAGAGACTGAAGCTTTCGGTCTAGCTGCTAGTATGAGTAGTCTACTCTAATCTAGACTCTAACTCTAACTTCTAAGACCAAGTTCTACATGTAACTCACGATAATGATCATGACTGCGCAACATCACAAACACATCACAATTCTAAATATGTGGGACAACGTTAAATATTTTTGGTCATAAAAACTGCAGGTTATTGATATTCTACAATATCCATACTAAATATCCACATATATTTAGGACTCACCTTCTGCACCATACCATAAACCAACGAGAAAGATAATTCCAAGCGCTGAATTAAACATTTTTTTAAATAGTAACAACCCTCAGATCACAGGACACAGTCACAGCCATCAACAATATTCATCCAGACCATGTCAACAAACTTTATTTCGCTAGCGCTGCTAGCTGTACTAGTATAGCGCGAGCATCATGCTGCTGGCTACACATAGCGTCATTGCCAGGAAGTCATGCGAAATACCATCAATAGGTCAACAAACTTTTCAAATACACGTGGGATCGTGGCAAAATATATACTCGGGATCGGAGTATAATATATTTTCTTTGTTTTTGTTGGAATGTTTTTGTGTAAATACGATGGAAATATATAGACGTTGATCAAAAAAAGTGTCCTTTAAGAACAAAATCATAATTAAATATAAGCTAGTATTCTCCACATTTTTAGTAATGATGGATACTTTCCAATATTATATCCGTTGGAAACGAGAACCTCATGTTCACGTGTTCGACTCCTCCAGGTCAGCTCCGCCCTCTTCAGTATCGCACCACCTGATGCTTTCAACCAATCAGAAGGCCTATTTCGCCGGTCGGACTCCATACATTCACTAGACAGTGCATTTTCTATTGCGATAATTTTCTTGTTATGACACAAATTTGAATTAATATATTAATAAATTACGGAATCGAGTTTGTGATAATTAGTTATATTTGTGCATAAATATCAATATAAATCGAAATTATCCGTGAATGGAAGAGAAATTGAATAATAAGTCTATTGTTTGAGAAAATCACAAAGGGAGTAATGATGCAAGAACTACCAGCGCCTTTATATAATGTTTATCTTGGTGAGAATAGCCGGGAATATTCATAAGCTACTCTACAGTGTGGAGGATCGGAATAGGGAGGTTGAAAGAGGGTTTGGCTTAGATCTTCTGTTGCTAGAGCGCTGGGTTACGTTGAGGGAGTGTCCAAGCCAAGGTGTTCATTAAGTCAAGAAAATCACCCGTTTTCAGCTCAAGGAACCTCTTGATGAGGAGAATTTAGTTTGGGACAGCAGTTTTTCGGCTCGATCTGGTGATATTTTAAGATAACATATTCACAATCCCATAATTTTGTTGCGATTTACCCCTAAGCAGAACTCCAGTCGTAAGGTTAGTCGGCTGCTATGACAGACATACAGTTCAGTTATTCAGCTCAGTCGGAGGCTTCCTGTATCGTGAGTGCATCTATTCAATTCACTACACTTTGACTCGACTGTGCATTTGTGAGCTGTTATATAGACTTTCAGTGATTGTGACTACTGTAAGTGATCAACGAATCATCTAGAATCATGTCATCTTTAGGGATTGAACCAGTAGATGCATCTCCTCGACTGAATGCGAACCATTCCACCATTTTTGCGTTTGAGAAATCTTTCAACTACAAGGATCAAATAACCTGGTTTGAAAATAACTGGACCTTGTCTTTCACGTCTTGTGCAGTTTACATTGTTGTGATCTTCGGCCTTCAGGCATGGATGCAGAACCGACCCCGCTACAACCTCCAGTATGCGTTGACCGCTTGGTCCTTCATGCTGGCCATCTTCAGTTGGATCTGCGCAGTCCGCCTCGTTACCGACTGCTTCTTCTTTGTCAGGACATACGGGTGGAAGGCATCCATGTGTGATCCGGTCTTCTACAAAGGTGTCAGCGGGTTCTGGTGCTGGTTGTTCGTCCTGAGCAAACTTCCTGAGCTGGGAGACACCATTTTCATCGTGCTCCGCAAGCAACGCCTCATCTTCCTTCACTGGTATCACCACATCACGGTGCTGCTTTACTCCTGGTACAGCTACGCTCACTACATTGCTCCTGGACGTTACTTCATCCTCATCAACGCTTGCGTCCACGCCATCATGTACAGCTACTACACCGTGCGTGCTGCCAAGCTCATGCGTATACCAAGTTGGGTCAACATCTCCATCACGACCATCCAGATTCTACAAATGGTTGTCGGTTGTTACGTCAACATCTACGCTTATAAGCTACTCAAGAAGGGGGAATCTTGCTCTACAACCCATGATAATATAAAATATGCATCCCTTATGTACCTCAGTTATTTCATGCTCTTTGCACATTTCTTCTACAATGCATATATTCACAAGAGAATTTCAAAGAAATCTCATAAAGAATGATGATTGTCTTGGCAGGTAGTCCATTAAATAGATAGAAATATATATATAAACTCATATATTTGTCTGTCTCTCTTGACTCTACATCCATACTGGAAATTGTGTGAAGGTCTACATCTAGGCCGAAAATCTACATCAGTACATGTGGGCAAAGTACATAGAAAATTGAGTCACTATATTTTCTCAAAAGCAGATAAGGAGTCTGTATGGTATAGTTCATGAAACAGATAAATGAATACATGAGACATGGCTACGAAAGGATGATCAGCAAGGAGAATGATTGTCTCGGAGACAATGTGTAATTGTGTACAGTAACTTTATTGGGTGTGTATTAACATGTAAATGGATGCTGTGAACATTAGACTTGGTGAAGGAAAATAATATTTTGAACATAAACCAGTATTTTTTTTTTATACCTCATCCTTTGATATTGTTATTTACATGCACTGTAGTTTGCTTTTTCATAGTAGTCTGCAGGCACAGACTCTAATTTGACACTTCACCACAATTCCCTGAGCAGAGCCTACTACCCCTGTTAGTCTCTGACGGAGTGGCTAAGTACAGAGCCCATGCAGTATGCTCTCAGTCTAGTCTCACTTTGCAGACACTGTTACGCACAGAGACTGACCAGGGTTTGTGCCCGCAAACTATTTTTAATGTAAGCAGGTACAAGTAGCTTTGTCATTTTTTCCTGTACGGCTTGAGTCGGTGTATTTTGTCGATGCTGGATTGTCTTTCTCTTGTGTCAAAGCACCAATGGAATTCCACCTCATCTGGTGCATATTATTGCAATCTTACTAAGGGCATTTATAAGCAAAAAAGATTTGTCGACACATGATGTCTTGGCGAAGAGACTGCTCTCAAGCAGTGTATAGGGAATTTAATAGGGAATTTCAACTACATTTTAAGAAACCAAAACTTTTTGGTAGTTTATAAGATAAGACCTCTACTAATTTTCCCTTTGGCCAGAATATAGATACATATTTATCAAAGATTGTTTCTAATTTTGATTTATATATAAAATTCTAAATTCAAAAATTTGATATACATATCAAATCATAATCATGCCAGAAATGTCATTTTAAATGTGGTTGATGTACATGCAAGAAAATGTTTGAATGAGAAAAAAGGGATTTGGCTAAAATTGGATTAGAATCGGTGACATAATTTATGAATATTTGCAAAATCGATGCTGCTCATATACAAGATGTTCAAGAAAAATGTAACTGAACATTTTAAATATGTTAAAAATGTAATGTTGAACATTACGTATTCTTACTCTTTTCATAAGATTTGATATCACCCAGTTGCTTGTAAAGTTCTGACACTATTCCTAATGTTTCTATCATTTAATGCAAAGGTATTTTGTCATACATGAATATATATATCTTTTTGTTGTTGTTGCACGTTTTAGCATAAAACATTACATTTTCTTACCCTTTTTGATAAGAGCAGATTTGTCAAAGAATGACCAAAATATGCTTGTGAAGACGGACCAATTCATTTTGACACCATTTCAGTTTACTAAATCTAGAGGTCATGAAATATCTTCTATCTCACATCTCCCATCAATATCATCCCCTAAAGTTATATGCATGGTATAGAAGCAGCTGACTGAAATAAGTGTATTTGACTATTTGTTCTTGTTGAATCATGTTTGTGTAAATTCATATATCATCTTGCAATATATGCCATTTTTTGTTGTTGAAATCTGTGTGTGTATCTGTAACAGGAGGCTAGATTTAAGAAAAATGCTGGCACATATGACAGTTCATAAAACTAAAATAAGGACAAGATTGAGTTTTGACTCAAGTTAATGGTTTTCAGAATATTTGTACTTAGCGGAGCTTTTAATTTCTCTGTTAAAAGTCCTCCAATTTTCCCTAACTGAAATGTAATGCATTCTTTGAAGAAAAAAAGAATTTGAATGCATTGGGCCGACAATCAATTCAATTTCCATCAAGATCAACAAATTATTTGTTATATAATGTGCATTACTTACAAGAATAGCTTGGTTTATGAAACAAATCTATTTTCTATGAGTAATGTGAAATCTCATTGGGCCATTTTAAGAGAAGTACGTTGCCAATTGGGTCATACTCTCTTGGTCATATACTCAAATTCTCATTAGCGTTAAACCTTTGATAACATTATCTATAGTCCACAAAGCTTGTTATCATTAACATTTTAGAAGGGACTTAACTTAAGTCAGATTATGATGAAGTAGAATACACTATATCCAAAATGCTAAACACTACAGGACAATGACATCGCTATCAAAGGGTATCCACTTGAACCTTTCAAAGTGATCTCTAAGCGAGTAAAGTGACCTTTCTGGAGCTATGTGAACATTAATGCTTGTACAATTGCACTATCATTGAATTTGTTATGACCAGTCATGTTGACGATGTATCTCATTGGTACATGATTATTGTTTACAAAACTAATGTATGTTGTAGTTAAATCCCCTACCATTGCCAAACTATAAATTCATTCCTATTATGAGGTACAATGAAGGTCATCTGTTGGTATGTATGAAACTTTAAAGTTTGCCCTTTAAACTTCCATGCACAAGGAAATAGTTATGTATCACATTCCAGTGGCAATTTGGCAACAAGCCTTTGAGGAAAAATGGCAATCTTTCTGAGCTACTCCAATTGAAAAATTGAACTTTAAATATTCAGAAAGGCATTTCCTGACTGCAAAGCAATATATTATACACTGCCACCTTTTTCCCTCTTCTTTTGCGAGACCATTCAAAGCAAGTCAATGTCCTGTAACCTTTTTCAAATCTCTGCCTCTTTGTGAAGAATGCTATGTGTACTCACCATAGCAAATGACAGTTGTGTTTGCACTGTCCTTGTTATCATGTAGCTGGTATTTGTCCAAGGATGTGGTCATTGTTAAACTTGTACGTAGAAGGCAGAGGGTGAAGAAATAAGGCCAGTGTGGAGCCACAAAATTAAAATGATTTCTATTGAAGAAACCATCACGTTCATATGGTTTGTTTAACATTAGAAATATGTGCACAGGAACCCTGCCAATGCCAAGTCCTGTTTAACCGAATCTGTGGCATTTCTGAACCTATTATATCAACATCTTCTTGATATTTATTGGAAATAGTACTTCACGTTTTTCATCTATTTCCAAGGCCACAAACAATTTTATTTGTTGATAAAATAATGCTTGAAAAAATGTTTGAAAAAAAAGTCTAAAGTGCATTTGAATATGGATGTATTATCCCATTTGCATCCTTATATTTCAGTTATTTATGGGAACTGAACAATGCAAAATTATTTTTTTTTACAGTATTTACACCAGTCTTACTTTGTACTTGCAACATAACCTTGAAGTTTAATCATGACAAATGTTATATAGATTTCTATACACCCAATTCTTCAGCAATTTGTTACTGTTGGTTCAAATATACTTTTTTTTTCTCAATATTTATATAAATTTTAATGTGAAAACATATTTTGGTATCTACGTTTAATACCTACTATCTTTCCAGAAATATTTTTGTGACTTTTCCTTAATGACAATGATAGATAAGGTTATTTAATATAATGATAATACACAGTTCATGTATTGTTTGTATGGTATGCTAGATTTCTGGCTTAATTGCCTAGTTTTATATTGTAAAAGTGAAAAGTGGTGTTAAAGGAATCGATGACGAAGTAAATGTTTTCACATGTAAAGATGTATTAATTTTTTCGTCTTGGTAGCCTTAGATCTTGCAAATGGGTCTACGGTTTGTTTACATGTATCATTGTTATCCATCTCTTGTAATTTTTTTCTTCTGCTTGTAGCTTCCAAAATTTGGCATTTCATGAATGAGCATTTGATATGTTTTGTGGCCCAAAAGCCTAGACATTAGGCCTACTAGACATCATCTCTGTTAATATGCCTCGACTGTTCTTAAAAAGACAGAACATTATATTAAGTCAAAGGAGAATGATTTCTGCTCAAGCTATTAACTTTTTAGTGACATGTTTACTCAACATATGCCAAAGAAGTACCTGCAATTCCAAATCCTTAACTAACTTTTGCAATTGAACTATCTCAGTTATTGCTAAACCATTGATACAATGTGTTTTCTTATTTATAATTATGATGATTAATGACGATAAGGCTAATTATGCTTTGTCTGATAATCACTGTGAATTGTTAATTTTATTTCATTTACGAAAAGTGATGATAAATGAGATGAAAGTATATGGCCGGGGATACCTACACCAGATTACCCCTGGGCTGGGCAAAGAAAATGTGTTTACTTGCCATCTTGCTATCATCAATCTTGTCTCGTTGGTCAAGCAGTTATTTTGTTTTTCCTTCGGGGAGGGGGTGGGGCTGTATCTTAAATCATGAGCAAGTTCAGTACACTTCAAGTAACCTGATTCATGTTTATAGCAGCCCTGTTTACTTTGAATATATATTTTGAATTTATACTTTGAATTTCCATGTAGCAAGCTTGCTTATGACTTATAATCATGAAGAGTAAATGCAATGGAATGATGAAAAGGTTCGTCACCGATTTTTCATGATAAACGTCTGAGTATTCTACTCTTATTTTTCAACAAAGTTGATAATTTACGGGCATCACTCATACTATAGCCTCTAATGAGGGGTTGTACAGATGTGTAATAAATTTTCTTTTTCCTGCTTGATTCTATACCTGCAATATTTATGTTTCTTAAATTAATGATTTTAGTGAGAGAATTGTAAAACTCTCACAACCTCACATGGTCAATGAGGTATCATACAATAACAGACTTGAAAAATAAAAAGTGTATTTGAATCTCAAGTACATTGATGATATATACAACAGCATTGAGATGTCTCTGTAATTTAGGATTATCTGTGGTCTCAGAATGAAAGGGACAAAGAAAGGAGGGTGGGAAAGAGAGAGAGGGGGGTGGGTGGGACGAAAGAGAGAGAGAGAGAGAGAGAGAGAGAGAGTGAGAGGGAGAGAGAGAAGGATGATCTGTTGTCTAGAGTAAAAGGGACAGACAGAATGAGGGAGGGATAAGCGAAAGAAAGGACAATGAGAGAGAAATGCACAGATGGAGAGGGAAGATGTGAAAGGAAAGTGACGGAGAGGGGTGAAACAAAATATAAGTGATATTGACTTCATTTATGTTCTTTTTAAAATGAACAGCGTATATCCTGAAATTACTCTACAATTAAACCCAACTTTCAGTTGAGCCCGTTGTCTGTAAGACGTGCACATCATTATTATACATTTTCAAAGATTTATGTTTGTGGCAGCACTACTTTTGAGAGATGGGAAAGCAACATAAGATGGAATTGCGAAATCATCAACTTTTGCCCTTTTTTATAAAAGAGGTGAGATAAACAGTAAAGGGTTATCGTGGTCATGGAAAGCTGAGAAGGCAAGAAAATACTAATGGGATTATGGGGAGAGAAAGAGAAAGAATAGAGCTGCGATATAAATCGATAATGGAGACAGAACTCGAAAAGTCGATAGAAAGTAAGTAACAAATATTGATTGAAGAGGGAGAATCTACATAATAAGGAAAAGCAAATGAAATTAATCATGGAAAAAAAACCTTGGTTTTTGCTCTTCATTCTTTTATGGGAAGATGAGAAAAACGACATAGTACATTGTCGTTTTTCAGACAAATAACAGACAGCAGTATATCTTATTTTAATAATTCAGCTAATCGCCATATTTTTCTGATACGGTTCCCCCAGTGAATAGGCTATTGAAAGATGTATTCAGACCGGAATTGTTAACTATTTCGATACGGTTCTGTTTGTTACTCATTTTAACTTAAGTTTAAAAGTGATTTTTATCAAAACCGAAACAAATTTTGTTCGAATTATATATATATATATATATATACATATATATATATATATATATATATACATATATATATATATACATATATATATATATATATATATATACATATATACATATATATATATATATATATATATACATATATATATATATATATATATATATACAAAGGATGCCGAATTAACAACATGTTAAGTTTCCAATTCATTTGCATTTATTCTATAAAACTTTTGCAAATAAATTCCTAACCAAAGTGATTAAGACATTATGGCAAAAGTTATTATCAGCGTTTGGAACATTCATTTAAAAAACATAATGGGATAACACGAACTAAGTAACTACCCCCAAAAAAAAAAAAAAAAAATACTTCTAGCAAATACCAAATTATACCGCACTCCTCGGATAAAAGAGACTTGTTTAAGAATTATCGACCTCTCGATTAAAAGTCACGGGAACAAACCGTCACAATCATCATTATCCGCTGTTATCACAAAAATGTGGTACATCCGCTTAGAAATTAACCAAATCCTATCAAAACTTAAAGATTAAAAGCTTATTATATGTAATCATAAGAACTGCTTGCCCCATCCTTACTTTTGAATTAATCTGCAATCGGAGTAGATCTCTAGCTGAAAATGGAATGTACATACCTTGATTTCTTTATCTTATAATAAAATATAATTTAAGATGGATTCTATGGGTCTGGTCAGTAAGATGAAAAGCGGTCTAGAGTTAATAAAGCTCAAGAATATTTCAAGAAAGAAAAATGGATCATCTTGAAATGCGAAACACGGCACACGATAAAATATATGTCTCAAAAATGTAAAATTTACATGATATTCTTTGATTGTGGTCATGGAAACCAAGGAAACCTGAGAGGAAAAGAACGCCGACACATTTAATCAATATAAGTGATAATTTTTGTTAAGGTGTTTAAGAAAAAATTGCAGCAAACTAGATTTATTCGGGGACCTTTAAGAATTCGACATGCCAATATTTGACTTTGAAGGGGTTACATGACTGTGTAGGACAAAGAAAAACACGTGTTTATATTTTCGAATATTAAGTATACACCATATAAAGGAAGCCATTCAGAGAACGCATGGTAATAACGAAGATGACGTAATCAAAGAATGATAAGAATGAGATTTCGTTAATGTTTAACCAAACCCTTGGATATCTAAGCAGGGAGGTAAAATTCCACCTCCCTGATCTAAGTTAATCATACACTCTCAACTATTGGTCTTTATTTTAGTCTTTATTTCAGACATTCCCATGCAAAAACGAGTACCTACGCGTTCCAATATCTACATTTTGTAATAGATTAACTGGTATCTAAACAAATTAGCTTGTGATATATAGGGACGTTTGCGAATACAAAATGATTACAATTTGGGACGTGCTGAGCAGTGTCGCCCCCTAATGCTCTTCCATACTTAATGTGCTATGTGTGCAGTTTTGTCAATGGGGGATTGTGAGAAGGGTAATGTTTTTTTTAACTAGACATAGGAATGATAGCCAAGCATTTCATTTTTAATTAAAAGAAATAAACAAAACAAACAAACAAACCAAAAACAGAAAAAATAGCATCTAGCCGATGTACTTATGTTTAATATTTTATACGTGATGTCACAAGCTCCCCCCCCAAAAAAAAAATCCGCTGAATTTCAAAATTTGGACCAGACAAATTGAATTTTGTGATCTAAGCAAGTATTCTTCTCTGTCTTTATACATGAGACATACTCCCCACATTATCCTAAAGATCGTACCCATCGAAAAATTCGGCCTTCCTCTCTGATTTATAAAGAATTTCGAGGAAAATAGTCAAATGTTTACATTATACACGATCTTCGTGTTCGTGACGCTAGTATGAACTATTGACATAGACGTGGGGGAGGGGCGCTGGGGGCAGCAGTCCCCATGTCTGTGTTCAGAGTTAATTTTACTCCTCTCCCCGCGGATTTTAAATTGACAAATATTTGGGCAACCGGCACTTTGATTTATACATACATGTTCTTTGATTATTTGGCAATATTTGTTTATTAATAATTCTTGAATATATTTTATGACTGTCAATATAATAAAGTGTCAAAAAGTCGCTCGCACGTCTAAGAACTTGAAAATTGATACTCAGTCCTGTGACACAATAATTGGGCCCACACGCCTATGACCTTTACCCAGATAGTATACATGATATAATATATGTCCACATACAAAGTTGTCTAGTCGCAATAATTCTTTCTATCGGATATTGAAAGCTCGGACGTCATCTCTTGTGCAAACAAAATAATCTCGATTACATATACAAACGAATATATTCAAGATTCATTATTGTGATATTAGTTTATAAGAAAGGTACAAAGTCTGGTATAAAAGAAAAAAAACTAGGGCAATTATCATTGAACCCTTTGTAGAAAAGCAACTGTCATTATTTTGAATGCTTGGAAAAAAGTGTATAATTTACAAGTAAGTTATAGGTATGTTTGGGGACCCCTAGCTGCCAATACTTTCTGAGGAACAAGGGGGAGGGGGTGGGTGTTGTGTGTGTGTGTGTGTGGGGGGGGGGAGCTAGTTAGCAGAACTTTCGACAGAAGAAATGTCATATTTCATTTGAAATAATTATCTTGTTTACCCAGGGTAGCCTCATTAATATCAATACTGCTCTTCCAGAAGGCCCTGTAGTTATTATCACCCCAGCATTATTGTCAGGTATCCATTCCATTAATCTGGGTCAAGATGGATAAACGTACCTTGTCCTGTGGTGTAAGCACCGATTAGGGATCGAACCCAGGACGTGTCATATGAGAGTCAAGGGCCTTCATCATTACAGTGCCCGCTATCAGAAAATACAACAACATAATCATTTTGCCGCCTATAATATATATTCTAAAAATCTTGCCACACCCCATGATCAACGAAAATCCCATTTGAAATAAGCCATTTTCGTAATGTAATCAAATCTATGTTAAGTGTCTCGTTACAAATTATTACATTCACCTGTAACTAATAATAATTGTATTTCAATAGCCAGATTACGAATTGCATAAATTAGGTGTTGTTAGGTAGGACATGTTTGTCCTACCTGGCAACAATTAATGTAGGCCTATGTAATTTGCTTCCTGACTATTGAAATATAGCTATTCGTAACAGGTGAATGTAATAATTTGTAACGAGGCACTTAAAAAAGATTTCTGCATTAAGTTTGATTACATGCATTACGAAAATGGCCTATTCAGCAGCAACTCTTAACCCTTCTCTTGCACACCATGCAGTTCCTGGTCAGAGGTCATGAGAAGAAATGCCCCCCACCCTCCTTTGGACAATAAAAATCCATAAAGAATAACTGATAAAGGCCCATACATGTACGCCTATGTAGGGTCAAATTTGTTTAGACTTATTATTGTTCGAAAGAACATGTATTATTCGAAGACATATAGATCTAGTTGGGAACTATCAATTCTGATCATGAGCAGCTTCTTAGCAGGGCTGATGCATAATTTTGAACAAAGATGGGGGGAGGGGTGCATATCATTTCGAAAATATGTATGACAAGCAAAAAAAAGGAAAGGAAAGAAGGGATCCCATTACAAAGAAAGGGGGGACATTTTTTGAGGTTGTGTACTTAAGGTATGCCATATTTAAAACAGGGGACATGAGCCGCCAGTTATGCCACCCCCCACCCCCTCCGCCATTTTTCTCAATGACCTCGGTAACGTGCATATTGAAAAAAATTGAACATCAAATGACTTTGACATAAGAAACGGTCAATGTACATTAGTTTCTCGTGACATTTGTATTATTGGAACTAAAGTCGAGTGGACTTAAACCTTAGAGAACAATGGTTACTTGAAGTTGACATGCTTGTCAAAATAATCATGCAAAATCTATAACTATTGCGTGGTAATATGCCCCTGGCATTCAAAGAGAGTTTTTCTTTTCGGTAGGTGGGGGCACGGGCGGATCCAGGGGGGGCCGGGGCACGGGGGCCCGGCCCCACCCCTGGCCCAAAAATGGTAACGACAATTAAAAAAAAAGAAAAAAGAAAAAAGACCTTTTTGTTTTTTGCTCAAGGGGGGGGGGGTTGTTGAGTAAACAAATATTGCTCACTACCCCCGAAAAATGTAGTGCTCATCCTCCCCCTCCCCGCATATCTAAATATTTTCTCACGAATTGGGCCCTCTCCCTCATCGCCGGCTGGATCCGCCCCTGGGTATGGGGAAGGGGGAGTAGTCATTTGATCACCTAAGTGATCATTATCTTGCAATGCTTAAACATAATGTTAGAATACATTTACAATAAGGTCTTGATCAGAAGGAAAAGACTTCCTTATTCAGTTTCATATTTCTTTGTATACTCCTCACCCCGTCAGCTCCTCTACAATATGTTATGGACTTGTATGTTGACATGTTGAAACATCCGTTTATTTTGTATAGATGGAAATCTTAATTTTACGTTCCCCAGTCGGGATTTTCCCTCTTCCTCTCTCCCCCTCGAATTTTGTGGAGCTGGTGAAATAACCTTTTTTCCGGTTCTGGATAGAAGAAGAAAAAAATGTCCCCTCCTCACGATATTTTTTTTTTGCTATCAAAATTTAGCACGGGACCACCACTTTGTTCAAAACTTGGATTCAAAATACCAACCATTTATGAAGAAAAAAAAAAGAAATTGCGAACAATTTGATTAATTTGATAGCCTTTTACTTCCCCCCTCCATTTTTCGTTAACATTCACTTTCAGTTGCAATCAACGCAGTAACAACAAACACATGATCGAAACTGTGTTACGTAGGCTTCTCAAATTGATTTGATTTACCCTTCCAGAATGCAACCTTTTATTCTTTCTCCTCACACTCGCTAAACTACATGCATGCAATGAATAAATTGATAAGGTACTATTGATTTCGAAATGCTATGAACATGATGAAATTCAATCTTGCATTATTACCTCCAAATAACACTGAGATCTAAATACACATAATAACTATATATGTTCAAGTACTGTATGTGTCTCGTGTTACTTGTTTGTGCCCTCATAATTGATCAATGCCACCAGTATGATTCCGATTAAAGGAAAGGTCCATCCTGATATTATCTTGGTTTTAATAAAAGCAGAACAATGAGAGAAACAAACTAATGAAAGTTTGAGCAATCTCCGATTAAAAATAAGAAAGTAATAAATTGTTGATGTTGTCATCAGTGAAACGCAAATTTGCAACACTGTGGTGCATCTTGCGAGCTCCTAGCTCTCCAGTGTGCTCTGTACCGAAAGTTTCATAAGCTTCCATTTTGGAAAGAAAAAGACTTGTTTCATACAGGGGTTGTATGACAAAATATTTTACAATAATTATATTCAGGGTGAATACATGATTGAAAATTAATACATTTTTTATTTTTTATTTTTAGTACAGGGTAAATGAGAGGGGGATCTCGCAAGATACGTCACATAGTTGCCAGTTCGTGTTTGATTGATCGCACCTTCATATATCCTAACTTTCTTATTTTCAATCGCTTTTTTGCTCAACCTTTCACTGACCTGTTTCTCTCATTTTCTGCCTCTATCAAATCCAACTTAATATCAAGGTGGACTTCCCCTTTTAAAACAGAAAGAATGAAATATAACATGACCAGCATATAATATCACATCAATTCAGATTGATGGAGCAGAAATGTATACATCGAACCTTAAAAAGGTTAAGGACGGCATCTGAGAGAATCTCTAAATGATATTGCTGTTGACTGACCTAGTTTGTACAAAAGATCTCAAGTATTTCGGTAATTAATGAAAAATGATAACAAAATCCCCCCCCCCAAATCGTATAATATCTATATATCAAGGGAAGGCGCATATTTATTATTTGAACAAGGTTGTTTGATTTTTAAACTTACCTCTATATATAATTTGATTAACTGGGAGCAGAGTTAGTGGATCATGGTACACTCTAAGATTGTCAGGTCAGCAGTATTACAAATCAGTGGAGCAGCCCCGATATCTTATAATGGGCCAATGACAATGACAATGACATCCAAGACAATGACTTTTGATCCCAGCATGCTATCGTTAAACAATAATCGTAAGTTGTATTTAATCAAGCAATTTACGAAGTAAAGTATGTAAAGTATGTAAAACAAAAAGGAAATAAATGCAAACAAACAGATAATAATCAAGTACTGATTGAACAAACATACAGTTTACGATTCAAGTATTCGGTACATGTACGTAATAAAAGAAGAGAACAATTGCAGTGGCATTTTCTATAGGCTCCTGCAAATTTCACAGTTTTGTTTACTATTCTTGTCTGGGTAATAATTTTGTAGTCTGATTAATTTGTCAATTACTATAATCTTTTTTAAAATTATAAAACAATATGTCTTTTATGTATATTTTGTTATCTGTATTGAATTTTCATGTTAAATGTGAAACCAATAAAATCAAACTCAAACTCAAGCATATCGTTAGCTCTAATTACGCCGCATATCAACTTTGTTGATTAAAACCAATATTTCGAATCAATTTATTTATCTTTCTCACTTTTCTTTTGAATTTCTCTTATTCTCGGTGCTAAAAGTGGATAATATATCCTATTCATAATAGTGTCCATGACTATGATCCTAAATGTAATGTTGGTAAAATACCCGGATATACTCTCCTTTAAAAGAAGTTTGGATTCATTATTTGAATGCTATGTGTTCCTGACATAGCATCATCACTAAAATCATGCAACGATGTGTTTCAGTGTTGCCTCATTAAAACATATATGATGACCTCAGAATAAACCTTTCAAATGCTTATAGGGATTAACATCTTGATAATGAAGTAAAGTTAATGATTGTTTTGACAAAATAAATATCGCATTTTAAATAAGCTTTGCACCGGATAGAACAAGTCCCTAATAACTTTGCAAAGTATCCGTGATAACGGAAGATACAAAGATCAAGTGTATTATGTATATCTATAGTATCAGTATCGAATGCATGGCTGACAGGTGAAAGGGGGAACATGTGCCCGAATCTAATGCTCACAAAGGTGGAAAGAGAGAGAGAGAGAGAGAGAGAGAGAGAGAGAGGGAGAGGGAGGGAGGGAGAGAGGGAGAGAGATAGAGAGAGAGAGAGAGAGAGAGGTAGATAGATAGAGAGAGATAGATAGATAGAGAGATAGATAGAGAGAGATAGAGAGGGAGATATATATATATATATATATATATATAGAGAGAGAGAGAGAGAGAGACAGAGATAGATAGATAGAGAGATAGATAGATAGAGAGAGAGAGAGAGATATATATATATATATATATAGAGAGAGAGAGAGAGAGAGAGAGAGAGAGAGAGAGATATGCCGCAAAAATGTATTGACCACGGACTATTGCTGCAGAAAATTGTCCATCAGTAAAAAAAAAAAAAAAAAAAAAAAAATTATCTGATTTTCAATTCTGCCGACATGGTCATTCCGTCATTTGAATGGTGAATTTCTATCAAGAATCGGTAAAAATAAAGAGACAAATTTTGAAATTTGTCTACAATTTGCCATTTGCCATCAACAATGATGGATTTTGATTTATGGAGGGTGCAATACATCGTGTAACCCCCAACAACAACAACGTTCCTTTAAATGTGGCAGAACATCGTACCAACATTATACGCCATGTTTCTCGCCTATTTCAAATTTCAAAATTTAGCAGAAAAAACGAAAACTTCGCAGTAACATGTGTACTTTTTAATATCTACCACAAAAGAAAAAAATGACATTATTTATAGGAAAAACTAGATTCACACATCAAGTTATTGTTTTTCAATCAGAAATTTATTATTATTTTTTTTACAATCTCAATTTCAGTAAACCTCATGACTATGATATATAAGAACGAAGTGCATTAAGTACTGTCTAGTTTCAATAATAACTTGGCCATATTGCGATTTTATATAACACAATGAAAGCTTCATATCTGACAAGTACATTTGCCATCTTTAGACATGTAATTTCTAATGCACGAATCCATATGGTTACTTACTTACAAGCACATACATGCTTTCTAGCAGTCAGGTAAATCCAACCAACCAATATGCATAGGGTATGATTTTTTTCAAATAGTTCATCATTACAATATTATATACTTTTGATATTTTTTAGAACGATTCAGCCACTTTTTTTTTTTTTGTGGAAATCACAAGTTCGGTGCTCATTCCGAGAATGATCAGCCATCATTTTTTTTTTAAATGGCTTAATCTAATCAATCTTTAAATCCAGTAGGCTCACAATGACATGTCCCTATCTTTCACTTAAAAATTATGTCACGACACAAGGTACTATCCATGTAACAAAATCTTTAAAAAAAAGAATAAATAGTCCTTTAGGTCTTGGACTAATCAGATGCCGCATCCAGAAAACCCATTGTATGACCTTTAAAAAGAACTGTATTATCGGGGCTAGATTCAAGATTTTGTAGAGGGGATGGGGTTAATTCCTCCAAATTCTGACAAGCAACAAAAGAAAAAAAAAAGTCATCAGATTTTTGGTTGTTCATTTACGTATACAAAAAGGTTATTGAGCACAGGGGGGTAGGGTCCAATTCCCCCAAACCCACTGTGACCCCCTCCCCCTGGATCCGCCACTGAATAACTTCCACTGACATGTACATTCTAGGCAAGATTTAGTAAGTTCTCATTATAAATAATCAAATGTGTCAATCAAAAGAAGAAATGTTCTAACTGGCACACATAATTAAACGAAAAAGGATTTTAAATTAGTGACCTTCAGCTGTCTTGAAGTCCTATTAACCATTAATTTTATTTAGCACACACATTTGACAAAATGTCTCATGTGCTACAATTTTTTACTCATTTTCATAACAAAATTGGTACAAATGAAGGCACAGAGACTCTAATCATTACGATATTAGCCCAGAGGGTCATATTATTACTTTGAACTCCATAAAAAGTCAAAATGCTTAGGTTCAAACACAAATTAATGGATAATAGTATACAAAATGATAAAAAAAAAAGAATGCTCATAATTATTGCTTTACTGTATTTAAGAAACACTTTCAGTTCAATATGTAAATACAATCCACCCGGATGAAAGAACCCTGCTTCCAGTGAAAATTCACAAAGTAACACAAATTCTTTACAAGTACTTAATTGAACACACTGTTTCATGGGAATGTTTAAATGCTTGAGTTAATTCACAAATAACTGAGGTAGCATCAATTTGGCAGTCAATGTCTTAAACATATGTACCAAAAACAATGGTTACATGTAGCTGCTCAGAATAAAATATAAAATGTTAATTCTCATATATTTCAATGGATCTTTAAAATTCCATTGATTTTCTGCACTTATTTTACATAAGGTAACTTTTCAAAACATATATGCTTCAGATTTATACAACCACCTAACTGCAAGACAAATACACTGCTAATATCAAGATATCAAAAGAGTTATAGGTTGAATTTGCAGAAACACAAATACAAGTAATTAAAAATTACATTCTTGTTGGCTAGTCAATGTTTTGATCAGCACTGGACAGTAAATATTGAAGAAAAACAAAACAATACAAAAGACCCCCCACCAATTTTTTTTTTTTTATAAATCAGAAAACAAAAAACTTGTAAGCCAATAACCTTTTCACTTCACACTACATCATCATATATTACCAAGTAACCAAAATTTGCTTGCTCTTCTTTTTTTGCAGGTTTAGTAGAGCTCAAATAAAAATTGGTAAGTAAACCAATATACATGTATGTGATTCTAGAACACTGATTTCTGGATTGCTATGTTTGTGGGGCCTTGTTGTGGTAATTGCACTTTGACACTAAAGTCATATTTCTTGTTGAAATAACGACTTGTCATTTTTCTCTTCCAGTGTATTTTTCTGTTACTTTATGGTAAAAATTACAAAAAGGTAAAAATTACAAAAAGGTAAAAACCATACATCAAAATGATATTCATGTTTCTTCATAAAAATATATAAGTGTCTTTAATTCACAAAATAGACATAATGTATCTTTAAAAATATTTGATGAATATAACAGTATATTAGAACAAAGATTACGCACTCGATAAAAAAAATCTTCACACATAAATTCTACATCTTATAACAAAAAAAATAATTCTACACCACCACATGAAAGTATAAATGCATGCAATTAAAGAAATACATAATTCCAACCACCAACTTGTTAAACATTAACCATCAGCCATTATTTCATAAATTCATACATACAAATTCGTGCAGTTGAAGCAGTGCATGGCAAAAGTGCAAAAACTAGAATAAACTGTTTAAAACCAGCTATTCTCAGCTCTGATCAAATGAAAATTAAAAAAAAAATATCAGACTCTTTGACCCTATTCTGAAAAAAATTCTTCATCAATTGAATAAAAAGAGCATAATTTTTTTAGAAAGTATGTTCAATCAATATCTGCTTCACAATAGAAGAAGATTATAGATTGTTTATTCAGAGCCAGAAAGGAATTAATTTGATGTAAAACGAGTTAACATCCTTCTGGCTCCAAGCAAATGATATTCTCTCTATTCAAGTTTTTCAATCAAATTGAAAAAAAAGAAACAGCATACACTTTAATCAATATTGCCTAATTTGTTGTGTTCCTTGCAGAAGTGAGCTAGTCAACAGAGATAGTTTAGTGTATTTTGACTATTTTCCTGCTTATTGCAATTCTGACGGGTACACAACAAATGATCAGTATTCCAATGCAAACACATTTTACATGTCAAGTTTGCAACAATTGCTACGAGTAATCTCTGTAAAATATATAAGATCACCATCAAAATTGAGCATGTGATATGTTATTAGACTATCGTTGATTTATAAAAGGCCTTTCCAGAGTTTCACTCCATTTGTTTGCGTAGACATGGCTGGGATTGGAACCCTAAACCTGCCAATCCAAAGTGCAATAGTACTGATAACTATCAGAAAGACATATGCGAATAAAAAACGAAAGGCACTTTTCTATTCCCCACCAATGCACTAACTGCAATGACAAAATGGCATATATCACAGTTTGGTCGCGCATAAGTTTACAAGAGTGCTATTCTGTACACCAATCAGAAGAGAAGAGGCCCTCAGCTATGTTACATACACCAACGCACGAAAAATGTAAGATATTAATCATGGTTAAAATCTTTAAATATCACTCAAATAATCTCCCGGTGCCACATTGTATATATCATAGGATAGATACACCAAAGACTTCAAATTTATACCTGGTAACCCTTTCCAGTGCAAGATCTATCATGGTGTTAAAAGGATTATCATGGAGCTAATCTAGATCGAAAATGAGAAGTCCGCAAAGGCTTTGATTTGCAGAAAGCAATCCTTCCATCAATCAGTAGCTATTGCTTTGTGCAAAATTGCATTCATGGCAAACGAGTGACCGTGAATAGAGGCGAAGAGAGCAACCAAAGTGTTATAGATTCCAATAACAAATATTGATCAGGATAGAATGACTTTGTGTAGGCAGACAAATCAACATATTCAATATCTTTCTATTTGAGAACAAACATGATTCATTTGTATAAAGGACTTGGTTTGGGTATACATTGATTTAAATGGCTTGACTTTCAATTTTTGATTTTCTAACCTGTTGGATACTAAACGCAAGATAATGCAGGCTGGAGCCTATGAGAAATACAGTGAAACCTGTACATGAAGACAGCTCAAGGGAGACATGAAAAGCGGTCATTATAGGCAGGTAGTCTCAATGAACAGGTCCCTTCAGTACAGGTTCCAATGAGGAACGATTTTCAAGGGAAACAAAGAATATGGTCTTTATAAACAGGTCTTTTTATACAGGTCGTCTCTAAAGCAGGTGTGACTGTAAAGAAATCATCTCCAATGGGTTACACTTTTACTGACATGATCTGATCATTGCAAGAAAGAGATAAATACCGTAGTAAACTTTGTGCGTCAACTTGTAATCAGAACCTACACTTGCACCGTTACTGTGTTTCTTTACAGTCAACCAGTGGCAGTGCTTGACAGACTGTGGATAGGGTCTTAAACTAATTGATCTTAGAAAATGGAGAAATATCCCCTTCTCACTCATCTACCCAAATCTAACCTGCACTAAATTATACTAAGCTGAATTTATAAATCATGTAATAAAAAAATGATGAGTTTCTCTTAATTCTCTGTACCAGAGTTTACAAATGTATATATTTTTTTTAAAATACATGGGCAAGAATTGTAACTACCTGACTAAAAACAGGGTCACTTCTGTCTTGCTAATCTGAAACTTTTTATCAACACCAAATGCTAAAGTTCTATGACAAGTCTGCTCTCAGCCAATCAAATGCTACGATTTCAGTAGATTATAAACAGTTATTGAAAGTTGTTATTGATAACAAGTTTTATTACACAGGTCCCAGATCCTGATCAATTTTCAATGTAGAATGATTCAGATCAATTTATCACATATTCTTGAAAAAATTACCCTGTGAATGTAGCAAAAAAGTGTATTCTTTGGTGTCTCAATACCAAACATGTTCTCTTGTCAGCATTTGACGAGTCAATATCACGATTCCTTAAATTCATGTTAGTGGCCTTTATATACAGGTTTTACAGTAATCCCTCTTTGGTTTATAGCTAAACCCTGTTAATGTTTGCACATTTTCATCAAGCATATTTTTTTTACTGAACCTTTTATTTTCAGGACTCTTCCCTGGATTCACCATTCAATTATCTCATGGAGAGAGTAATGACTGCATAGTATACAAATGATGCATGCAAATGTGTTCATTATACCATCTATCCGCACTCCAGTTGAGGCTGTATGCATTTATCATATGAAGCCATGAGGCTTCGTACAAGGTGCATACACATGGGCATAAACAGCCTCAACAAGAGCGAATAGATCCTGTAATGAACAAAATGAAAACATGTATCATTTGTTTTATACAATGAAACTCCTAAATCCTTGTTTTTGAATTTAAAAAGAATTCATTTCAAGATTGTTTTGTGTCATTATCACTGACAAATATACCCTGCTTACTTTAGTATGCACACATAGCCTTACCTCTAGATGCGTAAATGCACACAAACATCTACACACACTGCAGTGCATCACATCGTTGGATTGTACTGGAAACTATTGCATGCTTTTTCATGAAAAAACATGCCATAGTCTCAGTAAATGAATCACACATGACGGCATATGACAAATCATTTGATTAGGATCTAGGAGTGAGTTGTATAAATATGATTTGAAATTCATCACTTTCACCTCTCTTCTTTCCTAAATATAAGTGGCCTTTATATAGAGGTTTTTAATGGTAATCCCTGTCTCTTTTGCATAGTGAAGGTATAAACCCTGTGAGTATTAAAGTATTTTCTATCAAGTACAATTTTCAATGTTTCTTCTCTTTTCCTGGAATAAATATTTAATTTCTCTTTCAGTTCCGACTTGCTGTCTATTCTAAAGTGAAAGTATTGCCAATATCAACATTGATGCATTTGTTTCACATAGAATTTTTCATTGGTTCCTTTCCTTCTCTCTCTATTAAAAATAAACCCACTGACTATTGAATTGTCTCATTCCCTCGGCTGAATACAGGAACAATCCACTTCACGTAGGCAATGGGTTAATAATCCAATATCTCTTGCAGAAATTAATGACTGCATAGTAGAAAATAAAGATTACAATGTAACTGATACCTCAGTTACACCACTGAGACCAACACCAGGTCCCAGGGACCTGTTGCATAAAACTTACCATTAATGGTAACTCTGCTACAAATGGTAACTACCATGGTAACATTGCTCAACAGCCAATCAAAATCAAAGATTCCATGGAAGTTACATCGATGGCAAAGTTACCATCAATGATAAGTTTTATGCAACGGGACCAAGACCAAACAAAAATATCACATTGTCTTGAATGGCCGAAATTGGTAGATTTGGAGTTAGTTTGGCAGTGTGACTGACGTATGAGTGATAACCTCTCTATACACCTTTACGTTTACGTAAAAAGGCATTGTAATAGAAAGTCGAGAACAAATACAGCATACTAGCACCGTAGAACATGGAATACACACAGAACCCATGATTGAGGTAGCCTATGGTGTTATGCACCAAGCCGATCAGGAACTGCGTGATCTGAAGCTCGGTGATGTGACGCTTCCATGTCGGGGCACCGCTGAGCGGCTTCTGGGCGGTGTAGCCGTAGTAGTAGTAGAGACAGACGTGGACGAAGGAATTGATGGAGAGACCAAAAGCGATGCCGGCCCAAGGAGAGTAGTGGTAGGCGAAGTCGGTGAGGAGGACCATACTGGCGTGGTGGTAGACGTGGAGGAAGGAGATCTGACGACGCTTGTGACGCAGGATCATGAACAGGGTATCCAGGAGCTCAAGGTTTTTGGTGCACCAGTATAGAAAGAAGCTGAAAGTAACAAAATATGATTATACGCTGTACAAATAATGCTCAATTTCTTGGTCGAATTCTCAACTTTAACCCTAAACATAATACTACATATCTACCTCATCCTAGCCTGAAAACTTTACCTAGTTAGTCATGTCTAAGCTTTTTCTTAATTTAACAATTCTTCAAATTGCTCTGTATTGATTTCTACTGATATTAATCTGTTGTGTATATATTTTATGTATATATCTTGTTTTTATTGAGAGTGAAATAAAGACTAAACTGAAATGAATGAGTAAACTAAAATCGAATCACATGCATTAACCTACACTGTCTCTAAATTAGAGTCAGAAGTTAGAAACAAGAAAATTGATATTTGGGCCCTCCTCCCCCTTTGCCTGTACAATTACGTGCAGAATACTATTATTCTGTAGCATTGTGCGGTTGATCACACATTTTCAAATCAATGCTATACTTAAATTAATCTACATTGGGAAATGAAAATTACCTGTTTTTGAGCAAATTAAGCTATGCTTATATCAATTTACATTAGAAAAATAAAGAAAACTACCTGTTTTTAAGAAGATCGTTGCCCTCTTTCAAAAAGATGGATCCTGATGTGACCATTCCAGCGATGAAACCCAACAGAGTACACCCACTGATGAAGCTACAGGTATAGTTATAGACCACCATGATCTGAAAAGCAATAGAGATGACAGATTATATTTTTAAACAGTTTCAGTTCATCAATCCAAATCTGGAACCCCACAGAGTACACCAACCAATCTGTGTAACGGTTGATTAACGGTAGTCAGCGACTTAATCTCTACATGGTCAGTGTGCGCTAGCGTTTCCGAAAAAGACTGAAGTTCTTCTCTCTCTTCGGTTTTGTGTATATTGCACACGCCTGAATGCTGTGGTCGCGTCGCCTGTAGTCGTCTTATACCCGATTGGCCCCGAGTAGGGCCACGGGAAAGACACATAGTCTCGTCATGCTATACTCCCTTTAATAGTTTCCTGTTTTGAGTATTTGTGTGTTGTGTGAGGTGAGACGTATAATCAGTCAAACATGTAGAACCTTCTTGTTGTAATAATCACCATGACCTCTAAGGCAATAGAAGTGACATTTTTTGATCAACCTTCTGTACTGTGGGCAAATTTCTTAGCTGGTTCAAATGCTTCACTTAAAAACACTAGAAATGTAGAATTAAAATATTAAATAACAAAAAGAATCTAGGAAATATATGGAAGTCACATTACTTGTATGATTTAATAAACTTTGCAACATATACTTAATATGGGGGTGGGAGGTACATGAATAATAGGACAGTGTTGCTTGTATGTGATGATTAAAACTACACCCTCTGATTAGACACATCTCTCATATCCTCTGTTTGGAGCAATTAATAAGGACATTATTCTTGTATACTATATCACAGAGTAATGCCCCTGTGGCTACAAACAGACAATAAATATCTTTTAACCTGTTCCAACTGAAACATTGATCATGACTGGCCATGCAAAGCTAGGTATACTTTCTCTTCAATTAAGGAAGTTCCACAGTAATGTTTGTGTGCATCTTAGCTGCACAGGGCCAGCTGATTATACTGTATGTGCATGGTGAATACATAACGAAGGTGCACATGAACCAGGGAAAAAAACAAAACGGGGGCTCGGGGCAAATTCGCCCCCAAAATGCCAAAAAGAGCCCCCCAAAAGTTGCATAGAGTTCAATGCAAAACAAATTAAAGAGTGTTAATTTCATGCAAGCAAGCTTGAAAAGTAGCGCCCGAAATGTTTAAAATATTTCTTTCCCTGACATGAACATTACTGCAAAGCATCTTTTAAGGTCTGGGTGTACGAGCAAATATGAACACTAAACAGTATTTTTCTTTTTATACGAAACGCTATTTAGAACATTAAAATAAGACGTTTGAACTCACCTGTCTGAGAGAGTATGGCTTGGTCATTCTTTGGTAGAGTGGTGAGAGACCGATGATGATCAGGTATAATACCATGACAGGGAACGACTGGAGACCAGTGAAGATCCCTAGGACCTGGTAGGATCGTTCAGTGAGCACCGTCATCTTTTAACAGCCTTCTCCTGTTTGAATATTATAAAAAGAGCATAGTAAGTACATTAATGTCCAATAAATTACAGGGAAGTCCAACCTTGATAGCACACTACTCTTGACAAAAGCAGAATATTAGAGAAGTCAGAGATAGCTGATTATAATTAATTTGTAACAAAATAGATTCTAAATTGAATATTTTACATGTGTTTTTCATCCACTGTCTTCGCATCTCTCCTGTTTCCTCTCCCCCCTTTCTCTCTCTCTCGTCCTTCTTCAAGTTTTAGTTTAATTGCATGCATCTTAGTTACTTCTTCATTTCAAAGAAACATTTATTCAGCTCTGATTTGTGCGGACTGGAGCTAGAGTAGAGGTGGTGAGTTAATGCACCAGGTATGCCGTAGATATCGCAAATTAAATAAGTGCTTTATACACATAAGCGCAGCAACACTAGTGCCGGTGCCTAGTGGTCAATGATAATGCATATGAATCAATTAACGAGAGTTCTTCCTTTACATACCGTACCCGTACCGTACATGAAAAGACATAATGCGGGACTGTAACAGATTCTACCTATTATAATTATTTTCAATTTAGCAAAAATTTTCCTTATCATAATGACTTGTAAAAGTAAGTGATGTAATCTTGACATCTGAATAATAACAAATGATCCGAAATGCGGTTCATACTTACCGGTTTCAGCTAAATTTTAAGGACTAAGGTAAGGGCAAGGCACTGCACTGTTTTGTGGTCGAGCAAAACCCTAAATTTGCAAATTGTATTTCACACGCAGTCTAACTGTGCAGACCCCTAAGCTTATATGAATATCTTTATTATCATTATTAGCAGAATCTTCACAATTTAAAAAATGTAAAATCTATTATTACTGTTATTACTTTTGTTATTATTCTGCATTCATGATATCATTATGTTTTCAAACACGGATACAAAATAACTAAAAACCCATCAAAGTTTTCCAAAGAGTTTGTAGGTACAGACTGATAATTCTGCTACCCTCGAATACCGTGCAAACTACCAAGATGGTGGGCGTGGCAGTATAATATGGGCGTGGGTTGGAGACCCCAATAGCTACTCGACATGGCGTGTTTTGATGGTGGGGGTATAATGCCCCATTTCTCGATGGAAAGGATAATATAAAAGTTATGTAGGAATACTGTATATGATTTCGTTGGAAAACTTCATTAACATGGTACAATGAATATTTTTATTCATTAAATAGTTATTACAAATATGGAAATAAATCATTTGAAATTCACATGGAAACAATGTACATAATTGAATAAGTATGTGTATATGCATTACTTCATATTACTAGTGCCTTAGTGGATTAAATGTTTGTATTCACGTCTGAAGAATAAAAACATTCCTAAAGGCATACCCTGGACTTTATACTGGTTCAATATCAAAACTCAGTATTATCAGTAAACCTACTAAATCCGGTCGTTTGAAGAATAAATGATCATTGCCTGCCAGGGGTTTCATGGAAGACACCAACGTAGTTCCATTGAATTACATGCCTTTCGGGAATAGGCTGACCCACAACGTGTCTGTCAGGACCCCCTCCTCCGCCCCCCCCCCTACGCATAACCCAATCTTGCAGGGCATGGGATTTTCTGTCATGGCTGGGGTGGAATTAATCTTCCAGAATTAATGCAGCATTCGAGAGAGCTTAGGGGAGAGAAGAGACCGTACATTATAAAGTTCACACCCATAAGAAAAACTTTCAAATTATTATTGCCATTGCCATGTCCCATACACTATTGCACTGCTAAATATTGCAATGTAGTGATGGCGTCACTATAGGGAAATAATGATTTGGGGTGATTTTGTTGTTTTTGAGTTCAGCGTTATATGGCAATCAGTCAAATTGCACTTTTATCACCAACTTATTATTTTTAGTATGAACTTTGACTATAAAAATTTATTTCACCTCTCTCTTTTATGATATTTTTTGGGGTGTCCCTGTATTTTTGTCAGGGTTTTCATTAAAGGGACTTGGTAACATTGTTCAGATGAGAGTGACTTCAATGCTAGATGTTCAATTAAAGATTATCTGAAATTTCGAGTGAAAACAGACCATTATTAATCATAAAAATTTAGAAAAACTAATCTGATCTATTCCTAAATTCTCCCAATTATCTTATTATATTTAAATATAATTTTAGGTGAACGTAAATCGTCACAATTAAAGCATTGAATTGGCTTTATACCACTCCAAACATTTAAGTTTTGAAAGATTAAAAAGAGCCTGTTTTATGTCTTATTTTCATGGAAAAACGGTTGGGATAATTCAAATATTGGTTTGGAGAATTTAATGTTAGAGGGAGTTACACATTGCACGCCTTCAAAGAAAACTATAAATATCTTTGTGGTTTGAGAATTTTTTTTCAGGATTGTTTGCATGTTAGTGGGTTAGTATAGTAAAAGGAATATAATAAGTGAGCCCCTTTTTCGGGCCCCCCTGGATCCGCCACTGGCTTTAATAGCAGGATGCAAACAATCGGATCATATCCTGCGCAGGTTAAAAAAGCAGAAGAAATGTTATCATCATTACAAGTCACTTTAAACATGTGGAAAATGAGAAACTTAACTTTATTCGGAAAAATTCAAATTATCAAATCCTTTGGAATATCAAAATTTATGTACATGTTTTCATCTTTGTTATTACCAGACTGGATCCTAAAGAAAATGGAGAGTATGTTTTTCAAATTTATTTGGAATGGACCTGATAAAATTCGAAGGAATGTAATGATCCAGGATTTGTCAAAGGGAGGAATTAAGATGGTAGATGTTCAATCATCTGCCAGCGCACAACAATTATATTGGATTCAAAGAATAAAAGAAGCCGATAAACAAGGATGGTTTCAAATTCTTAAATATTATCTTAAAAAGAACGGTGGTTTGTTCCTGTTTAACTGTAACTATGGTCATAAAATGTTAGACAAAAACATTCCTAAGTTTTATCGAGCTATTTTAGAAAGATGGAATTCTCTCAATGTGAGAAACAGAGAGGATAGTACGAAATTCCAGATTATTTGGAACAATAGACAATTACAAGTCAACTCAGATATGATTTTCTTTCAAAAACTTTTCATAAAAAGAATGGTGTTTTTAGTGACATCCTCACAGAAGGGGCAATTTGAAGCAACAAGATGACATGAAAAGTTTATTTGAACTAGATGCAAATGATTACTTTCGGATACAGGGAGTGTACTCTTCGTTTTCGAAGATAAATATTCCTAAAATAGTTTATACAAAACCATTCAAAAACGATATTACTTCCAATATTATCTTACCCCCCGAGTTGATATTTTTAACAGAATAAAAAGCAAACAATTTTACGATCTGTTGGTTGCAGAGAAATATGAATGCCCAGTCAGTACGTTTAGACTAAAGAATAGATATGATGTTTCAGATAAGGAATTGTTATTGGCTCGTTCAGGTATCATTTCAACTACAATTGATGTAACTTACAGAGAATTTCAGTTCAAGGTATTAAATAACATTCTGAATTTGAATTATAAATTGTATAAAATGAAAGTCATTAGTTCCCATTATGTTCTTTTTGTGACCTAGAAAATGAAACGACTGAACATTTGTTTTGGAAATGTACAATAGTACAAGACTTTTGGAATCAGCTCGGAAAGAGCTGACTATGTTTGATTTATCGATGTTAACCGAAAAAACGGTAATTCTTGGTATATTGTCGAAGAATTATATTCTTTTTAATCATATATTAATAATTGCAAAGAAAACAATTTACCTAAGTAGATGCAAATTAGCTAAACCAAATATTTCTAACTTCATTTCCTTATTAATCAAATCGTACAAAATGGAGAGATACATTGCTATACGTAATGAGAAAAAGCTGCCCATGACAGCAGGTGGCAGGGCATGGCCCAATGGATATCCATTGTCAGATAAGAAAAGAAAGAATTTTGATATGTTAATAAGCTGTATAATGTTCAATGCATTTATGTATTATGTATTATGTAATCAAACGTTCATTTTCACTGGTGTGTGAATCATTTGTCAAATATATCAATGTACCTTGAAGTGACCAAAAATAAAAAAGACGATTTCAATACAAAAAAAAAGGATGCAAACAAACTTTTGGAAAGTTCAAAAACATATAATCATGATACATATTTAGATTACACGTTTGATGATGTTACAAATTAATCAATGTTATGACAAAAAAGGGTTTAAAAAACAGTATATCTTTTCAAAATGAACGAATTTTTGTTCACTTTTCCTCAAAATTTCATCAAACTGATTCCTTGATTTTTCTTTCACATCTCCGCACACTACCACCCACATATCTGACTTATCGATCTCTGTTCTACACACGCCCTCAAGTCTCTTCACTCAATCATCATTTCATCAAACTGATTCCTTGATTTTTCTTTCACATCTCCGCACACTACCACCCACATATCTGACTTGTCGATCTCTGTTCTACCCACGCCCTCAAGTCTCTTCACTCAATTATCATTTGAACATAAAGGAATGTCGGTCACTCTAGACAAATAATTGAAACAAATGAAAGTATGCAAATGTACTATACAATTTAATATGTACCACTGAATACAAATAAATACGACTGTGTATAAATCTATTACTATTACAGCTTAATAAGGATAAATTTTATCTTCGTTTAGCGGCCAAACGAGGATAAATTTATCTTCGTTTAGCGGCCAAACGAGGATAAATTTATCTTCGTTTAGCGGCCAAACGAGGATAAATTTATCTTCGTTTAGCGGCCAAACGAGGATAAATTTATCCTTATTAAGCTGTAATAGTAATAGATTTATACACAGTCGTATTTATTTGTATTCAGTGGTACATATTAAATTGTATAGTACATTTGCATATCTTGTTTTCATTTGTTTCAATTATTTGTCAAGAGTGACCGACATTCCTTTATGTTCAAATGATAATTGAGTGAAGAGACTTGAGGGCGTGTGTAGAACAGAGATCGATAAGTCAGATATGTGGGTGGTAGTGTGCGGAGATGTGAAAGAAAAATCAAGGAATCAGTTTGATGAAATGATGATTGAGTGAAGAGACTTGAGGGCGTGTGTAGAACAGAGATTGATAATTAAGTCAGATATGTGGGTGGTAGTGTGCGGAGATGTGAAAGAAAAATCAAGGAATCAGTTTGGTGAAATTTTGAGGAAAAGTGAACAAAAATTCGTTCATTTTGAAAAGATATACTGTTGTTATCAGTTTATCACATTAGTATTTTAACGAGCCATTGAGGGTCTAATATTTCTATCGGGAGAGCACAATTAGGGGCCACATTTTCGTCGAGGGAAACGTCCCCCCCTGCCTTCGACCCACCCCTCCTCCTCCGATTTCTTCAAAGTATATATCCCTATTTACCTTTTGCACAGAGTCCCCCGTAGCAGCTTTGATCCATAGTAATGCCCTATTTCTTTAGCGCCCTCTGCGATCATTTATCGCAGTTGTTTTGTGCTACGTGTTCCACAGTTCATCTTCCTTTGACTCGCTAAAATCACCACATTTTCCCTCAAAATGAGCTTTTTCAGCCGTGTTTTGGGAGGAAATACTCCAGAAAATCAACAATCAGGAGCAGATACGGTATGAAAACTTAATTAAATAATTTTTAGGTGTCAAAATATATTTTTCTGGAACATAAAACATACCCATATTTTATACTGATATTGTAAATTGGAAATTATAAATCAGTCCCATGTGCTGAGAATTATGTCTGTGCTAAACTATTAGTTAATTAGTGCAAAACAAGATGCCGGCCGCGCCGCTGTCGTTGAGAATGTGGTTGCGTTTTCATTTCCCCCTCCTCTTGAAGTAACTTAAAATATATTCCAGCTTGATGTATAAATGTTGATTTGATTAAACTACTTATTCATATTAGTCTATTTGCTCAAAATAATATTTAAAAATTCTTTACAGAGCTAGAGGTCTCACTTTTTTAGTTGCATGAGCCATGATTTGTAAACTTTGTGTTTCAGCATTGGCTGCATTGTCATTGAATAGAAGAAAAAAAAAATCAAAGGAAGAATGAGACAATGTCAATGAGTAAGACTAGGAGAAGATGGAAAGGAAGGGAAAACAAGGAAGTCAGAAGTCAAAAGAAATAGAAGCTTAGTCTCTAAATAGAAAGATTATTTTTTAATTTCTTCATAATCCTCGAGTCAGTTGAGTGATCACTGATAGAATACTAGGTAGCGTTTGTTGTTGGTGTTATTGTTGATATATTTATACTTACTAGTTGTACACATATTATACATTTAGGTGCTATGTCTGTATTTCTATTATAATTATGAGACAAGTAATACCATTGAATGTATCCCCTTGACAGATTGCCAAGATATGTGACCGGGTGCAATCATCTACTCTCCTGGATGATAGACGAGATGCGGTGCGTGCTCTCAAAGCCCTCTCAAAGGTATAAAACAAAATGAATCTATCCATTACCACATAATCATTTCACCAGTTGACTATTGAATTTTCTCATTCTCCAAGACTTAAAGGCCGTGTAGCTTGGCAAATACTGGTTAACGCCATCTATGTCTTCTTTTGGACAACTGCACGTAAACGAATGGACTTGATTAATGGTAGTCAGCGACTTGATCTCTACATGGTCAGCGTTCCCGAAACAGACCAAAGTTCTCCTCACGCTTCGGTTGCACGCAAGTGATTGCTGTGGTTGCGTCGTCCGTAGTCGTATTATACTCGATTAGCCCCGAGTCAGGCCACGGGAAAGACACGTAATCTTGTCAGTTTACACCCCCAGCCCCACTGCACTACTTGCAGTTACTTGCTCCCTCTATATAAAAAACAATGCCTAAGCGGTGCCCGTTGGTCCCCCATGATCCTCTTTTTCTTATGTCAATTGAGAGCTGAGTTGATGACATAACCACCTTTCAGTGACCACCCTGGTGGTCTAATCCTTCCTAGCCAAACTAGTGCAGACAGGCTTTAATACCAGAACCTCTCAGTTCCCGTAGGCATTGGATTTACACTTTATCTCATCTTTTTTCCTGTAGCCCTTTTGTTCAGTAGCCCTTTAGGAGTAATTGAACAAATAGGTGACTGCTAGTGTCGGCTCTTGTCACATGTACAGAGTATATGTATGATTTACTCCTAACAATTTGGCAGACAGGATCATACTGATGCATAGTCTATATCGTAAATGTTTATTTTGAAAAGCTAATTACAGTAGTCTGTTGAGCTTCATAATTTCAGTCTTAGTTGTAAGCTTTTCCTTAGTGGACCTCATGAAAAACGAAAATAATGTTAAAAAGACAAAAATGGCATATGAAAGTTGTCTTTTTTTTAAATACTGGATTAGGGTATTCCCAATTTTGATGTATTTCATTATTTTTTAAAATTTGAACATGCAGATGCTCCGTTTGTTATGTTTGAAGTTGTCATCAATCTGTCGATCTTCGCTTATTGTAAAATTATAATTTTCAATGAAATAAAAGACTGATTTAGACATGTATGCCATGGAAGAAGAATGTAATAATGTCTCTAGTACATCATTTGATTATTTATAGATATGCTTGTACTAAAAATACTGATTTTGCTCCCTGTGTCCATAACTTTGCAGAAATATCGGCTTGAGGTGGGTACCCAGGCCATGGATATTTTGGTGAATGTACTGGAAACAGATCGCAGTGATGCAGAGATAACAGGTTATGCTCTGGACACAATCTTCAATCTCCTGTCTGCCTATGCAGAAGAGGAAGAACAAAGTAAGAAAAAAGATGTACATGCTGCAAATTATGACATTGAGATATGGGGTCATTCGGCATGTGGTAAAATTTAGAATTGGCAGAAAGTAGAGGCCCAGTTAACAAGGATTGCTTAAATTTACTACAAATACTTGCATGAATTTCGTATTAAAGACATGCATGTCATTATACACCAATTTCCAAATGTATATGATAGGAAAGATTAAAATAGTTATTAAATAAGTCTTGGGTATTGGAAAAAGTATTATTTTTTTTAAAACCCTGATAGTCAGGTTTCTTGGCAGGAATTTGTTTACCTACCCTTGATCCAAACTGAATGAAATTAGTCTTTGTAGTATATGAAGGGGTAATTTGAGAGGACTAAAGCACTATTGAAGGTAGAGAGTTTGCATTGACATATTTATTACCCTTGTTTCTACTCTTGCTAATGAAAAAGATAGAGGAGATGATATTTGAGCCTGAGGTACAATAATATAAAAGTGCAGCTGTGTTGTCTTGAACTTTGTGAAATAAGAATTTGTAAAGCTTTTAATGACGATGAAATGGTGTTTGATAATGACTGATGGTTAATTAATGGAATGTTAACTAACTAACAATACATGATTGGTAATAATAAATGTTGTTTATTATGAGTAAATGCTTGTTAACTCTTTGTATTACCAGATGAAGATCTCCCCAATGGGGATGTGAGGGACCCTGAGGAGTTGAAGCTATGTGTACAGTTTGCTGAAATATTCATCAAGAATCCGAATAATATTCCACTTGTCCTTGGATTGCTAGAGGTATGTTTATACTGTATCTCTCACTCAAATTCTTTTATGTCCCTTGTCTCCCCTTCTGTGCATAGGTCACATTCCTCATCCCCATCTTTATTGTCTTTTTATTCTCTTTTCCTTCTTTAAATTCTCTGTCATCTGTGCTTATGTTTCCTTGTTGGAAGAAGTCTAATTCTTTTCTTTACTGCTGTGCAATTTATTTTTTCTTGATCTGTCTATGAATTATCCTTTCTCCCAAGTCCTTGCCTTGTCAGGAGTCCAGTTTCTCTTTTTATAATTAGGCACTGAAAATAAAAGAAATATGATTGTTATGTTGATTGGCAGTTGTTATATGGAATTTTGGTTGTAAAAAGTGCTTTAATGCCAAGAGAAGGAGATTTTGTCCAATTTGTTTAGAAAGGAAACAGATAAACAAGACTTGCATAATGGCATAAATAATGATGGAACATATTCTGTACTATTATCATACAAACTGAAGGTTGTCAGATGGTATTCATTCTTGTCCTGAGAATTTGTATTCAAACCTTATGGCCTATTACGTGTATGCGAGAGAAATATAATGTTGTCAATAATTGTATGGTTTAAAAGAAAACAGTACTGTAATAGTCATTGTTCTGTTAACAAAATTAATCCTTCTTGGTCTGCAGGACTATGAATTCAGAGTGAGATGGCCAGCCATTAAGCTCTTAACCACACTGCTCTCCTACCAAGCCAGTCAGGTCCAGCAGTATGTCTTAGGTAGTCCCATGGGTGTCTCCAAGATGATGGACCTACTTTCAGATAGCAGAGAGGTCATTCGTAATGATGTAAGTATTTTGTTTTCGTGGGATTTTATGCAATGATGTGAGTACAGGTATTAAGGTATTAAGGTATTATATGAGTAATGAGGTCAACCATAAAGACATAGGTACCTTTATTATAAGAGGAGTTTGTAACATGTTCAGACGTTGTTAATCGTTCATATCAAACAATCTTTAAAGGGGGTGAAAATGAAACATTCATCCACCTTTGCGATGTGAAATCAATTCACGAGTGCAAACTTCTTGTGGAATATGAGATCAAAACATAGAGATTTTCCAGTTTGAATTAGAAGGAAAATGCAATTAAGATATTCATACTGTACAGGTAATATGCATATATGACATAGAGTTTTTGACATCAATGAACTCCCAACAACTTTTTGGCATTTAAAACTTCCATACTGTTTTCTTCTAACTGATGTATCATTTTTATAGTACATGCATTTTAGAATTGGTGAATGATACTGTGATGGAAATCATAACACATTCTATTATCTCTGCAGGGTCTACTGCTACTTATCCAGCTGACCAAGGGAAACGCCAACATCCAGAAGATTGTGGCCTTTGAGAATGCCTTTGAGCGTCTCCTGGAGATCATGTCTGAGGAAGGAGGCAGCGATGGTGGCATAGTGGTTGAAGACTGCCTCCTGCTGCTTATCAATCTTCTGAAGAAGAATAGCTCCAATCAGTCCTTCTTCAAGGAAGGAGGGTGAGTCAAACAAATCACTTCTGTTTGCAGCAATGATGATAATCATCTATTTTTTACAATGCATAAAAAAACGAAGCAGTTTTGGGGCTGTCAGAAATGATAATCCTCTCTTTGATTTTACTTCTCTGAATTCAATTCATCTTTATTCATTCTCCATTAGAAAAACCCCCTACTAACATTAAATTATATACAAAGCATTTCACAATAATGACTTCTGGGGGTGTTTCACAAAGACTAAGATTGACTTTAAGTTGGACTTAACTATGGCAGGCCATTCATGCCACTGGTTGCTCTCACCATTGCTCTCTAAATTATGATCTTTAGATAATATTTTTTCCTTCAATAATGACCTATCAAAAAAGGTAAATTCTGTAGATTTGTGACCATGATTGTACGTCCCTTGAGAGGCCAGTGCCAGTAAACGGTGAGAGCAAATAGTGGCATGAAAGGCCTGCCATAGTTAAGTCCAACTTAAAGTCGATCTTAGTCTTTGTGAAACACCCCCTACTGTTTTTATTGGCACAATGTGAATTCAAAACAAGAAATCCTTCCAGGTAGCCTTTCACTATACCTGAGTCTAAATAGACTACTGCAGATGAATTTCTGTATCTATTAAAGGATGCATGTAATGTTCAAGCAATCAAATTGGCAACTGCTAAATTTCAATTTCAATGAATGAATCACGATACCATGGTGTTCTCTCTCAGATCTCATCCTGTAAAAAACTTGTTATCATATGATTTATGAGCAAGTTAATAATAACCATCGAATAAAAAGATAAGTTATCCAACAGACCTTTAAAGCCCCACTGCACTACTTGTAGCTACTTGCTCCCTCTATATTGAAAACAATGGCTAAGCGGTGCCCGTTGGTCCCCCATGATCCTCTTTTTCTTATGTTAATTGAGAGCTGAGTTGATGAGATAACCACGTGTCAGTGACCGCGCTAATCACTCTAATCCCTCCTGGCCAAACTAGTGCAGAGGGGCTTTAAACAGTTTAATTAAATTTGTCTATATTTAAATCTTTCTCATAACAGCTTGATCCTGCGCATCACCCCCTTCTTCAATATCCAGAAAGATTCGTCCTGGTCAGCCCAGAAGGTCAACAATGTCCATCTCATGTTACAGGTTGGCATTTAAATCATTGATTCAGGAAATGTTGCCCTTGAAGGTATATTATGGGAAAAGGTTGCTGGGTCAGGAATTCATAGCTGCCAACCTGCATTCCTATTTTTTGGCCTTCCAGCTATCGTTTTGAACCTTAGATTCCTCTTGTTTTCTGAAATATTCTGTGTGACATGTATACAAAATAGATTGTATTCCTAATTTTGCCTTGAGAGATTCCTATTTTTTGTTGTGAAAGGTTGGCAGGTATGGGAATTGAAGATGTTGGAGTAGTTGAATACACCTCGTAGAGTTTACTAGAGCACATAGTGTTACCACTCTCCTCAGGATTTTGCTGAAACTGTCAAATGCTTCTTTTGTGAGCAAACTAATTAGCATCAATGTTTGGTTAGTTGTCTCTCTCTCTAAGTGCCATATCGATTGACTTTGGCGATCATGCTGTTCCACAACCCTCGGCTCCTAGCCTTCTCTATTAGCACCACTCCCAGTTCTTTTACTCCTCTCTCTTCTAACAATTTCTGCAGACTGTCCATCCAAAGTATCCTTCTTCTTCCCCTACTCCTCCTTCCCACAACTTTCCCTGTCAAAGCAAGATTCTCTAGGCCTTCTTTACGTGTAATGTGACCCATGAACTTCAACTGCCTAATCAACATCTCATGTATTATTTTCCTTTGCACTCCAGCTCTTCTAAGAACTTTCTCATTACTAACTTTGTCAGTCCAAGGGATTTTCATCATTCTTCTTAAAAACCACATTTCGCAACTTTCCAAACCCTTTTTAGTATCAGAGGCTAAAGTTGTAGACTGGTTTATAATGAATAACTAATTAAAAAAAAAACTGGTTTATTGTAAGTACATAAATCATATGAGTTTTATGCAGCAAGATCAATCTATGTGAGGTTTCGGTTATTAACATTTTCAGCCGCAGCCCTAATCTCAGAATGGGAGTAAAATGTTGAATCGGCCTCAGGTTTGGTCTCATAAAACAATACAATGATAAATGAAAAGAGGAGAGCTTAAAAATCTCCCTTTTAGTGATATAGATAAACCACTGAATGCCATTCAAATCCTTGTATCTCTCCAGGTTGTGCGGATCCTCGTTGCCCCAAGCAACCCGCAGCAAGCAACAGGAGCCTGTCAGAAGGTGATCCATCAGTGTGGTCTTCTAAAGTTTCTTTGTGATGTCCTCATGGCCAGTGGAGTTCCAGCTGATATTCTAACAGAGGTAATATCTCCCTTTAAGTACTTTATTACAGGCTTGACGATTGTAAAGTTAGAAGTGTACTGTACAAACTGGTATGAAAATGAAGGTTGTTTGTTTGAAAAGTACTCCATTTCTAACATGAATTCCACACTGCCACTGAAGACCCAACTTTGTGGGTAACCCTGTACTATATCATCAAGGAAATATAGTTCAAGGAAATGCTGCTGGAAGAAATGTAGGATCACTAGTCCTAGATTTAATGAGTGTTTTTTTAAATTTAGGGATGATATACTATGTAGACTACTTCAGAACAAATAGAGACATGTGAAGGAAACACTTCTCAAAATGTCATCTATGTTGTAATGGTCAAGAAATGCACAGAGATTTGCCCCCAAAGTAAATCATAGCTTTGCCAATTTTCTTTTGATTGATATCATCTGTGAAAATTAACAATTTTCTTATTCTTTAAAGGAATATTTCTCAAGCATTCACTGATATTTGTCTGTTATTTTTCTTCATTTATAAAAAAGAAGGTAATATCAGTATGGATTTTTTTCTCTTTAAACAAGAAATTCTGATGTTATCTCTTATTTTCTATAGACAATCAACACTGTATCAGAGGTGATCCGTGGTTGCCGTGTCAACCAAGACTTCTTTGCCGCAGTCAGTGCCCCTTCCAACCCACCTCGACCGGCCATTGTGGTTCTTCTGATGTCCATGGTCAATGAGAAACAGCCCTTCTTGCTACGATGTGCAGTTCTTTATTGCTTTCAGTGTTTCCTCTACAAGAATGAGATCGGTCAGGAACAGATCATTGCCACACTCTTACCAGCAACTGCCGATGGTAGGTAGAGATGTATTGTTTGATGAGAGCAAAAAAAAAGGGGTTACCTACGTGAAAATATTAATGCAATTCAGGTTCCCAGAATAAGCTATGATTGTTGGATAATGATTGGTATGATAAACATGTAGGATGTAATCTGATGCTTTTCAATATTGATCATGTGGTGAAAAGTTTGGTGTGTCCTGATGGTGGAATGTGATGTCTTTTTTTTGACCAGATCTGTAATTCTCCAATTCTCATAGGCTTAATACAGAGACCACTCTGTTACCCTAGGCAATGGGTTATTAACGTCCAGTTTGTCCACTAGTTTTGCAGGATAGAGATAGATCGTGAACAGATTAGTCCTACACCCTTACAAGCAACTTTTAGTGATTGGCAAATTATTACCTGCTGATAGCCACCTTTTATTTTCCTATTGTTACTTATCCATACAGTATCAGCAGTGACAGCAGGCCAGCTTCTCTGTGGGGGCCTTTTCAGTACAGACCCTCTGTCTAACTGGTGTGCATCCATCGCCCTGGCCCACGCTCTCAAGGACAACCCTACACAGAAGGAGCAACTCCTAAGGGTACAGCTGGCCACGGGGCTGGGGAATCCCCCAGTATCACTCCTCCAGCAATGTACAAACCTCATGGCACAGGTGAGTTGACCAGCCCGTCTTGATACAAAGGAACATTCTGAGTGTCTTTGAGGCGCTGTGAGTGAATGTCGTAGAGGATTATTGGAAAGTGACCGTAGCCACACTGGACCTATGACTAATCGCTGACTGTCAACAACGTCGATCAGAAGTTATTCATCAGAGGTTATAGAAAGGATTTTGCAGTTTAAGTCTGTAAAAATCTTGTCAGTAGTAGAAGTACAGTCAAACCTGTATAGAGAGACCACCTCTGTATAGAGACCACATTTTTCGGTTTCTCTTGAAAATTGTTTGTCATTGAAACATGTACTAAAGGAACCTGTACGTAAGGACCACCTGCCTTTCAAGACCACCTTTCTTGAGCAGTCTTTATATACAGGTTACACTGTAACATTAGCAGTAGCGACAGTTCTTGTGACAGGTCATTGTAAGCTTTCAAATAAGGAATGTGAGTAGTTGTAGAAGTTAAAAGATTTCCTTCTAGATGTACATGACTGTTTTATTCTACACTGAGTTTTGTATTTGTGCTTATATTTCTATTCTTCCACAGCCCACAGTAAAGTTCCAGACAAGGCTTGGTTTATTGATCCTACTTAGTTCCTGGGTTGCTCATTCACAACTAGCTGTCTCTCACTTCTTAGGTCACCCTGGAAATGTGCCATTCGTATCCTTATCATAAATGTCATTCTAATGAAATGTAATCACATAGTGCTCATAGATCATCAATGAATATTGTATATCTTTTTTAATATGTTTTTATGGATTCTATTTCTTTCACAGGAATGAATTTGTCTTTCAAAAAGATTTTAAATGGATCTCTGAGTTGCTGAGATACAGACTTTAAAAAATGTGGTCTCTGTATTTCATTAGACAGATGAGAGGAAAGAAGTCCATAATGAGATCCGATGCACTCTTTAGAATTGATAAGAATTGGCAAAATTGTGGAAAGATGTTGAAATTTCCTGTATGATAAATTATTCTTCCCTTATGCAGAGTTGATGAAAATGCCTCCAATATTCCACAAATTAAAAAGAGAAAGATAATTGTGTACTTGCATGGGTGGTCTTATTATAGTATCTTTATAGTATGTATGAGTAGAATGGTAATTGATCGTTAGTAACCCTTTACTCAGTGATGGTATTAGCTAACATCACAAGTTGCAGAGGATGCCGATGAACAAGAGATTCTTGTTCAAGGACTCTGTGCTTTCTTGCTTGGAATCTGCACACAGTTCAACGACAACTCAAATAAGAACTTCACCAAGTAAGTGCATCACACGTTTCCTGATTCCCTTGCGTAGTTTTGGTAAGGGCTCATGCATGCAGTCCAAAGTAAAATATAAAACCATGTAGCAGAAATGTATGTTTTGTGTAGGACGTTTGATAATACTCGGTGGGTATATATGTGTTTAGTGCTGTCTCATGTGCTATATCCTTGAAATTCATAGGTTTCAGAACCAAAATGAATTATGTCCAACTATCAAACATATATTGAAATCATAAGAAATTGTATAAATCAATTTTCATTTAGTGATGAGTGATGACTGGTTACTAGCAATGTCTTTGTAACGAGTGATATCAATCAACAGTATGAGATATTTGATCAAGCTTGTCGAAATAGACTTATGATTATATTTATTTATTCATCTTTAAAATGTATTTATTCTTGTTATCTGAACCCCTTGAAATTAAGATTAATTAAATAATCACAATGATTTTAAATTCTATCTTATGATTGATATAATATTAAAGAAGTTCATCTTTATTGTCCATAATAGCGATGGGAATTGTGATATTAGCATGGTATATGGTATATTTATAAATATAATGTGTCATTATGAGCCAAGCAAGTTCCATTTCACTTTTGCATACCCCTCCCCCACCCCTCCCCACATCCAGAGAGAGTCTTCAGCAGCTCATTGCCAAGCGTATCGGTGTCGAGTCGTTCATTGAGAAGCTAGAAGCAGTGTCCAAACACGAGAGCTACACACAAGCAGCCAAGAAACCTCAGCTAAGATTCGACTCGGTAGACAAGGTCCTCTTCGACTACGAGTTCACAGCTCTGTTCAAGCAGCTGGAAAGTAAGCCTGAAACTTCTTTTTAAAATCGCTCTTCTCGCAGTAATCATAATAACACTTTAAAAAGGTAAAACCCCCACAATATGGGGATTTTTGTGAGATGTATGTAAATAATGAATCTTCTTGGCAAGAAACTTCTACAAAATAGCACAAGTTTACGCTTTACTTTGATTCAATTATTTTGGGGCATGAAATTGAACCTCTCCTAAAATTTGCGGAAATTTCTGGTTATTATTTTAGTGGTTATTATTTATTACATCTTTGTACTGGGAGCAAATGTCTTGCCTAGGGATGGAGGTGCTGTGTTTGCCTTTGAACCTCTGACACTCCTGACTTCTCACAGTGATATTACATGGTATTACCAAAACATTTCATTGTTGATACCTGCTTACCATTGAATCCTACACAAGCTTAATCGGTTTTCATTGGAACTGTTTCAATAAAAGACCTCTGAAAGATCTATTGCTTTTATATCTCCTACTCCGACAGTTTCTGTGATCAAGGCCATTCAAGTCGGTGATGATTCGGATGCAAAGAAGACCGTAGACGACCATAATTCAATCGTAACACAGTATAAAGACATCATCAGAGATCAGGTAAAAATCATTATCATCTTATTGCCATGGCTGACAGAGAAATTTGTACAATTCAGGTGTCAGAGATCAGGACTTTGTTGTCTTGAGTACAGTGGCAGATATGTTTTTGTATACATTGATATTCAATTCAATTCATGATTTTTCATGCTAAAAGGGAATGGAAGGTAATAACAATAATATATGTCCATTTATATAGCACAGCTACTATATGAATATACTCTACTGCACTTAATAATACAAAGTATCACATTATTACCTGTTGTTACCAGAGCTGTCATGATAAGGCGATAAAGCATTCAAGGAAATTCTTCCTACCGGGTACCCATTTACTTCACCTGGGTGAAGAGTGGCAAATGTAGCTAAATTACAAGGGGTCATGCTCTGCTCCTTGTAGTATACCATTCTAGACTTTAATTCTAATCTTTTAGTGGTCATTCGAGATTTGAGAGCTTTTGAGTATTTAAGCAGTGTGCCATTCTTATATCCAATTATTTCCAATCTTCACAATTTTAATTAATTTTGCTTTGTATTTGAAGGATAACCACTTGGGTGAGCTGAAGATATCAAATGAAGAGTTAACAAGAGAATATAGGAAGTCACAAGCTCTGCTTGTGGAACAGTCAAGTCAGATTCAGCAACTAAGAGATCAGTATGTCCTTCTCAAAGCCCAACATGGTAAGATTTAGGTCTTCTTTTCATAGCTCTCCTCTTTGATATTTTATTCTTGAAGCTCTTTTCATTGGTGCTCTCACATCTATCTCAAAGAAGTCCACTGACTTAAAAAAAAAAAAATTCAAATTCAAAATATGATTTGTACAAAACACACTTTATGTGAAGAAATCTTAGATGTTTTCACAGATATTGGATACATTTTTGAGAGATACTAGAATATTTCAAAAGCCTTGATGAATCATTCTTTCTCTCATGCTCAAAAATGTGTATACTTGTTTCCTTATGAATGCCGTCACGATGATCAAACTGTCATATTTAAATCTTAGAATTAATGAAATTTAGTTCGTTTTTTGTAGGGTCATTTTTCCAAGGTTTTTATTCTTATTTAATCCTGATCTCTTTGCTATCTCCTTTGTGGTAATTTCTTTCTCTGGTCATCATCTCATGATCAGGTAACCAAACAGGCCAAGGGGATGGAGCAGAAACCAACGAGGGTCAGACACTAGAAACAACAGGGTCATCAGAGGGCAGTGCAGAGCACAAGAAACATTTAGCAACACTTGAACAATCATTAGAAGACAAAGAAAAGGAGCTGGAAGAATTGGTATGCACATTAACTCTTTGGTTGCTTTCTTTGTCTCTCTGCATGGTTGCTTGTTTGCCACACTTGCAATTCTGCCCAATATAATAGGCACCGATGAGGCAAAGGATTGCTTTGTGTAACACAATGGCTTTGAAAAATGACTCATTTCCGGTCTGGATTAGCTCCATGATAACCCTTTTAACACGCGTATAGATTAATTTTGCACTGGAAACAGTGAAATAATCTTGAAGCCTTCGGTATATCCATCAGAGAATAAATGTAAAGTGGCACAGGGATATTATTTGTGTAGCATGTAATGAGTGAACCCATTGCCTATGGATCGGGTGGTTCTTGTGTTTATAAGCTAAATAGGTGAGTGAGGGAATTCAGTAGATAAGAGGAAAACTTCTTCTATATCCTCACAAAAATGAAGGTGTAAATCCTACTATGCTAGTGCTTACAGTTCACATGAATCAATGTATTGTCTTGTGTCGAAAGGCAGTGAACCTTGATAAATCAGACAAATGTAGAAAAAGCTGTGAGAATATAAAATAACTTGAAATTGGAGCGTCAAAATAGCAGCTTTTTCATGACATGTCCTGATGAGTTAGCTCTTCCTTGTTATTTCTTACATTGTCATTAATCCACTAATAAAGATATTTTTCTTGAATTTGTGCTTAAAATTGATTTATCCTTTATCGACAATCACAAGTAAAATTTCTAGAGTAACATTTTCACTTTCCTTTTCATATCTTCATAAAATATTTTCCACACATCTATGTCACACCCAACATCCTCTCCCCCTCGCAGGCTCGGTTTATTGCTGTTTGGTCTACAACCAGTACATCTAATCATAAATCATTAATAATAATAATCATCAAATGATTATTAGTTATGAGACCTTATGATTATTAGACCTTATGGATAGTAGACGAAACGGGCATTAGACAAACTGGGAATTAGACTAACTGGTTATTAGACTAAATGAACAATAGACCAAATGGGTAGTAGACTAATGTAAGATTAGACCATATAGAAATGAGATCAAATGACTATTAGCCTAAATGGTCATTAGACCAAATGATAAGCAGACCAAATGATTATTAGACCATGGGGATAGTAGATGGGCTGGGTGTAGACCAAACAGCAATTCACAGCTGACGCAACTCTCTGTCACTCTTTGTATATATTGCACAGTGTTCTATGCTTTATTTATTTTTTATCTTTGTTTCTCCGCTAGAGAGGAAGATTAGCATCCACACAATCACCTGATAATGTAGAATCCAGTGCTCAGAGTGATGATTCAGAGGTGACATCCCTCAAGACGAGACTAGAACAGCAAACAGAACTTGCAGAAAAATACAGGTTACAGAATGAAGAAGTTACCTCTCAGCTGCAACAAGTAAGCTATAGATCTCTCTTTCAAACACTATTATTATCATTTATTATCGTTTAATGATCCAGTTATTATCGTTTACTCATTAGACAGGTTGTATTGTAAATATCATATACAAATTATTCTTGGATGGCCCCCTGGACTACAACCCCACCCCTACCCCACCTCAAGACAACAACCACAGGATGATCAGCCCCTGGTGTAATTGTCCTGGGGGTGAAAAGATGTATATTTTGGTCAATTTCAAAGATATGAAAATATATTAGATTATATTTTGTAGATTAACATAGGATATGCTGTGATTGTCTATTATTGATTTTGTCGTGTGATTTTGTCGTGTGATTTTGTGTGATTTTTTTTGTGTGATTTTGTGTGATTCTGATGTGTGATTTTGTTTCTGTTTCGCCACTCAGAGAATCCATTGATTGAATGATAGATTTTAGACAGTTGCTCTATAAATGCAGATTCATGGCTTATTTAAACATTACCTTAAAGGGATTGGGTAACTTTGTCTCAGATTCTGAAACAAAATCCTGGATTTAACTCATGCTGCAAAAAGCCTGCAATGGTAATAATAAACCTTTTGGTCAGTCAGGAACCCCATGACTTTTACAAGCCGATCGCCTGTCTGATTATCAAGATATTTATGATTGGAAACCGAAATCAAATTTTGCGTTTTCCTAACGGTTTTCATAACACTACAGCCTATTGGGGAAAAAGAGTATGGTAAAACCGGTCACTCAAAGATTTTTACTTTTTTGAGGCATTTCTTGATCATTTTGAAGCGCAATTCTTTTAGGGCTTCATTATTACACCATATCACAGACACTGATAACATGTAGGGTCGTGCATCTCAGATTTAACATTGTTAAACGATGCCTTTAATACTGTTTTCTGAGCAGGCCGGCAGTAGTAATGACAACAGCGCCCTCGTGGCTGAGAAGGCAGCCATGTCGACAAAGGTCACCGATCTGGAGGTGAGGTTATCAAAGCTAGAGACAGAAAACGCAAGATTAAGCAATGAGAACAAGGAGCTGAGCGGGGCTAAAGATATGATGGAGACACAGTTGAGGGAAGCTTCAGCCAAGGCAGCTAATCCTGAAATCGCAATAGCTCTTCAGAGAGTACAGGTGACGATGTTAAATCTAATGTAGTCTGTTGCTGAAGGTCATGGGGAGTGTTTCACAAAGACTAAGATCGACTTTAAGTTGGACTTAACTATGGCAGGCCGTTCATGCCACTGTTTGCTCTTACCATTATGATCTTTAGATAATAATTTTTACTTCAATAATGAATTATCAAAACATGTAAATTCTGTAGATTTGTGACCATGATTTGTACGTCCCTTGAGAGACCAATGCCAGTAAATGGTGAGAGCAGACAGCGGCATGAACGGCCTGCCATAGTTAAGTCCAACTTAAAGTGAGTGGATCGTCAGTTTCCATGTGTAGAAGGCCATAATTCGCTGACACCAGACTTGGTGGAAATAACATTAACAGGAGTACTAATCTGCACACAGCAAACCCGTTGGCCAGTCAAGAATTACTCCCTAATCTCTTGGAGAGTCTAGCTTCGGATCCCGCTTCGGATCGGGTGAGGGAAAAGCAAAGCATTACATAAGGTCGAATGGTCATAAAACTGAAGGCTAACCCTGGTGATTGACAACACCTGTTATTGGGTAAACACCTGAACGGTGTCGAATTCCCCATGAGAGCTGACTTCTATGTGTCTTTAAAGTCGATCTTAGTCTTTGTGAAACACCCCATGGACTAATTACAAATGTGACCTGTTGTTAACTCAGAACCACCTAGGTTGCCAAAACTTTGTTGTCCTTTGTATTTTCTGAAACTAATAATTCCAAGCTTTGTTGATATATACATGGAAATAATGCTTCTAGTTTACTTCAACTTTAGAATATGTTTTTATGGTTTATCTGTCTTGTTTTAAATTCACAGTGACCTCCAAAATTTATGAGACATGAACTTATGAGGCATAGAATAGCCTTGTTTTTACAATTTTCTTTAAAAAAAAAAAACCCTAGGTAAAAAGTTAGTAATGAACTCAGTTGTGTAGTTTTTATTTATGAAGGTTTTATTCATTTGAGTGAATTAAAATGGAGAAATTATGTGAAAAATGTTAAACTATGTAATTATGTTTAAAGGCAGGAACACAAATCTGATGCTAGCCTGACTGAAAAGAATCCCTTTTTGTTTTACCAAGACAGGTTATGTTTGGGAAGAAGAACTACTTGTAGTCTTCACCCAAAAATGTCGGAATTATTATTTAATATATTTGTTATGCCTTTTGTCTTACACAGCAACAGAGAGATGAACTAACACAGAAGGTCAAGGGGTTAGAGGTTGAGAAGGAAAGTCTAGAGGGCGATGTCAAAGGTGTTCGTCAGGAGATGGAGGATCTCTTGGTATTACTTACGGAAACAGACGAGAAGAAATCTACCTATAAGCAGAAACTGATTGAACTCAATGAAGAGGTAAGAAATGAATGATCCAATAGATGATTTGGCAACATTTGCTTGGGGCTTTATTTCGTCAAAGTTTAAGAGGGTTTAAATTTGGTTCTAGTTAAGGGTAAGTTTAGGTTAGGGCTTAGGTTTAGTTATAGTTGTGTAACTAGGTTTAAACTTAGGAATGGTTTTTCGAGTGCAAGATATCTATAGAGCAAATTGTTTGCTTGAGACATTTGTTGAACAATCAAGATATGAAGAATTATCATAATCTGCCTGTACTGCCAACATCTTATATCATCATTTTGTTTTTAATCCCATTATTTACCTTGTTTACTAATAACACACAAATAGGGATCTACGTGTATCCTTATTATTTACATTTTTGCTCTGTTAATGATACATGCAATGCCCAGTTATGTGACCCAACAAATATGAATGGCTTTGATAGTTGTCAGTCTCTATTTTCTCATTCCACGCTTCTATATGCTGCATCCTTGTTAGTTATATATTTTTTCTGTCTTTTATTACTGAACTATTCTGTTTTTTGTCTCTTGTTCAGGTTTCTGACAATGAACTGGAGGTTGATGAAGAAGAGGAGGACGATGATGATGAAGATGACGAGGAAGAAGAGGAAGACGGGGAAGTGTGATTTAAGAAAAGAAACATTTTCAGAGTGGATAGATTGATATTGAACAATTCTACTGTAGACAAAGCTACATTGCCTGAGACTCTAGTGCGAATAATGGAGAGTAGAGTGACACATTCTTGTTGAGCTGTCCTCATCTTTTTTCTACTTTGAATATGATTCAATTAAACATTTATTTAAATATTAAACTACTGTTTATTATTTGTTTACAATTTATTTAGTATGTTCAAGCAAGGTCATGACAACATGAATTTGTATAATATGAAAGTATTTTCAATGTTTCTCGTGATTTTAGCTGTTAGGTGAAGGTAGTTTCAGTCATTCACAAGCTCCATTCCAGAGTAGACACTTTGTAAATTTTCTGTGTTAGCAATATTTCACTCACAACTTTCCCATACAATTTTCAAGTTATTTTAGACCCATTTTGGTTCATAGCCCCTTTCGTGAGTTGCGAATGTGTGAAAACTACTTTTAAAATTTGATAAAGAGGTGCCCTGCTTTAGCCAAATGATTGTATATTTATCAATATCGAAAAGAAATATAGAGAGTTTTATATTGCCAATATGTATAGTGGGTACAAGTAAACCGGGCCATTAAAAAGATATAGAGGTAGATACATTACTGCTTTGACATGAAATTGAAATTCATTTTCGAAGTCATCTTTTGATTTATACATTCAAGACTGTCAAATCCAACAAGATACTAATACTCTTTGTTTTTTTACTATTCAAACATGTGTGTGTGTGTATGTGTGGCCTCATTCTGGCCTGTATTCCCAGGTTCCTTTTCTGAACAAAACACAAAATCACTAAACTAACACGCAGTTTTTGGTTAGTAGAACAAAGCCATGTTGAGTCTCAAAATAGTCTTGTATCGAGACTTCCAAGTTCGACAATCCATACATGTATTTACATCTCGTCACTGTCTTCAGATTATGTGTCGCAGCGACACTGTTTATAAAAGTAGTTCAGTGTTTCTTCTTGACAAGTGCACTGAAATGATTATTCATGATTTTAGTGATACCATTTATTAAAGTGCAATGCATTATGACAGAAACCTTGTTGTGATTTATATAATGCAATGCAATGAATCTAAACTTTATTGACCTTCATGTATTGAATGTATATTGGTGCTTGCATCCAATTTAATGTTTTTCTGTACTGTATTTCTACTGTGATAATGTCCCTTTAATAAGTTGATTATGATTATGACTTGAAGATTTAGCACTTCATTTGGGTTATACAGTCAAATACAAATAATGATTCTTGTTGAATGTCTACACCCAAACTTTTCTAAAAGACTTGAAGATTTTAATTTGATTGATTGGATCATTTCTGGATATGATTCATTGATGTTGTTGGTCAAGCATTCTTAGAGTTTTTGGAGATGGATTTCTGCCATTTATTTGATTTTTCCCAGTTCTTTAAAGTTTGGCTTGTAGGGTAATGTAACATGATTTAGGATAAGCCTGTATCAATTGTAAGATAAAGTGGACATTTGAGACGATATCTGCAGTTATACTGTTTAATACATACAGAATCATACAAAATTTGATTTGTACGAGGTTCCTGATATGGAGAACAAAAAGGATTTCAACTGGGCTTGTTGTTGGTTAATTTCTTTTCTTTTGTGTTCTGTTGAGATACATAATATAATTCATATACTTTTGCATTGCTCTTTAAAAAATGCCAATTTGTATTCTGTGTTTCTATTTATTTGATACAATTAATGGTTTTGTTGCTGCTTTTCCATTATAAAATATTCCCTTCACAAGTTATCATTTTGCCTTTTTCTTTCCTCTCCTCAAGATTTTCATGTTAGGATGTAGAGTGCTTTATGCATGAGAAAAGCTTTGAACTTAAAAAAAAAAAGATTTACAAAATATAGGTGAATTCTTAAGAACTTGTGAACCAATTTTTGTATTGATTTTTATACAGAGGCATATGTGTGAACAGAAATAATTCTGCAACAAGCTAATCCTATTGTAGAAGTAAACATGTACTACAGATATTTTTTAACGTGGTACGATGTTTTTATTCCGCTGTGCAGAAATGATTCATTTCTTGTTTCCATGCACAAAATCTCTTGAGATAAATTGTTAGTGTCTACTTTTAAAGTGAATCATACGTTTTATGTCAGTCTTGTAATGTTTATTGCAAAAGAAATATATAGAGAGGATAATCATATAAATTTGTATAATCTGTTTTCTTTCTTTGACCTTGTAGTTCTTATTGTATACCAACACATGTGATGTTAAAATCCCTCCATGCGTTTATCATTAGAAATATCTGTTTTGTATATATCCAGGGATTATCACATTTACTGGTAGGTTATTTTTTCTACAAAACTGGATAAACCAGATGCTAGATGCATGCTTGGTCGAGAGGTATTTCGAAGAAGGTGACAAATTATATCTTTAAAGATACTATGTCCCTTTTGCAGCCAACATCAAATTCTGTAGAACTTTGCAGGAATTATGAATATGTCATGTATGTCCTATCTGTGAAATTTAAACGTTAGCAGTGTCCTAATATTCAAATTATGCAAGGAAACCTGTTTACTTGCTAGACTTCACTGTCAGACACTATTGAGTGACTGACTGGCTTTTCATGTTTGGTAATAACAAACATAAAATGAGCTGTAAAGGGGACATGAGCATTTGTCTACATCAATAACCCACTTCTTGTAATGGCCAAAATTAAACTGATTGAATCTTTGCGCAGCATAAAACGTACGACCATTCGGTACAATGGTCTGAAAAATCAGACTATTACTTACTGGCTCTATAGCTCCTAAGTCGATTCGACAACTAATAGTCGTTATTTTCCCACTTAAAGACATTTTCAAGCCCCCTTTTTTTAGGGAAGTTCTAAATTAGTATTGTCTTTCAAATGCCATTGGAATTTAACCTTTTCATTTTTTTGGCCTGCAAATGGGACATAGTTGACAGTGTATTTTAGACCGAGCTTACATCCAGCATCAAGTGATACGTGGACATGTATTTCAATAGTATAGTGGAACCTCACTACAACAAACTCCATGGTCCATATTCTACTAATTCAGATAAACCCGATCCTGGGTCCAGGAAAAATTGTCCTCGTACCAACTTCCTCTGTTAAACCAGGTTTAATCATTTTAGTGGAACATGGGCCTATGACCCTAATTCTAATTCGAGGTCCAAACTCAAGTTCGAAGAAGGGAAACCTTAGACGTTGGGGTGTTGATTAAAATCAACCTTAAAATGATCTTCCATATGCGTCTTCAGGACTAAGGATATTCCTTTGTTATTGAAACCTTCTTATATCACTGTTTAAAATAACAATAGAATAAATATACACGTAGAAGTGGAGACTGTTAAAGATGCCTTGTAATGAGGGTTTGTAATGATAGTTTTTGTTATAACAAGGCTCCATTGTATACAGGCCTTACAAGTTTGAATACACAAGGCCTAAAAAAAAAAAGATGTTGTATTGCCTTTAGGTGCTAAAACGTGGGTCGGTCGGTCAGAAAATCTTTTTTTCCCCCCCTCTTTGGGCTGATATTTTTCAGTTTTGAATGCTTTAATTTTGTATTCATTAAACATTTTTTTCTCTAAAAAAAGGTAAAAAAAGCCGCCCGTAGATTTCAAGATTTTTGGGTCGGTCGCAAAGGCCAATACGTCTTTTTTTTTTTACGCCTAATATGATTTCCAACAAAAATATAAAGAATGATGCAAAACAAATTTAATATTTTCCAAGAAAGTAGTTGCTGTGGACGTTTTGATGTCTACAAACATTTTTATTTCATATTATACAATAGTGTATTTTGTCAAGACTGAAAAAAGGACAATACATGTATACCATTCCAGTTCGAAAATGAGCTCAAAATACATGACGCTTCCTGGCAAGGAGTTCAAAATAATCTTTTCTCTCTTATACAAATAACAAACACAATTGATCAGCATACATGTACAACATGAGCACTGTAATAAACTTGGCAGCAACCTGTCTATAAAGACTGAATCTCTTTGCTCCCCTTGAACAGTTGTTTTCAAAATAACCTCTTCATAAAGACCACCTATTTGGTTTCACTTTAGTAGTCTTTATAGTTATACATAGATATCACTCTATGAGGAATAACCAAGTTATTCTAGGATACCAGATTATGTTTTCATGCATAAAATAAAAATCTGGCTAACACACTTAAATTGTAACTGTCAAGGTTTTTTAATATACAGACGTCTTTAGGTTTTCATTGAACACTATATAGAAATTATTAAACAGACGGGAAAACATGTTGGTATGCAAACTGTATGTATGACAATTCAAGCCCTAACCCCAACAGTGTTTTGTGGTTAAATCTACCATTAAAACCACAAAGTAATTGTTGGCCACAACACCATGAATAAATGTGACCATATGTTTTTAAAATTAATTACTGGATTTTCAAAGAAATAAAAAGAGAGAGAAAAAGTAATACCGGTAGATAGGAATTAAAATATATATGTAAATTCTTCCCGATCTAGAATTGTTCCAGATTATGAAGCGACATGGCAGGGAGTTGTCAGCATTAATAAGAGAAAAGGCCAAATCAGCTGCTAATCATTAATGTCATATCAGTCCACAACTTATCATTCTCTGGTAACAAATTTGGATTTTCAAACCACGCCATCAAAAAATAACAAAATTATGCAGAAGACCACCACATCTTAAATAAAATACTACGCACAGATTTTAGTAAGTTAGACGAGGACATTGTACATAATAAATTCTTTGTATTAAAGTGTGATGAAAATTTAATGCCTAAAGCCTTGTACAAATACGATGCAATAAACCATCAAAAGAAAAATGACGCTACGTGTACTGCGGCTTTACGTTCTTATCTTATACATGTAGTCATAATACACAAATAAGGCTGGTGAATACGTGCAGGGGGTCTTTCTTGCACACAATTTTGTTTTCACACCCTACTCGACAAACATTTACAGTACACACACAATGTTTTATATTTGCCAAAGCAATTTTTCTAGGTTTATAGCATCATGTGTAAATCAGGCATAATACATCCTACAAGGTGATTTGCAAGGACAAAAATCTTTTAAATCAATGTACACAGGGCACATGATTTAAAGAGGTTCTTTTACATTTACAATCAAAATTACGGAAAGTTAATACATTGTAGGTTTGACAATTTGACAATTTGACAATTATTAGAGCAAGCAAATGAACAACTGTTGGATTCTAAAAGCAAATATTTGCGGACAATTGAGAAAAGTGACCAGTAAAACAAGTGCATTCCATGATCTCCATCAACAAATAGGTAAACTCTGAATGCAAAATATAAAGCAATACTTCCAAACTATGAAATTCAGTTGGGAAATTCTTTAAATTTCTCATGAAACATGGGCTTTAACAAGTAAAGAAAACTCTCTTGAAGATTTGAATGCTTGAAAATAAATGCCTGTACATTGTAAAACATAAATGGACAAGTCCATGTACAGTACATGTAGACAAATGAAGGAATTAGGGGGTGACCTGTAGATTCTGCAGGAGATTGTCTGTGTAAACCATTATAAAAAGAAATCTCAAACAATTTCTCAATGCTTTCTTTTCACAATTTCAGAGTCTTTCCATCAAGAAATTTATGTCAATTTTTTAAATACATGTACTGAACTATATTCTATGACATGTATCTCATTTTAACACACATTTTTCACATGGAAGATTACTAGAGTAATCCATGAATAGGAAATAATTTACACTACCTTAAATTCTTAACTTCAAGGTCAATGGGAAATCTGGTATTCTTTTTTCTTTGAAAATGTGTACATTCTAGTACCCGGTAGCTATATTTGATATATGTAGACTTTCACAGAGGCATGAAATGTTTCTAGCAATCACAAAATCAATTCATATCTAGCTTTGGCATCGGTTGTGGTTTGGAGACCTCACAAATATCATCAAACAATCAATCAGAATATTTCACAGACTTGACTGATAAACGCTGTGGTGGGAAGAGCTTGTAAAAAAAAAATACAAAATTTATACCCAGTAGTGATACTGTATGTCTGGTTTTGAACTCTCGAACATTGTATGTGTTATTTAGTGTTAACATTTGAAATTTAACATAAATGTAACTGTATTCAAATTCAAATTACCAATAAGATGACCTTTGTGTCACATATGAGATGGCTTTTGTATCACACATTGCCTATGAAAAAAAAACATGTGGAAAGAAAACAACACATTCAAATAACCTAAAGAATCAAAATCAGAGAAAATGATGGAGAAAAAAGATGCAATGTCCACAACAAAAATCAAGCAGGAAGCGGATAACAGTATGAAATGACATGATCTTATGAAAGTTTTCACCAGCATGAGTTTTGGTTTAGATTTCTGTTATCTTTGCCCACCAAACATTTTCTTTTCCTCTTCAATTTCTCTTTGGCGCTTAAGGATGGCCGCATTCTTGGCCTGTATCATCCTGATTCTCTCCTCCAACTCATCATCCTTAGAAACCTTACCGTCATTCTCTGTTCCCCGGGCAACAGCTTTTATCTTGGAAGACCACACATCTCTTGATCTGCGTTCCTTCTTCACTGGTACATCTTCATCAACATCCCTCTCTGGTTCTGCTGTGATGACGCTGCGTTCAGATGTCCAAATGTCTTTATTCTTGGACTTGCGCACATCTCTCTTGGACAGAACTTCATCCACATCCTCCCCTGCAGCATCCGCTTTCTTCCTGGTTGACCACAAGTCCCTGCTCTTGGACTTGCTCTTCTTCTCGACCCTATCATCAGCATCCCTGGACTTAACTTTACGTTTGACAGGCTCTATTTCTGGCGAGGATCCACCCTCAAGAGGAGTGGAAGTGTCTTCAGAGTTTAGCATAGTGCTTGGTTTATCACTCAACCTGCTCAGTAGTGACTTGCTCAGCTGCTTACGTTTGACTGGCGGTTCAGCTACGGTATACATTTCACTTACAGTGTCTACTTCAATGTCATCATACTTCATCTCACTCGGTTCAACTCGTTTGAGTTTAAGGCGCTTTTTGGTTGGATTGGAGTGCGTGTCGTTTATCTCAACTTTCCTCCTCTTCACGCTATCACCATGGGGGCCTAGATTTTCATCAGGGAAGAATTCGTCTTCAGGGTCGATGGGGGCGATGTCAGTAGTAGAATCGGCAGCTTCCATCTTCACAGGACCAAGGCGTGATTTCACAGAATTCCTTACTTTTTCTGCAGGGGGAGCACTGCCTAGTCTGTCCAAAACTGATCTCTTCTTTTGGGCAGCAGGATCTACAAGAGTACATAGGGGAAAAAAAAGGATTAAATAAAGTTACATGCAGCCTTTATCTAAGGTAAGTTGCATTCTCTAAATGTGCAACTTCCACTGTCACAGTAGCCTATCCGATAGGCGTCGGGCTTTATGGCAAGTATACTAATCGCGTTATGGAGACTGACATCGGCGCGAGCATCAGCCCGAGCGCCTATCATCACTGGTGAACTCATCATTATTCATATATGTTTTTCGTATGTGTGACGAGTGTGTTTACTCATGCATGATTCATAAGACTAGCCTTATTTGGTAAGCGATCCCTTCTATTCAACCAATCATGAGTTCATGACGTCATGGCCTCATCGCTCATTGGCCTATTTTGGTCAATGGACATGAATATTAATGAAAGAGCTCTGCAGGGGGTTCGTAGATTTCTACGAACGAAACAGTGTACATAAAAGAAAATTAACTTTTCGCATCCACCATTGATGATAGGCGCTCGGGCTGACGCCCACGCCGATGTCTGTCTCCATAACGCGATTAGTTTACTTGCCATAAAGCCCGACGCATATCGGATAGGCTACTGTCACAGAGAACAGCTCGCCACGAGTGTCTTTACTATCTGTAAATGTAAAAAACAGTGTTTGAGCCTATGCTTTATTCAACACTAAAAAGAAAGTACCAGTACATGTATAATGCATACAAGCAAGTAGGAGAAAATTACATCTCACCCATGATTGCATTCCTGATTGTTTTTAGAAGAAACTAGATGGAACTTCAACTGCGCGCAGTCGAAAATGATGCCTCCGCCATAGAGCAATTTTACAAACCAAAATGGAAGCAATTTTTAAAATTCAAGTTTGATTGTAATCCATCTGTTGGTTCTAATGATAACGCGATCACGAGCTATTTTGAGATACATAATGAGCCCTGTGACCTTTGACCTCGTGACCCCAAATCTAATCAGTTCATTGACTCTGCAAGATACATACATGACCCAAGTTTGGCGGTAATCCATCAATCGGTTCTTGAGATAAAGTGATCACAAGCTATTTTTGCATACATAATGAGCCCTGTGACCTTTGACCTTTGACCTCGTGACCCCAAAATCTAATCAGTTCATTAGCTCTGCAAGATACATACATGACCCAAGTTTGGCGGTAATCCATCAATCGGTTCTTGAGATAACGCGATCACGAGCTATTTTTGCATACATAATGGGCCCTGTGACCTTTGACCTCGTGACCCCAAAATCTAATCAGTTCATTAGCTCTGCAAGATACATACATGACCCAAGTTTGGCGGTAATCCATCAATTGGTTCTTGAGATAACGCGATCACGAGAACGGGACGTACGTATGTACGGACGGACGGACAACCAGAAAACATAATGCCTCCGGCTACGTTGTAGCGGAGGCATAAAAAATTATGATAGTAAATATCAAAATTTGGAATTGACAAAAGTGAATACAGCACTCAACTAGTAATACAAAGTTGTCCACTTATACAAGAAAGGCTATTTGACAATCGAGGTTTACATTCCGATTTCAAATTATCTAGATTCACACAGGATAAAGATTTACCAAAGTAGGATTTTGGCCAACACTAAATTGTATTAGAATACATAGAAAAACATTATGCTCCTACCTTCAGAAACAGTGACTCTAAAAGAGTCCAATTTGGCAGGTTCATCTTCTGACCTCTCACGTTCTACCACATCCCGTTTTCTTCTGCCTATTCTTTCCTTTACATCACGCTTATGCTTTGATTTCTTCTCTTTTGTTCCCCCGTCTCTCTTGGAGTCTTTCCTCTGTTTTAGTTCATCTTTTTGAATGTCTTTTGATCTATGTAATCTATCACTGTCCCTGAAACTGATCTTGGAATCTTCTTCAGCCTTGTCAGTTTTCACTATACTTCGCAAAGCCTGGTTTGCGGTTTCGCTTTCAGACTCAGAACTTTCTGAAACAAAGTCTCTAGCCGAGGGAATCTTTCGGCTCGAAGTCTTCCTGTCATCCCTTGGAACTATTCTGTCCGCTTTCTCTCCTACATTTGCGTCTCTAGGATTTCTGCGTGGATCACGTTCCGGGTGGTGTATTCTTTCATTCAAAGTTCTATCACCATCTCTTGAAATCACTCTGCTCCTTTTCTCATCTAAATTGGAGTCTCTAGGAATTCTGCGAGGAGGTACTCTTTCATTAATTTCCATGTCTCGGGGGTTCTTTTTGATAGTATGTTCTCTTTCATTCACATCATTAGTTCTAGGCTTCTTTGGCTTATCAAAATCTTTTTCATCAAGCCTGTTCTTTGGATCTCGAGGATGCCTCCTTGACTCATGAGTGTCTAATCTTAAACGGTCTCTAGACTCTCTACTACAGCTTTGCTCTTGCTGATCTAGGTGTCTGGGAAGGCGATCTCGCCTGTCGCGTTCCCGTCCCTGGCCCCGAAATCCCAGTGGTCTGCGGGATCTCTCTAGGTCATCCAGTCCCCTGCGATCTCTACTCCGGTCATTTTCGTTGGGTCTCCTGCGTGGAAGCAGTGGCGGTGGACCTTCTTTAGGGAAAGTCATTGAAGTGATAAGGCGAGACTGTGTAGGTGCTTGCGATGATATTTTGGTATCACTTTTCGTGGAAGTGCGCTTGAAACGGGTGACCTCTTCATCGGAACCGGATTCTGACTCTGATTCACTCTCTTTCTTATCTTCCTCCTCATCAGCATCAGAGTCTGATTCGGATTCAACTTCAGATTCCACGCTAGACAAAGAAATATCACTTTCAATTTCTTCTGTTGGTAGTTTTTCTTCTGTGGGTAGTTTTTCTCCTTCCACACTTGTTTGCGATTCCTTCTTATCTAAGTCACTTTCACCTATGCTACTCTTGTTCACTGGAATGTATGCACCATTTTCTGATGATTTGAGTGTCACTTTCTTATCTTTCAAATTTACACTACTCCCAGAAGCAAACTTCTGCCTCCTTGCCTCAAAAGCTTTCTTATCAATACTGTCATTTGCTCTGTCTGCTCTCCTAGAGCGATCAGACACAGAGCGATCAGACCTGTGTCTTTGTGATCTTCCAGGGGAATTTCTTCTCTCTCCCCTTTGTGATTCATGCTGTCTGCATCTCTCCTCTGTCCTCTTTTCCCTTTCACCATCTCTACTACGATAATCTCCCCTATTGTCCCTTGTGTCACGGACATTCCTGTCCCTTTTCCTATCTCGTTCCTTATTCCTAAGTCGAGATCTTAAATCTGAATGTCTTACTTCTCCTCTGTCTCTATGATTTCTCCTATCACCATCTCTACAATCCCTAACATTGTCCTTTCTTGTTACACGCTCAGATTTCTTTTCTTCCTTTTCTTGGCGATCACTTATCATTTCTTTCCGTCCTTTTGCATCTTTTTCAGCACTTTCACTTGCATCACTGTTCTTATTGCTTATACCTTCAGGAGACTTTCTGCCATTGTCTGCTTCTGAGGAAGAGCTTTCAGCTTCACTGAACGATCGCGTCCTCCAAGAATCAGCATCTGAATCCTCTTCCTTTTCACTTCCTGAGGCACTGAAAGCACTTTTCTCAGAGTCACTAGCTGTCTGGAGCAAGATGTCTTCGTCCATGTCAGACTCAGAATCTGAGCTTTCAAAGCGGCTAAACTTAGTGCTGCGTTCTTCCTTGACCCCACTGTCCTCCGCATCTGTCCTAACAGGAGCTTGGTGACTGTTGATGCCAGAGGCGGGCTGGAGGGGAGCAGTGGTATCCTGGAGAGGTATGGTGATGAGATTGCTTCTCCCTCCTGCCTCTGCCTGCTGGAGAGGGGCAGGCTGCAACTGTAGCGGGATCCCCTGTGGTGGATTATTGGGTGGGTGGGCAGGAGATCCTGGGACTGGTGTAGAAACCTACAAGCAAAAGGGCAAAAACATTTCAGATCAGGGATGGTCATTACAGGAGTTGAGGCCAATATTAGGAATTTAGAATGACTACAAAATTCTGATACAGCAGGACTTGGTTTCCATTATTCATGGGGCAAAAAATATGAACTAATAGGGCTGTATGTTAAAAAAACACTTTAATAATGAGTACAAATACATGAACAATATCAACGGGTGCTTGTAGCATTTTGATGATAAATACAACCATGTAAATACAAACATACAAATACAAATGATTGGTTAAACTTTCCTATTTCACACTACATGTAAACACTAGCCAACAGACAGTGCTGCTTAACTTCAATATCTATGACTTCTCATTTCATGATCTTGATACAACGTGAATCTGGTTTGATCTAAGGAGATACAGAAGAATTTTTCTTCTTTTTCCCCTTTTTTGCAAAGACAACTGTGATGTTACTTACATGGCTTATTGAATCTTCCTTTTTGCTTTTCAGAGCAGCTAGTCTGAGAAGTCTCAGACTCTCTTCTTCATCTTCTTCCTCCTCCTCGGGTCCTGCTGGATTGTCAGCAGTGGCAGCAGCCTTAGTCAACTCATTCTGTGGTGGTTTCTGTGGGACGCAGATATAATCAACATTAGAATGCATTCAAAATACAGAGGGACTTAGGAATATTTTTCTCCTTGAGCTACTAAAATCCATCTGGTAGCACTTACAGTTGGCCCCTGTATGTTTTGACTTTAGGACATTGACAAGGCTACAGGGGTGGGTGGCATGTCTCCTAACCAATCGAATGGTGAAGACAGTGAGGGGGAATCCCCACCTGTCCCCTTCCCCTTTTCAGTGGCCTTGATATTTCACATTATGTGTCTAGAAATGCCGGTGCCCTGCTAGCCTCCTCTAAATGACTAAACCAAAGCTTAATTAGTGCTGTAGGGAATGTGTTTTCCCTTTTTAGAAGTCCTATTTTTGTTGGAAATTTGAAGAGTCACCCCCAAAAAAAAAAAAAAAATCAGGATTGATGCATGGTTCTGAAGACACATGGTATCACTGCATTGAGTAAAAACCAAAAGAATGCAGTCTCAGTCAAAAACTCTGATGCCGAAAATCAAGCAACAATAAGATCAGGATTAAGAAGAAAATAATCTAGTAAGCCTACAGGGCTTAAATTAATCCAAGGCCATGGCCGTGGATGCCCTTTTGATTGGCCTCAATGCCCCTCTCATTGGCCTTGGAGATTTTTTGTGCCCTTTCCAATTCTTCCTATTTGTGCTGTAGGCCTAAGTAATATAGGAATGTGCCCTACAGAAAAGTGGCCTTGCCCTAAAAATATTGAAATTTAAGGCCTGAGCCTATGCCTGGTAAACTTATATTAATTAATTCAAAGAGTCCCAAATGTCAATTTTAAGTGGAAAAAAGCAATTTAATGACACAATCTTATCATTAAATGATTAATTCATATCACTTGAGTTTACAGGTCTCTGGCAATATATTCACCTCATCTTTCTTTCATAATTTTTTTTTACACACACACACAAAACATATATTGGTACTTACTGGTTTAAGCGATGCAAGTACAGCAGACCTGAGAGATTCTAGTTCCAAATCCTGTAATTTGGAATAACAAGAGAAAAATCAACACATCCGACAGTGCCTTAGAAAATACATCCTATAATATGAAGAAAAAATAGTATGGTAGTGTGACCATATTTTCTGACGATCAAATTCATGTCTTCCGTGTCTGGCGGGGGTCCGTTCGCCAATTCACAAACACACATACGCGGTCCGAATGCATATGCATGTGAAGATTTTACGACTGTCACCATGGGTTTGGGCTGAGCAGAGCTCACGCCTCCCTATTTAGCTGATCAAGATATTTTTAGAATTCCAAAATGAGCCCCTTTGGGGAATATGGAGAAAAACCTGCTCTTTCATATGACACCTCATTTATTGAGTATCACCTTCAGGATCCAAGCAATAAAGGTTTGAATCTCAATTTGGTAATAAAAAAATTGATCAATTTTGCATGATCGCGCAATTCACAGACTGCAAGGGATGCGTGCAATCTCTACGGGAAGGATATTAGCACACGCGATCAGACACCTTACCCTAGTACAAGATCAAGGATATCTCGAATCTGTCACTCAACTTGTCCGCCAAGTGTTTCACAAAACAAAGATGAGCGAAAAACTTCTTTGACTGTGAGTGTGACAAGCGACCAAGTCCCTTGGGGAAGTTATCGCTCGTCTTAGACGGTTTTGCAACTCCAAACCCGAGTAGGGAGAAGGAGAAGAGTAGGGAGAAGGAGAAGAAGAGGGAGGAGGAGGCAGAGGAGAAGTACTTGAACTTGAGTTGAAGGAGGAGGACACGTAAAACTTTAGCTTACATTTAGCGCATGCGCAGAACGTTCATCCGATCTCAGCCTCATTTTCGTAATTTGGCGCCTAGCCGAGCCGACATGGGCCCTTTTGGCTATCGCTGGCTCCCATAGGCTCTATGTTATAAGACATTAGTGCGAGGAGCTAGCTTGCGATTTTCCGTTTTTGCCGATACCAAAATTATGATATTCCAGTCAAATCTTCTATTTGTTACGATTTTTTCAGCGTCCTTGAAAAGTTAAGTATTTCACTTAAGTTTAAGACTTACTTACATGTAAGTAGGTCTTAAGTTTGAAAAATTCTCATTTTCGTCATATTTAAGGTACAAACTGGAAATTTATTCTGAAATGTTGGTTTTTCTATTTTATGTGTGTGCAATTTCGTGTGTGCGTCACCTATGTGTGAAGTGCATCACCTATGTGAGAAGTGCGTTGGTTTTTCTATTTTATGTGTGTGCAATTTCGTGTGTGCGTCACCTATGTGTGAAGTGCGTCACCTGTTTAAAGCACGTCATGTCAAAATCTCTGTGGTGTGACGTAATATTTCATTATTGACTTTGCCATTGAACTTAAGTCGCGCTTAAGTTAAGTAGGCCCTCTCTCACTTAAATTTGAAACAGCTGGAGCGTATCGGCCAATCAGAGCGCGTAAATTCATTGTACATGGCTCAACGGCAATAGTTCTACGTACGTGGAGGAGGAGGAGGAGAAGAAGAAGAAGAACTTGTATTGTAATTAACTGTTGTCATGACTGACTCATGTGCTGATGGAAAATATTTTGAATAATAGACCTAGATCTATCTATGTCTGTACAAATAAACCGCACCGCGGCCCGGCCGCCCCTGCCGCCAAGCCGAGCGGCAAGAGCCAGAGCATGCAGAGCTAGCAAGTAGCATCCGGTACTGTCTGTAGCACACCATTGGAATTGAATGGCACACACGCATGAATTGAATGCAATGTAGAGTCTACGAAAACGTCGGTCGAAGAAAACACCCGTGAAAGTAAATCTAATAAAATGGGCCTTTACATTTGCAATGAAATTGTATATCCTCAAAAATATATAAAATACTTACTGCTACAATCCAAACTAATATTTAAGAAAGTGGCAAAAGCATCATACTTAATGCAAGCACATCAAGATACATTTTTAATAAAAGAAAATTACCTCAGTGTCGGACGCCATATTTACGAGATTCGCTGAAGACACAGCTTACATGCACCATATATAAAGCTTCTGTAACACGCACAAAGACTTTTCATAATTATTATTGTGTTGAAGCAGCGAAATTCTTTCTCTCTCTCTCTCTCTCTCTCTCTCTCTCTCTCTCTCTCTCTCTCTAGCTCTCTCTTTCTCTCTACAGAAGCCATACATTACATATAGAATACAAACAAGAAGAAGAAGAAGGAGGAGGAGAAGAAGAAATTAACAGAAGATAATAGAGAAGAGAAGAAGGAAAGAAGAAAGAAGGGGGAAAAATGAAGAAAGATTGAAAAGTCTGGCATACGATTACGCTCGCTAAAGGTCACCTAATATGTCATTTTTGTTTAGTCTAGCTGTATCATATATATAGAACCAAAAATAATAGGTCTACACTCTACATTCTACATGCATTGTTTGATTTTACATTAGGGGGTGTGGAAGCTTTTAACTGTTAATATGATATCAACTAATAAAATTCCCAATAACCAAATAAATATAAAAACTATATAATTGTCATCCAATGACAATATACATGCAGGTTTATATGCCTATATCACCTCACTGAATTTTATTCATTTGCGGTTGGAAAATAGCCAATGTCCAGCTGTAAGTAGGCCAATTCAGTAGTACTGTTAATTGCATAAAACATATTTCGGCTCGAAACCCTGAGGAAATAAAAACATGAAATTCATGTTACTCGACTAAAGTCTGGTATAAAAGACTAAGAAAACTATGATGCATATTCACAATGTCAGACTTCTTTCCCTAGACAACAGTACTCTGCTCGGCCGGTTAATTCTTGTAGGGGAAAAACAAAAATCAGCATTACCTCAATCAAGAAATAAAAACATTCGATCACTACCTGATGATAATCTACTGATATGTTTATGTTAGTTATATCCAGGAGTTACGTAAAATGGCGCAATAAAACACTTGGAAATTAAAAAATGAGTTTGGTAATAAAGACTACGAAAACCTCATAAATATTCATCGGCAGCTGTTCCGATCCAACCTCTCTGTTAATCTCCGTTAATTTGTTTTTCCTCGATCTGAGAAGAAAAAAAACCCAGAAAAAACAATTACAGTGCAAATAAAATGTACAATGTCAAGTATGTTTGGTTTCACAATTTACTAATCTTCGAGAAAACTTGAAGATTCTTGTCTGGTATCAAAGACTAACAATAAACTAATGAATATTCATCATACGGCTGTTCTCTTCCAGCTCTTCCAAGCATCTACCAAAGATTTCACTTTATCCTAGTCTTAGAAAATAATCCAGGCCAATATAAAATAATTGTATTTTTTGATCGCTGTTATGAAACAAGTTATAACTAATTAATAAAGTATAAATGTCTGTTACCGTCCCTCAATTCGGTTTTTCTCAGGAAAATATTTATTACTAACCATATTTTATCATGTTTAATCCTTCCCTATATCTCAAAAAAATGCAGTTTGTAAATTAAGATCATACTTTTAGGGATCATTTCTATAGTATGTATCGTTCTCTTACGACACACTAGTGTCCCCACACCTAACCACGATGAAGAGTCGTAGCGTTTCCCTCTGAGCGCGAAGCGGACTTCGAGTGTTATCTTCTCGATAACTCGCTCGTCGTCATTGATGACCGTTCCTCTTCTTCCTTTGCGAGGAAAAGGAGGAGGGAAACGCATTCTGAGTGGTTAGATTTTTTTTAATGAAATGCAAAGAAAAATTGGTACTTATGTCAGATATGGTAACTACGATACTTCCATCGAGAACCAAATGGTACGGAATGGCATCTCCGAAGAATTATCTATCCTGAATGAGGTATAGTATATTTATACAAGACATTTGATTTAATAAAAAAGAATCATTTCATATCAACCGTTCATTAAATTTGTGACATGTTCAATATAATATAGGTTTATTACGGAATGACAAGTATTTGTTTTGTTTATTCCGTAACAAAGCTATTTATATTTCATTATTCTTAAATCTAAATGGTTGATAGGAAATTCAACTGTTCTGAAAGAACCTCATATTAGTTTGTATTTTATATCATGAATTTGTAGATTTTTATCAAAATATCTATATTTTTCAAAATTGAATATTCTCTGAAATATTATATACGGTTACGCTTGGAAATGACCAAATGCAACCCCATTATGTTAACTTACTACCAATTTACTTTAAATGACAGTTTGTATGTCTTTAGTTTTTAAAATATTTAAAACAAAGGTCGAGTCCTGGGGAAAAAGTGAAAAATAGTTTGTGAGCTTTCTCATTCTTTTGTATATCAGTTATAGACTGAAAGGATAGAAATGTCTCCTGAAAAGGATTGCTCTGCAAATGCCTTCATATTAAAAATATGACAGAAATAACAAAAATAGCTGAAGTGTTGAGACCAAACGGTCATGCCACATATTTGTGTAGTCCCATGCATCATATACCCGTTTCTGTGTGCAGTGTTTGTGCTTTTCATCAAGATCGAGTCAATTTAATTGTAATATCAATTCCGAAACCTTACAGTATACACCAGGGGCGGCGATCCCGGGGGAACGGGGGGACACATCCCCCTCATTTTTGTAGGGGGGTCGTCCCCCCGGAAAATGTGAACAAGTGCAAGAAAAGAAATGTATAGCAAATACTGACTAAAGACTGCGATACAATTTTAGGCTCTGGAGGGCCCAAGAGTGCAGCGTTTAGACTAATAAAATTGCAAACAAACTCTCGCTCGGTCGCTAGGCTCCCTCGCATAATAGCGAAACAATATACATGTACATGTGAGAGGCCTAGAGTGGGAAATACAAGTCCCATCCGTGCCCAAGCTCCCTACTAACTAAAATTGACCTACTAAATATTTACAACCCTTCGGACTGCACACTAATTACTAATTACCGGCAAAGTAAAAGTGAAGTGTGAAAAAGTATATTGCTTGTTTTTATACTATAGTTTTGCTAAGGAATTTAATTTTGTTAAAACAACAAAACTTAAAAAACCTGTGAGGGGGTAGTGACTTCCGTCATCTTCGCCCCTGTCGTTCACTTTGCTCCATCGTCCCTCGCATTTCGTCCCCCCCGGTCATGAAAGAAATCGCCGCCCCTGGTACACACCAAATACACTGCATACCCAACTGGAGCCTGGTGAAAATGCATTCATACCTTTGACATTTTAACCGCTTGAAATTTTACCTCCAACATTTTTACACCAAATCAATCGACCTTTCACACATTGCTTCCACAATCCAGACAGTTACTCTTACAACAAATTTGAATGATAATTAATTAATGAATATTCATCATACAGCTGTTCTCTTCCAGCTCTTCCAAGCATCTACCAAAGATTTCACTTTATCCTAGTCTTAGAAAATAATCCAGGCCAATATAAAATAATTGTATTTTTTGATCGCTGTTATAAAACAAGTTATAACTAATTAATAAAGTATAAATGTCTGTTACCGTCCCTCAATTCGGTTTTTCTCAGGAAAATATTTATTACTAACCATATTTTATCATGTTTAATCCTTCCATATATCTCAAAAAATTGCAGTTTGTAAATTAAGATCATACTTTTAGGGATCATTTCTATAGTATGTATCGTTCTCTTACGACACACTAGTGTCCCCACACCTAACCACGATGAAGAGTCGTAGCGTTTCCCTCTGAGCGCGAAGCGGACTTCGAGTGTTATCTTCTCGATAACTCGCTCGTCGTCATTGATGACCGTTCCTCTTCTTCCTTTGCGAGGAAAAGGAGGAGGGAAACGCATTCTGAGTGGTTATATTTTTTTAATGAAATGCAAAGAAAGATTGGTACCTATGTCAGGTATGGTTAATACGATACTTTCATCGAGAATCAAATGGTACGGAATGGTACCAATCTATCTATCTTGAGTGAGGAATATTATTCAAGAAATTTTGATTTAATAAAAATACTCATTTCATATCAACCATTCATTAAATTTGTAACATGTTCAATATTATGTAGGTGTATTACGGAATGACAAGTATTGTTTTGTTCATTCTGTAACAAAGCTATTTATACTTCAATATTTATATATCGAAATGGTTGATAGGAAACTCAACTGTTCTGAAAAAAACTCATATTAGTTTGTATCTTATAATTATCATGAATTTGTAAATTTTTATCAAAATATCTATATTTTTCAAAATTGAAAATTCTCCGGAATGTTATACGGTTACGCTTGAAAATGACCAAATGCAACCCCATTATGTTAACTTACTACCAATTTACTTTAAATGACAGTTTGTATGTCTTTAGTTTTTAAAATATTTAAAACAAAGGTCGAGTCCTGGGGAAAAAGTGAAAAATAGTTTGTGAGCTTTCTCATTCTTTTGTATATCAGTTGTAGACTGAAAGGATAGAAATGTATCCTGAAAAGGATTGCTCTGCAAATGCCTTCATATTAAAAATATGACAGAAATGACAAAAATAGCTGACGTGTTTGGTCCAAAGTTCCAAACAGTCATGTCACATATTTGTGCAGTCCCATCATATACCCATTTATGTGTGCAGTGTTTGTGCTTTTCATCAAGATCGAGTCAATTTAATTGTTATCAATTCCGAAACCTCACAGTGTACACTAAATACACTACACAACCAACTGGAGCCTGGTGAAAATGATTGTTACCTCTTGACATTTTCACACATTGCTTCCAATATCCAGACAGTTACTCTTACAACAAATTTGAATGATCATTAATTAATGAATATTCATCATACAGCTGTTCTCTTCCAGCTCTTCCAAGCATCTACCAAAGATTTCACTATATCCTAATCTTAAAAAATAATCCAGGCCAATATAAAATAATTGTACTTTTTGATCGCTGTTATAAAACAAGTTATAACTTTTTAATAAGGTATAAATGTCTTTTACCGTCCCTCAATTCGGTTTTTCTCAGGAAATTATTTATTACTAACCATATTTTATCATGTTTAATCCTTCCATACATATCACAAAAATTCAGTTTGTAATTTACGATCACACTTTTAGGGATCATTTCTATAGTATGTATCGTTCTCTTACGACACACTAGTGTCCCCACACCTAACCACGACGAAGAGTCGTAGCGTTTCCCTCTGAGCGCGAAGCGGACTTCGAGTGTTATCTTCTCGATAACTCGCTCGTCGTCATTGATGACCGTTCCTCTTCTTCCTTTGCGAGGAAAAGGAGGAGGGAAACGCATTCTGAGTGGTTAGATTGTTTTAAATGAAATAAATGAAATGTAAAGAAAGATTGGTACCTTTGTCAGATATGGTAACTACGATACTTCCATCGAGAACCGAATGGTATCTCCGAATAGTTATCTATCCTGAATGAGAAATATTGTACAAGACATTTTGATTTAATAAAAGTACTCATTTCATATCAACCATTCATTAAATTTGTGAAATATTATGTACCGACAGGTATTTTTTTTTGTTTATTCTGTAACAAAGCTATTTATGTTTCAATATTTATAAATTTAAATGTTTGATAGGGAACTCAACTGTTCTGAACGAACCTCATATTAGTTTGTATCTTATATTATGAATTTGTAGATTTTTATTAAAATACAACAAATTTGAATGAGCAGTACTCAAATTTATCTTCTCTTTCTGAGGATAATGTTGCTTTTCACGTTAAAGCCCAGAACATGTCCAAGAACCTGGAAGACCACAACAGACCAATACAAAAAACATACAGAAACAAACAAAAATATGTACCATCCATATTTGTAAATGAGAAAGAAAAAAGGACATACAAAACAAAACTCTCACAATATAATATCACAAAACAAACTTAGTTCTTTATTATACAACATTTGTATGTATATCATGTATATTTCATACAAAATGAAATAAATGGCAGCACCGAAGTAAAACGTAGAAGACATAATAAAATGAACTTTAAATAGACATCTGCATTGCATTGGTAATGGCGAAGGTGTTATGAAGTGAAGACTTACGGTAGTAAAGGTGATACTTTCATTTTTAGGACAGCGATTAGACAGGAAGACTGTAAGTACTGTGAGTATTATTGTAAAATATAACTGTAAACACAAAACGAAATAACTATGACCATCTCAAAAACAACATGCCAAATATACTTGTATCAGAAATAGTGATGAATATTACTGTCACTGTTACTACTATTTCTATTACAATACCATAGTACTGAAGTTAGCTCATGTCTGCATGACTATTGTACTAGAAATACAAGTATAAATGTTGCTGCTGCTGCTACTACTATACTCCTCCTCCTACTACTATTACTCCTACTACTACTACAATACTTCTACTTCAACTACTACTATACTACTCTTACAACAACAAATACTACAACTACTTTTCTACTACTACTACTACTACTACTACTACTACTACTACTACTACTACTACTACTACTAATACTACTACTACTACTACTACTACTACAACTACTCCTTCTGCTACCACAATTACTTCTACCACTTCTATTACTCATATTACTACTACTTCCACTTCTGTTACTACAAATAATACAAACCCCTTCCACTGCTACTAAGAATACTTTACTTTTGCTACTCTCCTAGCTACCATAAGTTACTCTATATGCATAAACAGATAACATAATGCAGAGCTGCCAACCTTGTGCGACCAAAAAAAGGAACCATGATGGCAAAAAAAAGGAATTTCAAGCAAAAAACAGGAATTCATTAAAACGAAACTTACAACCACGCGCGACACACTTCCAATGCAGAAATGTCCATTCCTCATGCTGTTTTTTTCCATACAAGCAGATATTTTTTTTTTTTGCTGGTATTATCGGCATTTCATTCTTTTTGAGAATATTTTTCTCTTCAAGTATGTTTTCAAGTATGCTTTAAATTTAGTTTTCTATTGAATTTGTGATCAAATCAACATTTTAGGGCAGTCGTTTGACATGCGGTATGTAAAAAAAAAAAAAAAAAGAGGAAAAAACAGAGTAATTCCGGCAAAAACGGAATGGTTGGCAGCTCTGCATAATGTCACAACAATGTGAGAATGATAACAAATATTGTACAAACTGTACCTTCACTCTTGCAGATCTGCAATTTGTTGACTGCTTTGAGCATTGTCAAAATAGGAAGAGAAAGACATGGATCTGACTGCATGTTGTGTCTTTAATCTCCCTTTTCTTTTTCTGCAAATGCAACTGAAAACAAGTGAAATCATACTCCTAATTTCAACACACTTGTACACCTGTATATATCAAAATAATTATAGATACATGTACATAATACGTCATATACATGAAAATGAATGAAAGACAATGTGAAAGACACTAATCTGTGTACCCCTTTAGCTTTTGAATCTTAACATAAGCTCCACATGATGTATTATCTTTCTTAAAAGTTGCACTACATTTAACCCCAAAAAAAAAAAAATATATATATATATATATATATATATATATATATATGTGAAATATCATAAGTTAAGAAATCCTGAAAGACTTTCTGTCTTTGAATCAACCTGAAATGATAGCTAAGTGTCATCAATTCTTAAAATAAGAACAACTTTCATAAGTACTGCATCGACACATAAAATATATTTCCATTCATAGCTATGAGAATGTATAAAGTAATAATGTATTCAACAACAAAAGGTATCTCATAGTACACTGTACTTTGTTGTTACAGCTTTGAAATGGCATGAAATAATACTGTACTTGGTTTTCTTCATTTTCTTCTCCAGTCATGTTCATTTAAAAAAAATGAAAATGTATGCTATTCTTAGATGCAACCTAGTGAAACATAACCTAAGAGGTAAACTGTACTTCTCAGATCACACTCCTTATACTGGGTAAAGCACATTCACTTGGGGCAACAAAGGCAGAGAGCCTCATGACTTTTAGTACTAGCCTGTATAAACACAACTTATATATGAAAGTCCAAGACAATCATCTTGCAGGCACGCAACATTACTATGAAAAATGTATATTCAATTAAAGGGAAATCCAATCTTGACAGCCAACTACTCTAAGAGGAAAGCAGAAAAATCAGAGAAGTAGACTGGTGAAAGTTTGAATGGAATCGTACAAAATTGTAAGTTGTTAATTTTTCAAAGCTGTAATCATTATAGCTATGGGCTCTTCAAATTGGCTGGGCATTATTGTCTCTGTGATGTAGTGGAGCACAATTTTCCCCATTTAATTTCAATTTTTCAAAAATGTATGGCTCAAGAATTTTTTTGTCTATTTAGAGGACCTATAATAATATGCTATCCACAATATATCATTGCCCTAAGGGAGAAGGCACTTATCCACGACTATGTCACAATCCACTGACCAAACTGCCAATTTGCGATTTGCATAGACTTAGTGATCTCATATTTCACACATTCATGACTTTCTTATTACAGGCCCAATTTATTTCAAACTTTCGCCATTTAAATTATCTTATTTTTCTGCTTTTATACAAATGAACTTATTACAAGGGTTGGATTGCCCTTTAATGTACATCTACGATGGATGCAAATATTGTGCTAGACTTTCTACTGAACATCTTCTTTTAAAACAGTGATCTCAGTGCAAAAAATACTACTTCAACTTATGATGAAACAATGCTATCCCTGTACTTTGTTTGCTGTGTCACTGTTTATCGATGACTTAAGCAAAGGATTCACTGTACGCAACTCTAAGTAATGGGTTCTGGGCAGATGTTGGTGACTGTTATTAGGCATCGACAACCACTGTTATTGGATTCCTGCACTCTTCATATAGAACCTAAGCAATGGGTTCTGGGCAAGTAATGGCGCTGGTATTAGGCATTGTCAACCAATGATATCGGACTCTTGCACTCTTCATATACAAGAGTTAGGGAATGGGTTCTGGGCACATGACGGTGACTGTTATTAGGCATCAACAACAGCTGCTATTGGATTCCTGCATTCTGGGCATACAGGGATCAGCTCAGCAATGCTTCGGATGACATCATGACCACAAGCAAAGGAGATTTTCTTCCTGACCAGGTGTTCCAGTGTCTTGACCCTTGACTGAAGGACTTTCAGCTGGTCATCTTTGTGCTGGAGTTCAGCTTGTAGTCGATTACACTCATCTAATGGAACAAAATAAAAATGAGATGAACTGTAAATGAATAATTAAAACAAAATAAAGGGTTTGCAGTGTTACTAAAATGAGGTAAAATATAGATTACTGCATTGTCATGATTTTTGGATACACCAACCCATTCCGATTCACTGCATTTTCAAGAAATCACCTTTACCTCGTTCTTTAAAAAAAAATTATACATCACTAATGAATTTCTCATATTAATGTATATTCACACAGTTGTTAATGTCTCAAACATGAAATGTTTTTAAATACAAGACAGACAGATTTTATTTATGTTGACGAATCTTGAAATTATGAAAAATTGGGAATTCCCAAAGGAAAACAGTCTATTTGAAGAATACAAAAGATTTATCAATATGGACAGATATTCCCAATTTAAATTGTCTTTTTTTTGGGGGTCGGTGGGTTTAGACAGTGCATCTATATATCTCTATGACCACTAAGAAAGTAAGTATGATTGGTATATCAAACCTGTGTCTGAAGGTATATTTTTGGATTTTTCTGCACTGCTGTCCCCTGCTCCTTTCTCACATGCATTTGTGGTTTCTTTCCCCGCTGATTTCTGCTGGCTTCCTGAGCTCATAGACGACTTCCCTGAGGAGTTTCTTGCACTCTTTATCTTTGTTCCTGGTCTAGGAGTACTTGTTGATGACTTCTCTGGAGACTTTCTCGTGCTCTGTATCTTTGTCCCTGATCTAGCAGAACTCGTTGACAACTTCTCTGGGGAGTTTCTTGCACTCTGTATCTTTGTCCCTGGTCTAGCAGAACTTGTTGATGACTTCTCTGAAGACTTTCTTGCACTCTGTGTCTTTGCAACTGGTCTGGCAGAACTTGTTGACAACTTCTCTGGAGATTTTTTTGCGCTTTGTTTCTTCGTCTCTGGTGTAGCCGAACATTTCTTCAAGACAGAAAACCCATGCTTGGCCTCAGCAACAGTGCCTGGACAGTGCTTGGTCAGAATACGCAGAGGACGGCTGGCTGTGCTATGCTGTCTGGCGATGTCTTTCCTGAAAGCATTTGAGAAGTTGTAATAAATTTTGTGCAATACGTTTACATCTTAGGCTGAAAGTAATCCAGCATTCATTTTGGTTCTACAAAATGTTAAAACTGAAGCATACTAATGCAGAGCTGCCAAGTTGTATTTTGCATTTTCAGTATTCTTATCCCCCAAAATCAGTATTTTGACCCAAAAATCCGTATTTTTTCCACGTGAAAAAAATATGCATGCATATCGGCGATGTTCGATCACTTAGGCCTATTTTATTTCCGTCCCACACGTAAACAACTAAGGCCTAACTAAGCACTGCACAATGGACATAACAGTAACACATTAAAAATTTGCCCTTTCAAAAAAAAAACCCCTTAGAAGTAGATCTACACATACATGTAGCTTATCAAATGAACATTCATTACCATCAGACCGGACAATTCCTTCAGTCTTTTCTGCAAATGTCCTTCATTTCAGTTCTAACTCGACTCGTATAGTCACATCGCATGCACAATAATTGTCAATTAGTACACACACACGTACACATCACGTACACATACACACGTGTACGCATATTGGCAAGTTGCAGCACCGATTCCACTTCAGTCCCACACGCAGACAATCGATGCATGCTCGAAGCACTGCACACATGCATAGTAAACATACACACGGATATCTAAGCCGACACACGTCTTTCAGCGCACAGAGTGCGCACCAGCCATGCCCATTGACTAATACACAATTGACACGGCGCGCGCACCGCCCATATAGACTTATACACAACTGATTTTTTCTTTTTCCGTATTTTAACATGAAAAAACGTACGTCCGTATTTTAAGTTGATTTCCGTACGAAATACGGTAAATCCGGACTACTTGGCAGCTCTGCTAATGCTTGTTAAAAACTAATGATACTCTATCACGTAAAATGAATATTTAATCTTTAAAGAGAATAATAGGATGCAGATTTCAGTTGTTACTATGTCAGGCATTCCTGAGGGTCACCACAGGCACCTGTATGAAATTTGAATACATTTAAGACCAGGGCCAAGTCTTATAAACAATTCACAACTGAACTAATAGTTTGATACCAATCGCAACACTGTTCATAAGAGATAGGCAATTGTTAATTTGCGATTGATAGGAGGGACATTCAATCAAATCAGACCCATCACAAGATCTGGAAATGTATAAGTGTATATTGTATGGTGGTTCATTGGCGTGAATCTCAAACCCAGGATTGAGGGTTCAAATCCCAGCCTGACACTAACATTCTTTGGCAATACATTAATCCACATTTACCACTCTTCACCCAGGTGTAAATGGGTACCATCCAATTGCTGGGGTAATAATCACTGCAGGGCTCTCGGGAAGAGCGGTATTCATATTCAGAGATGCCAACCTCTTGACACAAAAAAACAGACTGAATATCCTTTAAAAAAAAAAAAAAAAATCAGATTTTCACGAAAACTCGACACTACCACTGGACTGTTTTTGCCCTGGGCCAGTAAAATTTCAGAAAAATGTTTAACTGGTTTGAATGGTCAATAAAATGTTTGCTCTTTCATTAAAATTTAACGAGAATTGTAAAGCAAAGTTTTTGTTGGGGTTGTAGGTGTTTACGTGTACATGTTTAAATGCGATTTCGCGGCTTTTATTTAAAAAAACTTTTTTTAAATATGAAAAATCGTATTTTAAGAGGTGATATCGTATTATCGTATTTCACTCTTATTATCGTACTGGTTGGCATCTCTGCGATATTGATGTGGCTACTCTTGATAAATAAGACCACATTATTGTATTATCATTATTCAAGACGATTCATGCTCATACCTTGTAAGAGACTGTATTTGATCCAGAGAATGCAAGATGGCATCTTTGGACTTCAGTTGAAGCGACTCCCGTATCGTGATGTTATCACTGTTGTACACATCCAGGCCGCCACCATGAGACACAAGATAGGCAAGAAGGGCATCTCCATTTGTCTTGATACCAACGTGTCCCCACTTCTTCTTCATCTGTTTCCAAGGCAATAACAAAGGTGAATTTTGAAAATATGAATCATAATAATCATGATCATATTATTAAACCTTAATAACATGAATAGGAACAGCAAGTTCAAGAAGAACAAACCTAACAAGAAGTAGTAGAAGAAGAATGAGGAGAAGAAGAAGACGAACAACAAAAACAACAATGATAAAAGCAACAAAACTAATAATAATGATGATGATAATGATGATGATGATTATGATGATGATGATGCTGCTGATAATAATAATAATAATAATAACTAGATGGAACTTCGACTGCGCGCAGTCGAAAATGATGCCTCCGCCATAGAGCAATTTTAACAAACCAAAACGGAAGCAATTTTTAATATTCAAGTTTGATAGTAATCCATTAACAGGTTCTCAGAATATCGTGATTACAAGCTATTTTTCATATACATGGCTCTGCAAGATAAATTTGTGTCCTGAGTTTGATAGTAATCCATCTGTCGGTTCTAATTATAATGCGTTCACAAGCTATTTATATGCATACATAATGAGCCCCATGACCTTTGATCTCATGACCCTAAAATCTAATCAGTTCATTGGCTCTGCAAGATACATAAACATGTCTTGAGTTTGATGGTAATCTGTCTATCGGTTCTCAAGATAATGCGATCACAAGCTTTTTTTTAATACGTGATAAGCCCCACGACTTTGACCTTTGACCTCATGACCCTATAAATTTAATCAGTTCATTGGCTCTCAAGATAATGCGATCACAAGCTATTTTTGCATACATAAAAATGAGCCCCGTGACCTTTGACCTCGTGACCCCAAAATCTAATCAGTTCATTAGCTCTGCAAGATACATACATGACCCAAGTTTGGCGGTAATCCATCAATCGGTTCTTGAGATAACGCGATCACGAGAACGGGACGTACGGACGAACGGACAACCAGAAAACATAATGCCTCCGGCTTCTTTGTAGCGGAGGCATAAAAATAATAATGTTAATAATAATAACTATCATATTACCACTACTGCTACTACTACAACAAATAATAACAATAATGAAAGTAATAAAAAAACAATAGTACCAGTACTAGTAATAATTTTGTTTACATTGTGCCTTTATAGTAACAAGTCACAAACCTCTGACATAAAGGGTTCCTCTTTGATACATCTTTCTTCAGATTTAATGGAATCGAGAACGTCAAAGGCCATCTGTAAACAGGAGTCCCCGGAACGGATGGCGATGTTGGCATTGGCACCATTCTTCATCAAGACCTCAATCAAGTGGAAGTTCTCCTTGTATAAGGCCAGATGAAGCGGACATGTTTGATCTCCGGTTGTCTGGGCATTCACATTGCAGTGGCCCTGTTGGAACAAAAGATAACCATGTAATTTCTAGGCTTTACAGCCTCCCTCTCCTCGTCCTGCTCCTAAGTTGAATCTTCAAGCCTCAATCTAACCCCAAACTTAACCTAAAACCAAAGTGAAATAATTACCCTAACCCTCCATCTTTTGATGGAATATATCCCGGAGCAGTTGTCACCGGAATGTTCACTGACGCACCGATTTCAAACTTATATCAGGTAAAATTCAGGAACGGGTAGGCATAAGAAAGATTATCGCTTCATATGCATATGTAATGTGTCATCACAAAATCCAAAGTTGACCAATATCATTTCTATTGACTAACATTTCAATACTCTGTAATTTCTAAGCTCTACACTGCTATATAACATGCTTGTGCTCAGAATATACACCTGTCCTTAGACTGAACATAAACATCATTTAATGCAGTGAAAAGGGTTTTTAGAAGAAAATCTGACTTAATGGAGAGCAGTCAATCACCTAGTAAAGTGTGCAGTCAAGGTCCATTTGGTGATGCTCCACATATAAGGCTATTGATGAAATTTGAATGATATTTTACAAAGCCCTACCTTTTTGATGAGCACTTCAGTTGCTTTCAGGGAGCTTGCATACCCGGCACAGAAGATGGGAGTATTTCCATTGCATTGCTGTGCTTCCACCATCCTAGGTGCTTTCTCGATGAGCTTTGTAAGGGCACTGTAACCATGGCAACCAATTGAAATTGGGGAAAAAGGGGTTTAGTTTCAACTTCAAGTGTAGGAGGGGGAGGGGCAGGCAAACTTATATCATATGTATCAGAAAAGAGTTCCATGACACGTCCCACAAGTGTATAGCTGTGACCGTTTTGATGTTCATAGTTCAGAGTTCAGACACCTTCATCAGATGCGTATTGGCAGATTGAAGCTAGCTGACAGTTTTCCAATCGCCACATGAAGCTATTTTCTTAATCTGCCTCATATAAAGTGTCTGGCAAAAACATACAGGCATCTTGAAAATGAGTCGATTGGGGGAGGTATGAGATGATCTAATTCCAGTACAATACAAGATTCTGTTTTCTCTTTTGTCATATTTTTTCTCAGTGGATACCAAGTAATAATAATAATAATAATAATAATAATAATAATAATAATAGGCATTTCTATAGCGCCGTCTATCTAGAAATTCTATTCCGAGGCGCACTAATTATTACCCAGGCTTTAGCCTAGCTGCCATTACAGCGCTCTAGCATTTCAAGGAATTAATTCCTGCCAGGTACACATTTACCTGGGTCGAGTGTGGCAAATGAAGATTAATGCCTTGCCAAAGTAAATTGAAGTTTAGACATAGTTGTCGTCCATAACTCTTACTGCACCTGTGCAGCATTTCAATCGAACATTGCTCATATATGATGGTCAATTAATATAACTGCAAGAGCATGAATCAAATACTCTAAATAAATCTAAGAATTATCATATGGAACTACACACAATTTCAGAGAAAATTGCAAATTTTGTAAAGGATCTTTTTTTAACGTTAGCATGGTAAAAAACAGTACAGAAATGAGGGACAAAAACGTACATGACTTAATGGAAAAGTGTCTACATTTTACGATATTTTCATTCATAAAACTGAATATATTCGGAGTTTTAAGTATCATTTACTGAAAGGTTAATACGTTTCCTACAACTTTTGTACACAAAAATTTGTGTTATAAGACATGGTTATAGAAGTATATTTGTGTTTGAAAAGTAACCATTATTTGTGTTTGATACAACAGGTAAAATCCTTTGGCAAAGTAAGAGTTAGGACCAACAGACCACAGATTATATCTCCTCAATAAGGCTCTGGAAAATAAATAAATGAAAGGATAGACTGCACTCACTATGTGTTGCCTCCCAGGGCGGCATAGTGCATTGCAGACATGTATAGCGATGTCGACACCGCCTTCAGATCTATTTCCTTTCGGGCGAGAATGAGGTCCAGTATGGTCCTACCTTCGTTCTCTATGGCCCTGATTATTGGTAAATAATCATCCTTCGACTGTAATGATGATCATAACAATAGCAAAAAACATCATCGATGGTCAAATCTTCCTTGACAAAGATAAGTTTACAATAGCAGTCCACAACCACCTTTCTGAGCTAAATAAACAAGAAGCCGATCCTTTCTCTACCAACATCTCACCATACCCTGTCTGTTAAACCTCTCCTAGGGGTGTTGGACACTGATCAAGAAGGAGAAGTCACATGTTTATTGCATTCAGTGAATTACCTCATACCTGGGGAGTGTTTCACAAAGACTAAGATCGACTTTAAGTTGGACTTAACTATGGCAGGCCGTTCATGCCACTGTTTGCTCTCACCATTTACTGGCATTGGTCTCTCAAAGGACGTACAAATCATGGTCACAAATCTACAGAATTTTCCTTTTTTGATAGTTCATTATTGAAGGAAAAAATATTATCTAAAGATCATAATTGAGAGACCAATGGTGAGAGTAACCAGTGGCATGAATGGCCTGCCATAGTTAAGTCCAACTTAAAGTCGATCTTAGTCTTTGTGAAACACCCCCCAGGTAGGCTTACCAAGTTCTATACCTGGGTTGTGAGCAGCAAACGTAGATTAATGTCTTACAAATTATGTGTTACAGGGTTCGATTGATTATACATTATTGTAAATTCAGGCTACTGCCTACTGCACATAAAATACCTGCTAAAATAAACATCAACTTTATAGACAGAGCATGCCTAAATGTTCAGTTTTACGAATACCGTAGGATTAGGGAAGGGGGCATGATAGCCCCCCACTGCAATTTTAAGATTAATGTCTAAAGGCTTGTTCATGTATGATGCAGTAAACCGCTTATACCACTTATATGCATGTTAGACGATACAGACATCTCAAGATCATTTACGCGTATTTTGCCCTGGCAGTTTACGGTGGGCATATGTGAACAAAGATTGAAATAAAAAACATATCATACCTTGATGTTCACATCTGCTCCATGCATGAGAAGGTAATGCGCACACTCAAAGGACCCATGGGCACAGGCCATGGCAAAGCTGGTCAGACCTTCACAGTTGGCCGAATCAACATCGGCACCTTGCTCGAGGAGGAACCGCACGCCCTCAAAGTTGTTGCTTCATTTTGGAAGAGTTTCATTCAGAGAGAGTGCACGTGTGATGTGGCATTTGGTACATTGCGGGAATATGGGGAAAATCCAGGTTAGAAAAAAGATGATGGAAATTAACAACTACATGAATAAAATTTCATTTTCAATACACCTCTATGTTCAATTCATTCCCTATTGATGGAAAAAAAACTATATAGAATACATATGATAAATATTTATGTAAGTTATTGATCGGTCTTGTGTCAATGTTCTTTAAACAAAAAGATACAATGAAATATATATCAAAACAGAGATTTGGAAATCGATGCAAACAATAGTGTGATAAAGAGTCTTGGTTAATTAGGCATTTTAATATGCATACTGGTAGTTTAAGTACAAGTCCACTCCACTGAAACGTTGAGCTGATTAGATAGACAAAAATCTAAAAAGCCCATATATAACTTGATTGTGGAAAATGGTGCTCAGACTTATTTTTAATTTATTTTTTTTAATGAGCAAAAAACAAGTTATTAATCGAGCCGGTTCTCCCCCACAATGCATTTTTTGTGACGTAGGGTCCTCACAACACAGATTCGTAATGTAACCAAATTTAATGCATCGTCTTTGTGAAGTGCCTCGATACAAACTATTTCATTCACCTGATAAGAATAATGAAATACTATTATTCAGGTGAATGAAATAGTTTGTATAGAGGCACTTCACAAAGACGTAAGCATTAAATTTGGTTACATTACGAAAATAGCCTATTGTCAGAATGTATACTGCTGGCACTTTCGTTGTGAGGAGCATACGCCACATCCGTACAGCAATTTAAATATTTTGCTCAAAATAACCGAAACAAAAATCGCTCTTAAAAATCACCTGATTGAAGTACGCCCGTGATATTTGGCAGTTTTAACCTTTGATTTATTTACAACATGCTATAATTTTTGAAAATCAGAGTGGACTTGGGCTTTTAGATACTGTACAGAACAATGCACTTTTACTCCTATACAAGGTTCTCCAATATTTATCTCAGACTATTGTGCTCTATGGTCATCACAGGTGTTTCTTTAGAAGTTTCTTTAGAAGTTTCTTTTGATGTTTCTTTGCACGGTAGTTTCCTCTCGTGTGAGTGGTGTCCCAATATGCTACAACTTCTGTAAACAATACTGAACTTCACATCATTTAATTATTCTGGAAAAATTCATACAATAAGATCAGAAAATATCATCAGATACAAGCCAACACATACTGGTACATCAATTAACAGCAGCTATCACTGATTTCCATGGTAAGGGCTCTATTCAAACAGGATTATTGATTTAAATCATTCTGTGATAATAAACATAAAGATGTCTTACGCAACAGTTGCACTGAAGAGAGGTGTGCAGCCTTCCTCGTCGTAGCTCTCAATGAAGGACCCTTTCTCAACGAGGAACTTCATCATGCGCACGTCTTTGTTGGCTACCGAAAGACTAAGAAGCGTTTTGCCCGGTTTGGGTTCATGATGCATCTGGATACAAAGTAAATAGATAATACAGTCAAACCTGTGCAGAAAGACCACTCAAGGGAGACAAGAAAAGTGGTCCTTAAAGATACTATGTCCCTTTGCAGCCAACATCAAATTCTGTAGAACTTTGCAGGAATTATGAATATGTCATGTATGTCCTATCTGTGAAATTTAAACGTTAGCAGTGTCCTAATATTCAAATTATGCAAGGAAACCCGTTTACTTGCTAGACTTCACTGTCAGACACTATTGAGTGACTGACTGGCTTTTTTCATCTTTGGTAATAACATACATAAAATGAGCTGTAAAGGGTACATGAGCATTTGTCTACATCAATAACCCACTTCTTGTAATGGCCAAAATTAAACTGATTGAATCTTTGCGCAGCATAAAACGTACGACCATTCGGTACAATGGTCTGAAAAATCAGACTATTACTTACTGGCTCTATAGCTCCTAAGTCGATTCGACAACTAATAGTCGTTATTTTCCCACTTAAAGACATTTTCAAGCCCCCTTTTTTAGGGAAGTTCTAAATTAGTATTGTCTTTCAAATGCCATTGGAATTTAACCTTTTCATTTTTTTGGCCTGCAAATGGGACATAGTACCTTTAAAGAGAAGTTCACTTTAAACATGTTCAAATGAGATGCATCATTTCGAGCGGAACTAAAAATTTGTTTTTTATAGACAGGTGGCCTTTTAAGTAGGTGGCGCTAAAGCAGATTTAATTTATAATCAACCACATTATGCCCTCTGTTGAGCCCCAGAAAGGCGTTCATTCTGTATTAAAGTACATCAGTTAAAGCCCTTCTGTCGCCCACCAGACAATGTTCATTTCTTTCAGTTCATAGGTACATCTTCAATCCTAAAATCGTACAATTACTGACAAACTACAATTCAAAGAATTGGTATCTATACCAGTGACAAGATTACAACAGATAGTCAACATTTTTTATTCAGTTCAGACAGTAATTAGCCAATTTTTTTCTGTAGACACAGGATTTCTTGAACTATAGGCATTTCATCCTCTTAAAGAGAAAGTCCTTCACTGTAACAGGGATTAAAAGCTGCCAAAAAACTGTGTCATCCTTTATTCTATCAAGATTTCTCCTTCAAATTCAATGATTTATTCAATGATTTGTCTCTCTCTTTTGCCATTTTTTTCTTTTTATTCAAGCAAACTTTATGAGGGGTGACTTGACTCCTGGAGGTGTCACTTCATGGTAGTGTCACTTAAAAATGCATGATCATGAGCAGAGTTGAAAATTACTTTCCATTTGGGGACTTTAAAGACTGTTTTCCACAAACTATGACTCCAATCTGCTCAAAAACTGATACAAAATGCTCAAAGTACCCTATTCTTGCAGAATTTGCCTTGGTTATTCCAGTCACAGGTTCTTACTCCTTCAAACAAAAACTTCATTTAAAAAAAAATTTCATTTAATCTTCATGATCATCCCCGAAAATCAGCCCTTTTTTAGCGAAATTTCTATCATGCGTTCACAGTCAACATGAATGGATACTACCAGAAGTTCCCCTTCAAATCCATCTTAATGATGATACTTACCAAATCTGGATGTTTCTTTAACATACGTTCAACGACAGGGATATCGCCGGACGCTACAGCCATTATAATGTTCATTTCAGGTATGCGCATTTGTTGAGCGATACCTAAGACACAGAAACAATTTGGTACATATCACATTTCCCATCAAGTATTGTATTTTTGCAGCACAGATTTCAATATTCTTTTAGTAATCAGGACAAAATCAAATTTATATGTAAAAGGTAAGCTTCAGAACTGAACAACATCCAAAATTAGTCATTCTTATTGTTCCTTTTTTAACGGTACACTAAGATTTGATTTTGTCCCGACCACTAAAAGATTATATAGATAAAGGGTAAAAGAATATGTTCTTCCCTTATAGGTATATTGAGATTTTATTCTGTCCTGGCCACTTAAAAAACATGGAAATATGTGTTTTTGTCTTTTTGAAGAATTCCACTGGTAAAAGAGTATGATCTTTTTTTTAGACATATACCGAGATTTGATTCTAACATGGTCACTACACAAACTAGAAAGTATGTTCTTCGAAAGAATTTGACTGGCGAAATAATATGTGTTTGAGACAGATTCTCTAGTCTTTGATTCTGGCATGGTAACTTAAAGGAAAAGAATAAATTTTGCATATTGTCATTTTGTTTTCAAAAGTGGATATAACACATAACTGTACATGCATTCTTACCACATAACAAAGATCTCTAATTTTCAACTGAAAACTTACTCCAAAATTCCTCATCCATGGATCTTTCTTTCGGCCGATGAAAGGGGATTCTTGCAGGAACCAGGTTTGCTGAGCTGAAGACGAAGGTTTGGTCTTTGGTTTTGACGTTAATGTCTGATCCCTCGATCTTAACAATCCTCCCAACTTTGCCTATTACCTGCAAAAAAACAAACAAACAGAAAATCAACCCATTGCTTTTTTATTGGAAACAAACATACCCTTGTACAGCACTTAAATCCTTTGGCAAGGCCTTAATTGACATTTGCCACTTTCTATCCAGGTGAAATGAATGGGTGAAGTGAATGCAATTTACTAGGATACATACCGGTCGTAAATGCAGATTATAAACAAAATAATGTATGTAGCCAATCAACAATCATCTATTGCCTTCCTTGACTCGAGCTTTCTGAGGCAGGCATAAACAAGAGTAGTTATCTAGGCATCATTTCATGAAACCTTCATAAGAACAAGTTCACCAGTATCCCACTGAAATACACCTGGGGGGTGTTTCACAAAGACTAAGATTGACTTTAAGTTGGACTTAAGTATAACAGGCCGTTCATGCCACTGTTTGCTCTCACCATTTACTGGCATTTGTCTTTCAAGGGACGTACAAATCGTGGTCTCAAATCTACAGAGTTTACACTTTTTGATAGTTCATTATTGAAGGAAAAATATTATCTAAAGATTATAATTTAGAGACCAATGGGGATAGCAACCAATGGCATGAATGGCCCCATACTTAAGTCCAACTTAAAGTCGATCTTAGTCTTTGTGAAACACCCCCCTGTATGTTTCAGTGGGATGTTGGAAAACCTGTATTTGTGACATCTCAATGCTAGGCTGACCTGGGGGGTGTTTCACAAAGAATAAGATCGACTTTAAGTTGGACTTAACTATGGCAGGCCGTTCATGCCACTGTTTGCTCTCACCATTAGCCTCTTAATTATGATCTTTAGATAATATTTTTCCCTTCAATAATGAACTATCAAAAAGGTAAATTCTGTTGATTGGTGACCACGATTTGTACGTCCTTTGAGAGACCAATGCCAGTAAATGGTGAGAGCAAACAGTGGCATAAACGGCCTGCCATAGTTAAGTCCAACTTAAAGTCGATCTAAGTCTTTGTGAAACACCCCCCATGTCACCGTGCATGCCTTCCCAATGAAAAAGATCCCAGATAGGGGAAAGAGGAATGTTGACAGAACAGAAGCATTCTTTAATAAAATATAAAAAAGACTCAGATTTCTGTTTTACAGCTTTTTGCTAAGCCACCGGTATCTAAGTCACCTGTGTCATAGTTGGATTCCATCCGCCGTGTCCAAACTGTAATCTCTTGACCATCTTGATGTCATCACTGATGCGGACCAGCTGACCAAGACAGAAACGATGAAGCTAGAGGGGGATGATAAAGAGAGCTTAGAAAAGTGTTTCATCTTTGAATGGAGAGTAAAGACAATTATTTTTTTCATTTACTGAATCATTTGCTGATTTGAATGGCTAATTCAATCAGTTAAAAACAAAATATAGATTAAATATCAATTGCAGTTCAGGGACTGAATTCCTGATAGTAAAAACAATCAATAATTACAATATTTGTTTTAATTGAAACTATTTTGATCTAAGAGAGGATAAACCCAAATTACAAAGTTTCACCTAAATTTCTGTACAAGCATTCACTTTTTAAGGTATACATACTAAGTACTAGACAGTGCAACATCTGTTATCAGAATATCACAATAAAAAATGTATTTTTGTAAGCTTTCTTAGAGTAAGATTAAGAGCTATTTGTGTGTTCTTTTCTGTGCATTATTTATAAAAAGAAATCAGATAAATCAGTGGAAGTCCTTGTGTTTCTGTCATTGTTACCTTTCTTAGAGCTGCAGAATTTATAGTGAAGGTTTCTTGGATCTCATGGAAAGTCACAGTGAAGTCCCCAGTATTCGTTCTCTTATTCACAAAGCCTTTTCTGCCACACGTCTATGTATCAAAGGAATGTCATTGAAACTGATTTGAACATCAAAATTTAAACAAGATATATGATTAGTAACTCACTTTAGGTGAATTCATCTTCATAGTTAGAAAAACTTACATTTCTTAGAAATATAATAAGGTAGAATACCATGTGGTTGTTTTACTTTTCAAACACATTATAGTGAATGATGCTGTAAAGTTCTGAAATGGTCTAGAAGAAAATGGTAACTTTCAGAAAACAGTTGTTTTTCAGAAGGTGGCAGTGGTGGGATTTGAGGTCACAAAATTTACAAAATTTAACAAATACTCCAATTCTTTATTAAAATGTTTACACTCTATTTGATTGTAGATTATAGTTGATATTGTATGTGTATTTATTTGTAGGCCTTTGGTCCAGTTTATTGATTCCTATGGGGAAAGTTACTTTTACTTCCAGGTCATGATATAACATATAGTGATCTATAGAAGTGTGAACCGAATATGCAGCTATACAGCATTATGGTGAAAAGTTATTTAGCTTATCCATCAAAATGATATAAACAAAATTAAACACGATACTAAAAATGTATGCTTACTTTGACCATGTCAGGATCCCACAATCCTCTGCGTTCATGAAGTTCTTTCATTTCGGGAGGAGTCGCAGTTACCACTACTTTGTCTCCTTCACCCACTGTCTCCAGTTCTCCTACACATATATAGAGCAATGACAATTCAAAAGTTTGTTCTTTGTATTCCAGCTATATTTTCATTTGCCATAAAAGGCTTTCCGTTTGTTTTAAATAATTCAACCAATTCTCAGTATGAGGGTTTCTAGCCAAATTCCTGCCTTTAGAGATGTTTTTTTACACACAGTGTATAAATCTGAAAAGACTGATTTAACAATTTAAAAAGTTTTCAAGATTATGACACAACTCTTTAACAGTACCTGGAACAGAACACTTTAATTCTCACCTAGATTTGGTAGGTGTCCATCATACACATGACCTCCAGACCCTGGTAATGTACAGATGATTTCAGTGAAGTCTACCCTTTCTAGTGTACAGGAGAAATCTACCACAGCTTGTACTCCAATGCTATGCTCTGCTGTCTGTCCAGTCTTGACTACTCTCCCAAGTTGCTTGTCTGGGTATAGTAAAGTTAAAGAAGGGTATTCTTAAATCCTGTCTGCACTAGTTTGGCCAGGAGGGATTAGACCTCCCAGCATGGTCACTGTCAGGTGGTTATCTCATCAACTCTGCTCTCAATTAACATCAGAAAAGAGGATCATGGGGGACCAACGGGCACCGCTTAGGCATTGTTTTCTACATAGAGGGAGCAGGTAGGTACAAGTAGTGCAGTGGGGCTTTAAAATCCAGGTTTAAAGTGTACCAATCTCCTAAAAAATAAATTTGTATACAGCTAGAAAGTATGAAATCAACCTCAAAAACAGTTTATCTGGCTTTCCATCAGGATAAGGGTATGAAGAATATACAAAATAACATAAAACTGCGCAAACAGAACCCAGTTGGACTTGGGCCCTATTTTGTGTGAGCGCCTACTCACAAGTCACTGTTATGTAAGTCGAGAGTGTATCTAAACTTGCACAATTTCTTTACAGAATTGATATTGTAGATTACATTTTGATTGTAGTATTATACTAAGATACAAAACAATTTTTTTGGTGTTGATCGGTACATTTTAAACACTAAGAGGGTAGACAAAGTAGTCCATCATTTCATGGACCACCAAGTGTCGACCTCTTCAATTTTCTTTCCTCTTTCGTTCTGTAAAAATTGCCATTTATTGTGTTAATTCATTTTACAAACTGATGAGTGTAAATTATTACACAAAAGGATCATTAAACCAAATGGACAGGGTATAAACTGGAGTATGTAGACGAAATATGATTAGACAAATTGGATTGGATGAATTGACCATGAAGCAATTGGCAATTCACCCGTGTCAGTAAGAGTAATTTCTGTTTATTATCAATGGACAATGTATAATTTCATCTCTAAAGCTAAAAATAACCATCAAAATAAATTGCAGTGTGCACTTTCTTTTCTTGATCAAGCAACAAACCTGTTCCATTTTGCATGCACCAGTCGGGATGTCTGACAACCTTCGCTCCAGGAAAACATCCTCTGAGAGGAATATGAGTAGATGATGATCTTGGTAGCATCTTGATGCTGTATCAATTCAAATATATACAAAGTATTAGGTGGGAATCTTCTACAAACTATGACAGGTACATGTATGTCTGCTAGATTTACACCATGTTGCATACAATTTTTGAAAAATAAATCTAAGATGTTGGGCAAAACATTCATAAGCCTTTTAGAATAGTTGATGTTGTCTGAATATACAATTATGAGCTTTTGAATGATATGCCCATTGTTGTTTTATCAGATATGATGATGATCGATGATCATCGTTTAGCGTCCGTTTTTCCCATGCTGTGGGGTTGGACATTTCATTTCCATAATGGCCCTTCTCATCTTCAATATCTGCCTGGATGAGGCCAGATGCTCTTATATCTCCTTCCAGGTTTTTATCAGGTTTTTTAGGTGGCAACCTGAAAATTCACTGTGCTCTGAAGCCAATGTTTTTTTTCTCACTCTCATGACCACATGACCATGTCATCTCAATCTAAACATCCGTATCTCCTGTGAGCTTTTGTCAGTCCTAAGGATAGACAGTACATATCCGTACATACGACATATCCTCCAGAGATTTTATATGATTTTTGTCTCAAGCTAGATTGACTGTTCACATAAAGTTAAATCTGAAAGCATGTTGATTGTACATACCCCTTGGATGTTTTGTGCGAGGACATCACTCTCATGAAGACATGACTAAGATCATGCTCGTCGTTCATGTAGCAGGTCGTACAGAGGTCAAAGGCGTAGCACTCGGTGCATCTCCATCTTATTCCCTTGATCTCTTCCAGATTGCATCCATCACACCAGATTTTGGGATGACGACCTACAAACAAAGTGACAACACAGTTTCTTGAAAGTTCAATGAGTTTCACGATTTCTTCTTCTTCTTTTAATTCCATTTTTTTATGCAGATCTTTGTGAATTGAACACTCCATTTTCATTAAAATTTTCACAACTGTTACACTTTCATTAACTTTATCAGATACTGTTATTCTGAATATTTTAACATTTTCAAGTATGATGACATCCTCTTTGTCATTGAGAGACAGGAATATTTTCAAATATTATATCCACCATGTCAAGCTCCTATCAAGTTACAATATTTGTACAATTTATAGATTTGTTAAGATGCTCTTTTCATTTAGATTATCACTCTGCTCATTCAACAAATAGAGAGTGATATCATAGAAAATAAATGTACTTTGGTAACTTAAATTTATTGCTGCTGTGTTTTGTTTGTTTTTCTTTTTTTTCTTTTTTTATAACTGTAATTACTCCTATGATTGTTTGTAAAAATATGATTATGAATGATCAATAAAACATAAATATTAAACAAAAAAACAAAAAAAAATTTAAACAAGGAACAAATATCTTAAATTAATTACATGGGGAGAGGGCTTTATCGGTTTTAATATTTCGTTTTGAGCAAGCACATTTGGACTCTAGGAAACCAAACAGTTTGATGATGGTAATGGTGAATGTCACATTAGCATAAATCAGCAATCAACTGATTTGTTTAGTGTTTATATCCTGGAGTTACACACTTGTAGGTTTGGTTATCTGCATGCGATCATCAGAATTTACTGCATTGGTTGTACTGTATTTGCTCCTACAATTGCTCTCTGTAAGTGTCTAACATTTACTGAATTCCCAGGACCATTCAACCAACGCTATATCTAATTCTAAACCTAACCTAAAAACCCAATTGCAACCCATTGAACCTTACCCCTATAGTATACCTTTGACAGAATAAAACCAGGAGCAAATGTCGGGTCACCACAGCAGTTACCTGAATTTGCAGTTTCAAGGATCCTGAGATCATAAGCCTGATCGTAGCCAGTCCTGTAGAGACCCTTTTCTCCATTGTCCCACTGGACGAGCACGGTTTGTTTGGCAAAGTATGGTTGAGAGACAGCTTGCAGACTTAGGACTGTTCCTGCATGCCCCTTTCCTCCATCTTGGTACTTGTAGGCCCAGTCAGGTCCTCGAATGACACGGGTACCTCTCTGTATGCAGGTCTCCATCCTCGGCCTTTGATAGCAGGAGAAACGACAGAGAAAGATGCTGGATGGTCTACTAAAAGGGATGCAAATATATCAAGACAATATTATAATATACAGGCATTGTCCTGAAAAATTACCAAATTGTTGTGAAAAATTGTTGAAAATGTAAAAACAAAATAAAAACCAACAAGTTTTAAGAAAAGTAACAAATTATATAAGGAAAGGAAAATGAATAACGATTATATTCTTAACCCAGTTAAGCATTTACTACAGATTGAATCTTAAAATGAACAAGTCAACGCAAAGCGTAGCATCCCCTCGCAGGGTACAAATGGCCTATATACGTCAGAACAAGTTAACTCCATTAGACTGTACTATTATATTACTAGGCAAGGCAGTTAACCACACTTTCGCATATATAATTAGGTATTTTCGCACCTTTCACCTTCGACCTACATACTCCGAAATCAAACTTAGGCTGTATTTTGATACCATGTACCTTCATATCAAATTTCATTAAAATCCGTCAAACATTACTTAAGTTATCGAATGGAAACCAGATTCGCATATTTAATGAGCTATGACCTTAGACCTATATACTCCGAATTCAAACTAAGGCTGTGTTTTGATACCATGTACCTTCATATCGAATTTCATTAAAATCCGTCAAACATTACTAAAGTTATCGAACCGAAACCAGATTTGTATTTTTTTGCATATTTAATGAGCTATGACCTTTGACGTACATACTCTGAAATCGAACTTAGGCTGTATTTTGATACCATGTACCGGTACCTTCATATCAAATTTCATTAAAATCCGTCAAACATTACTAAAGTTATCGATCGGAAACCAGATTTGTTACGGAAGGACTGACGGAAGGACGGACAGCAGCGTTACTACCGGTATATCCCCTCCGACTTCGTCGACGAGGGGATAATAATATATCATCATCATAAGCTTCTATTTGGTAGCTTTTTGGTAAGATTACCGGTAGGCCTACCAACATTTCCAAAAGTTACATACACTTTGTAGGGCAACATCGTTTTGGATTGAACAAATCAAGTTGGTAGATCACTTTATTGATACTTCAGCGAAAAAGGAACAGAGACATTATGACTGACATGCAAAGAAAAGGAGAACATAATAAGGAAAGCCCCAGGACTTGACTCGATTAGTGGTCCATGCAGGGCAGGTAATGTGAAAATGTTATAAAATATTGGAAGATATTGGAAAATATTGAAATATAGTAAATAATTGATTTTACAATGAGGGGTAATCCAGACAAATTGTAATTCATATCCCACACTGTCTGAAGTATTCAGACCCCCCTCCCCCCAAAAAAACCCCAAACCATACAGGATATTAAGTTACAGGAATATACATTTCTAGTAAAAATAATGGGCATTAGTCTGGTATACTGGGCAGTGTTTCACAAAACCATCATAAGTACAAGTTCACTGACATCCCATTGAAATGCGTGCAAACTTAAATACATGCATTTCAATGGGATGTCGGTGAACTTGTACTTATGATGGTTTCATGAAATGATGCCCTGGCTCTTGTCCTAATACAATCACACCAGCAACGTGGCACACAGAGAAGGGTTTGGGTTTCCCGTTTGGGGTTGTTTATTAGATAATAAATAATAAATGAATAGTTTACTGCTAATTTACAAATGTTATCTTGAAAAAAACTTGTAATTTGTTGGTTAACCAAATATAAGAGTGAGAGAGAAGAAAGATTCAAGTAAATATGTACAGGTGTGTACATTAGGGGGGATATAATAGGTATCAGGGATTAGAACAAATAAATCTGGTCATTCAAGAGAGATATTTGAGACAAACTGAGATACAGATAAGCTGATAAGGATTAGGAAAGGGAAGGAGACAGGGGGGACAGAGAGGGAATTATAGCCAACAGGTTGTCAACAGGGATTATAGGACAAAAGGGCACTACTTGGATTAGGGTGAAAAAGGCAGAGGTTCTGTGACAAAAGGATTAGCTCCTTTATTTGCTAAGTGAACGTATCAGATCATAAGTCTTTGGCCAAAATGCAGTCATATCCTGGACAGTTTTACAAACATTATCAGACCCGATGACTAGGTGCTGTTAAAGCTTTACAAACTGAATGAAATCAGCAAGACCCTGTAGTCTTTCTTGCATAGTTTTGCCTAGAAAATAAAATAAATACCTGGTAAGGCACCCTGAAATACAGGAATTTTCTTGTAACAAATTAGAAAAATAGTTTTTTAGACTGTTATGTCATATAGCTTCGATCACTGCATGTATTTAGGTTACAAGTTGCTATACAAATAATACACAGGTGTGAGTGCGTTATGGTCGATGTAGCGCATGAGGGTATTCACTACGGTGCAATATAATTCACGAGGCGTAGCCGAGTGTATTTTGTGCCATTGTGAATACCCGAATAGCGCTGCAACGCCATCACGTCACGAACGAAAACCTGTGTATTATTTGTTTTATAAAATGGGTCGACAATCTTACTTAGCAAGGCGATATTAAACACACATAAACCTGCAACCTTCATAAGAAATAACGATCGCGAGGGCAGTGACCTCTTAAACAAACTGCGCAATGCATGGTAAACATCCATTGATTTACACGCAGCCGTGCATTATGCTTTTTTGTTGCGCACGTTTTGCACGCTGATATCACCAAAGTGCGCGTATGGTTAAAATTAATGCACGAACACGTGATACACTTTGACGCTTCTCACTGGCTACATTCTTGAACCCATTTTATAAATATTTTTATATAACTACTAACTCTTTGTGCGTTTGCCCGTAACCCCCCTGTGCATTGCATTAATTTGCAGCGAGCACTTTTTTCTGCATTAAGAAGGTATCTCTAATTTCAGATGGCTATAATTTTTTACTTGAACATTTTGAAGATAAATGTTGTACAGCAAAGTTGTAGAGTTTTTCATTTAATAGCTTTCTTATCATAATCAAACTCATTTGGTATATTAGTGTTCTTTTCCTGTATTATACGTTTTTCTAAACGTGTATTTCAGTATGTAAATATATGTTCACTTCTGTCCTTAATATCAACACAACTTTGGCACTCTATTTTTGTTCCGACATTGGTGAATGGTGACAAGTGTTTTATATTCACATATGATTCAATAAGCTTTCCAGTGATAACAAAATCAACATATTCCAACCAGAAGAAAAGCCCTATATAACAGAAAGCAAAGGGAGGGGATTTAGGGAAAGCCCTAGAGCTTTTGTGCACAGAGCATTCTTTCAAAAAGGTGCTAGACTAATCAGAGACTTCCTTAGTATGCTGTCCCATGAGCGTGTATTGTCTTTTTGCTATTGTTCGTTTCCAAGATGATACAATGGGCTTCTTGTAAATGCTGATTTTGAAAGTGAACTGTACATGCTCTACATAAATCTGGGTCAATAAACTGATGCTCCATGTTCATATTGAAAGCTTTGTGAAGTGAATGTAACAGCCGTCTATTCGTTCGAGGTGCCATGATTCAATTACAAAATAAACGTAAAGAAAAACTCCAAATTACTCTGAAATACCTTATGACAAGCTATACTATGAAGTCACATTTGTGAACAATTCGTGTATGAACCACACAAAAAATGTATAATAGGGCCTATGCGAATTTGCAATTGTATGTTGAATAGCACGTAGTGTGATTTGTGCACAGATGCGAACGAAACGCAGGGCCGACGGTGCACTGGTGCGAAAAGAACGCATAAAGAGTTAAAACTAGTCCTCCATCTTTTAAAAGTAACTGATTTCTATCTGCTTTTGGCCACGTTATACAGTAATTTGAATGCTTTTATTTTGTTTTAGGCAAATAGAGTGGTGAAGTGTGACGTCCTCAAAAATCTATTTTTGGAATTCTCAATTTTGTCTTCATTTTCCGAAAGACCACCAAAAATAATGTCCAAATGTCGAAAACCAATTTAATATGTTAAGTATATTGGCTGAGATATGACCATCTGAATAAAAATATTGCCTATGGGAACTCGATCAGTGTTATATTGCTCTGGCTCCTAATGTTAGGAGCCAGAGCAATATAACACTGAGTTCCCATAGGCAATCTTTTTATTCAGATGGTCATATCTCGGCAAATACTTAACATATTCAATTGGTTTTCGACATTTGGAAATTATTTTTGGTGGTCTTTCGGAAAATGAAGAAAAAATTGAGAAATTCCAAAAATAGATTTTTATGACGTCACAGCTTCGGTACTCTATACCTTTGATCGATAAAACTAGAGTCTTGAGACTTAATGAGAACTGTTTAACTTTTATAACTAATCCAGTAATCTGTCAGATTGTTCTTACATGTACCTGCACATGCTGCAGTCTTTTTAATTTGTTGCTGTCTTTTTTGTCAAAAGCACACTATTTTGGAGGTCAAACTTGTCATTTGATCCAATATTAATTGAGCAATAGGACTAGGAGACTATAGTCCATTGTCCCCATAGACCACCATTCTCGATCTTAATTGGGCAGACTTTGTTTTTCTTTGGCTGGTCAGCTGGTGGTCCATTTGGACTGTTTAAAGTCACAAGATCCGAGCAGGCAGATTTTTCTTGTAGACCTAGCTCCTAGGTGGCTATGATTTTTCAACCTTGAATTTTTTCATGAAATTTTGAATATTAGATTATTAGGCATTTTTATCAATTCCTAGGGAGTAATTTTACTTGGCTTGCATGGCCTTCAAAATTTATTCTACATCATCTCATCCTCGACCCTACCCGGCTCGAACGACGAGCGAACCCACGTGCACGCATAACCATAACTAAGTACAGACTGCAGTACTTGACGAGGCATGACTAAAAACTTTTGAAAGACTGTAGACGTACTTTAGTACTTATTGTTCACTCAACATCAACACCTCAGCTCTAGTCTAGACTAGACACTCTCTCTGATCGTTATTACATTGAACGAAGACGCATCATGTTCCGATACTAATACTACAAAGTCATGTCACAGTCATATGTATTTGAATGGCAACTTAAAACTTGGACATACCTGAAGATGTACTCAATCGGCCCAGCTGAAATCTTCAGAGAAAGTGCCGCCTAGGCCTAGCTTGTCTTCAACCCGGGCTAGCTTCAAACATGAGAACGTGCGAATTGCGGCACAGTCAGGGCATGCACAGTACAGCTCAGCACGCGCACACGTGTGGAAGTGAATCAAAACAAACCAATCGGAAAACAGCTGTTCGTTCTATTATGGGGGTTCCCGGAACATTGTGCAAATAGAATGCCCGCTGTTGACATTGTGCGCCTTCTCGATCTCCTGTAGGATTTCAATGCCTTCAATTATCCTTTTGTGTGGTTCTTTTCTCTTAGGTTTTCTGATGCGAGCTATTATAGCTTCCTAAATGAATACAGCTGTGATGGTATTAGGACTCCAATCAGATCATCAGATCGAGAGCACATTTAAAAAAATGATATCGTGGACTCGATTCTCTGACTTTGTTTGATACACAATGATCCAAGGAGGTACATGACTATACATGTAAGCTCCTTCGATCCAGTAGTGAGGTAATGTGGGTCGATCGATCTAGCCATTTAATAAAACATTGATTTGTTGTTGTACAAACGCTATTTTTGGTACAGGGCTTCATTAGGACCTGCTGAATGATGGTAGGGTAGGAGCCCCCGGCATACATATTCATATATGTGTGATTGGGGGCCCATGGCGTTTGTGCAACAACAAATCAATGTTATATTACCCTACAAATTATTCGTGGACTACGAGGCGACGCCCCTTTCCCACACCCTTATATGATATTCTTGCTGGGGGCTTATACCCTAATATCGTTCAGTAGGTCCTAAGGAAGCCCTGTACCAAAAATAGCATTTGTACAACAACAAATAAATGTTTTATTACATTCTAAATTATTTGGGGGCTACGAAGCGACGCCCCGCCCCACACCCTTATATGATATTCTTGCCGGGGCTCCTATCCTATAATCGCTCAGTAGGTCCTAAGGAAGCCCTCTACCAAAAATGGCATTTGTACAACAACAAATCAATGTTATATTACCTTCTAAATTATTTGGGGGCTACGAGGCCACGCCCCCGCCCCACACCCTTATATGATATGTTTGCCGGGGGCTCCCACCCTAATATCGTTCAGTAGGTCCTAAGGAAGCCCTGTACCAAAAATGGCATTTGTACAACAACAAATCAATGTTATAAAATTATTTGGGGCTCCAAAAAGACGCCCCCGCCCCCACACCCTTGTATTGAATTTTTTGCCGGGGGCTCCTAGCCTAATATCGTTTAGTAAGTCCTAAGGAAGCCCTGTACCAAAAATGGTGCTTTTATCCGGCAAGTAACGATAATCGATAAATTTGACGCTAAGCCACCTGACTATAACTAATTGATGAATGATCATCCAAATTGACGCGGGGCCAGTTCTTTCCCCCTCGTTCCCTTTTTTGCACTCCCCTTTTCGCCATTTGTACGTGTGTAGTACGTGTGCCTATGGTGTGTGCGCATGACCATGTGTGTGCGCGTGTGTGTGTGTGTGTGTGTGGGAGGGGGGGGGGAATCATGCCCCGTAGTTAAGCCAATAAAGCCGTAGGCCTATATAATTATGATACCCTTGTTTTTATCAATAAACAATAGCCATGATGGGGTGCGTAAAATCATGAACTGTATAAAACTACGTACCATGCATACATTGAGCACAAAAACTGTAAATGAAGAAACCATTATTGACTACTTTCGATGAAATATAGTAACGCAACATTTTATTCCTTTAAATATTAACATTGTACTAGTGTAGTAGGCTACACTTTTGTGAAATGCGTGGGTACATAAGAGAAACCGTAGCTTTTGTATGTAAATTGTGTAGGAATTTTACATCATTTTCTGTCATTCTGCAATAAATGTTGAATCCAACAGAGCTAAAAGGGGCGCTCATTAATACTTTCAAACAAATGGTATTTTTTCCCCTCATCATCAAGCAAAACTACTTTTAATGCTTACAGCTAGCAATACAAAACCGATACATAGCCCAGTATTCCGTGAACCTCGGGAAATATTACAGGCACTGACATGACAGTTTAATCAAACAATTCAATTAAGGAAATTCATCTGTAAGATTTCAAGTATTCGGTTTTTTAACATAATGATACAATCAACAGACAAATGTTTACATATTCTGATATCGAATATCATTTTTAAATGAATTTTTTTCAGGAAACATGTGTCATGATTGTTCGCTTTTAAATTAGCAATTTCAAATGAACAACCTTGATAAACGGAAATGCGAAATCTGAATTAATTTGATATTCACTTTAGCATAATTATAAACCTGTAGCGTATTTGAAGGGGGCAAGAGGGGAAATTTACTTGCATAACAAACAAAACAAAGAAAAAAAATTACTGAAGCTTTCAGAGTAATCACTGATGATATCTAAGAAAAACCTAAAAAGAGTGTACTCTTTCATTTTCATCATGTGAAGACATTGTTTGTGGAAAATATAACACCTGGGCCCCGTTGCACAAAACTTACCATTGATGGTAACTTTGCCATCAATGGTAACTACCATGGAAACCTTGATTTTGATTGGCTGTTGAGTCCTGTTGCCATGGTAGTTGCCATTGATGGCAAAGTTACCATCAATGGTAAGTTTTATGCAACGGGGCCCAGAACTGCAAAGGCTTGCCTACATTACGGGGGTATTTTCAGTTATTTCATAAGACACACAGGATTTTAAGGAATTAAATACGTGTACATCTCGTTTTTATAATGATTACTGATTTTTTTTTTACAGTTTTACTAGCATGTCCATTATAACAAACAAAATAGAAAGGACATCGACAAATAAGAATTAAAGTACATTGATTAGAGAAATACATTCCTCCATGTTTTGAATTCGATCTGAATATAATGCATTCTCGCTGCTTGTTTATCTACTATTCACTGGTTGTACTCATTCATAGACCTAGCTTATACTTATGCAAAACACATTAAAAACCTTTTCGCGCGAACAATTTTCGAGTTGTAATGAACATTCTTCTTTTGATTTGTTATTGAGATTTGGAAACATGATATTACAAAAAGCGGTTTATTAAAGCAGGCTTTACCCTTGGCGTTTAGAAAAGAGATTCCAAATCAATCGTGCCATGTATTGTACACAAAGCACTGAATCTACTATATGATCAGGGACAGATAGTGTCGTAATATATCTTATAATAATTATGATCATTATCACAGTTGAAGAGTTAAATAACTCCTCGATAAAAAAAACGAATACAACAATAGGCCAATAGACCATTTGCGAAATGTATTCAAAATTATACACGTTTACCTAATATTAGGCCTATAATGAAATTACTGTATATCAATAGGTAGGATGCAAATTGCAAACATCAGTTGTTGCTAGCTCAGACAAACTTTATGACAGGCCCTAACAACACGTACTATGCAATTGCATGATGACTATCGAAATATGATTACACGTACTCGAAACAAATATTAACAATGAACTAACATAAACTGCATTTAATATGATTACATTACGGAAATGGCATTAAAGTCATTTTCTTTTTGAGGACATGCTTTATCGTTTTACCCCAGCCATGATTTAAATTAATATTAATCACTAAAATTGCACCGTCATGGGTAAACAAATGTGGTATTGAAATCTCGGCCTTCAAAATATTTAGTGCAATACCTCTATACGTGCGACGAGAACCAAATGGCGTTAACCCTTATCATTGCAATGCCCTCTATAATTATGTACAGGAGTGGAAATTCACTTTAGGGGAGTCATATTAGGGATCAATTCGTTTGGAGAGGAGATCTACATTAAAATTAAAACAGGATGATCCCCTATAAGAAGAACTATTTAACCACTACATTTGAATGTATTCAATTCTGAAGGAATCGATCCCTTATATTTATCCTAAAAAGTGGATCATTTTCCACTCCTCTGCATTAAGAGGGTAAAGTCCCTACTGCAAGTCAACGACTGAAGAAATTGGCTCGCTGCAATTTGGGCATTCAGGGATCAGCTCAGCAATGCTCAGGATGACATCATGACCACAGGCGAAGGATATTTTCTTCTTGACCAGGTGTTCCAGTGACTTTTGACCCTTGACCGAAGGGTTTACAGCTCTTCATCTTTGCGCTTGAGCTCAGCTTGTAGGTGATGCAACTTGTCTGTATGGATATAAGAAACAGAGAATAAAGAAATGCTACATTAAATCAAATATATAGGTATATATCTCTTCAGTCGACAGTCAAAACATTTTAGTCACTTGATTCCTTGTCTTTTCAAATCTTACTTAAACGCAATTTGATCAAATTTGAAATTTTCAAGTGTAATGTTCCCCTACAGAGATTCTCATGATTCTCAAAGCAGTACGAAAATTGTAACTACAGTAGAACAGGTTTAGAAGAAAACATATCTCCACTATCAAATACCCATAGTGAAATTAAAAACTTGTCCCATGAATAGCATCAATACATATAGCCTAATATAACCGACATGGCGGATCTATGCTTGTACGCCTTCAGCACTGTTTTTTCTTCAGATATATGGCATCGAAATCCAATGCCTTAGTTTTCCACATAAACTTCAGGAGACCGATTTGGGTAAGGATTTCTGATTATAGTCCATGTCATCGTTCTGATAAAAAATGAGAATACAAATATCGATTAATACCCTTATATGTAGCCTAGTGTTTTGATTCTCAATTTTTTAAATCATTTGATTCCTTACCTGAAGATTTCTGCTGAATTCCTGAACCCGTTGCAAACCTCTCAGATGATTTTCCAAAGCTCTGTTTCTTTGAACCTGGTCTAGCAGTGCTTTTCTGTAAGAGAGAAGACACAGAGTTGACCTCAGTTCCAGTGTAATTGGTGTTCTTTGTCAGGGTACGCAGGGGACGATTGGCTGTGCTCTGCAGTCTGGCGATGTCTTTCCTGTAAGCGTTTTAGAGTTTGCAAACAAATTTTAAAAAGTACGTTCATATCTACGGCTGAAAGAATACAAGTAACTATACGATCTGCCTTAAAAAACCAGAACACATTACCACAAAAGGCCAATTTGGTAAAGTCTTGTTAAAATGTTTTTATTAGGAAGGTTTTCGGAGATGCTCATTTAATTTAACTGAATGAATACTAAAAGTAACTTTGAGCTGAAATTTGGAAAATTATAGGTACTATTTAGCCTACGGGAACTGCACTCTTAGAATGACGTCACAATGGCGCGGATTCAAACTTCTAAATCTCTACCCGGCAAAACCGTCTCTTTTGGCGGATGAATAAATTCAATAATCAACGATTATCTATTTTCCTTAAATAACTATTTGAGTTTGGGTTATAAATCGAAGAGTTATCCTACTTTTCATAATTTATATCTTGTTATATACATCATGTCCATGTAATATATTTGATTGCACCTTTATGAAAATATTATACCGCATGTATTGTATAAAAAATATTGTCATACCCTCTCTGACTTTGAATTTCAAGTAGAGGTTGTAGGATTGGTTCCCGAATCAGCTGAAGCAGAGTCTTTATTGTCACCTTTTCAGAGTTGTATGCATTCAGGTCACCACCGTGAGAGACAAGTAAGGCAAGGAGAGCATCTGAGTTCGTCTTAATCCCGAGGTGTCCCCATTTCTTCTTAATCTGTAAACAAAAAGGGGCGGGGGAGCACAACCAAGAGTTATCATCGTGTCGTTTAATTTTCATTGATGTTTTTTTTATGGAAGAACTAAGATTCGTTACAAAATCAACTATTTGCACATGATTTACATATTGAAAAATTATTCAAAGATATCACAAAAGCACCTCAACATTTGAATACAGAACATCAGTAGAACAACAAAAACAAATATGGTAAGATAAAACAGTAGGCTGCATGAAATATAAACTACTTTTAGCCTAGAGTACAAATAACATTAAATGCATTATTTTTGGTCATAGTATGGAAGAAGATATACCTATAATGAAAACAAAAATGCATAGAATTAACTAAGGTTGACCATGTCAAATGATTACATTTTTAAATCAAGCAAAGTTATTGAAAAACTTTTAGAAGTACAATTTTTGATAAAAAAGTAAATACACTGCATTTAAGGGTTCATTGAAAAATCGCCAAGCCAGTTCAAAATGTAAATCAACGGATTAGACTTTTATTTTCGAATAGGATTGCAATTGCAAAAAATAACCCCTTGTTTCTCATAACATACCGTATGTCAAGGCCTTTGTCTGAATTTAAAATTTTAGTCAAATCCCAAAGAGGTAACGCTTTAAAGCTCTTAAGATTTCTCTGTGATATGTATTTGAAATATGAATGGGTCATATAGTTATGAATGTGGGTTTTTAGAGTTACGTGTAATATACTCTCAGTTTGTTTCTTACTTCGGTTATATAGTTGCAGTATGTTTCATACCTCGGTAACATATTTTCAGTGTGATTTATACTCCAGTTATATATTCTCACTGTGTTTCATACCCTAGTAATATGTTCTCAGTTTGGTTCTAACCTCGGTAATATTTTCTCAGTTTGTTTCATACTTCGGTTTTATATATTCTGAGTATGTTTCATACCTCGGTAACATATTCTCTAACTGTATTTTATACCTCATTAATATATTCTCATTTTGTTTTCTATCTCGGTAACATATTCTCACTGTGTTTTATACCTCAGTAATATTTTGTCAGTTTGTTTCTTACCTCAGTAATATTTTCTAAGTTTGTTTCATACCAATAATCCCAGTTTGTTTCATACTCTGGTAATATACTCCAGGGGCGGATCCAGCCGGCGGCAAGGGAGGGGCCTAAAAGGGCCCACTTCGTGCGAAAATTTGAAAATCGTGCCGGTCGATTTTTCGCTCAGTGGGGGTAGTGAGCACAAAAAAAAATTTGCACCCGAAAATTTTTTTTTTCCACCGCCACCCCTTGGGCGCCAGGGGTAGTGAGCACAATTTTTTTTGGGGGGCACCCGAAAAAAATTTTCCCTCCGGGAAGGCTAATTTTTTTCCACTGCCACCCCCCCTTGGGCGCCAGGGGAGGGGGCCACACTTCTTTTTTTTTCAAAAAAGGGTCTTTTTACCTGTTTTTTTTTCTAGGGGAGGGGGCCCGGCCCCCCCCTGGATCCGCCACTGATATACTCTCAGTTTGATTCATACCTCGGTAATATATTCTCACTTTGTGTCATACCTCGGCCATGTACGGCTCTTCTTTCATGTTTTGTCCTAGAGTAACATGGGCATTGACGGCAATCTGCAAGGGAGTGTTGCCAGAATGGTCTGGAAGGTTGACGTCTGCACCATGCTTTACCAAGACATCCACTAACTGGAAATTCTCGTGTAATATGGCTGCAGTAAGAGGACAATATCCAAATTCGTCTTCCAGTACATTCACATTACAGTGTCCCTGTCGGCAGACATGTAACCAAAAATCAAGTTCATGTTCATAGTAAATGGACCAATTATGCAAATCTTGCATTGCAGGAGTTTTGATAAAGTTCGATATTGATATAATTTAAGCCTGCCGCACAGTTTACGATCCGACTACGATCTGATTTTAGAAGAATTTACAAGAGCAGTCGATGTGATAAGTCAAACAAGTGAAATTGTTATTTTCAAGGTCTTGACTAGTCATGTACACAATGTTATTGATATATATATATATATATATATATTATTTTGTTTTTTTGGGGGTAAAAGTAAAAGATTAGTTATGGGAGAAAAAAAAATCGGTTCTGAATCGCAAAATGACGTCAGACTAGTCGTTAAAATATTTATGATTAAAGCCAATTTGGCCTTTACCAAACTTCCAATTAAGAGTATTCATATGATTATTCAGAACTTCGACGAGGAAGATAATGTTCGTTCAAATTTGTATAGTTTATGTAATTGAGATTTCTTTGAAAATATTATCTCAGGCGGGTCGTATAATGTATAGCGGTACGCTTTAACCATCTGGCTTTTTACCTTTTTGATCAATAGTTCTGCAGCATCAAGACGGCCTTTGATAGCAGCTGCAAAGAGAGGAGTTTTGCTCTTGTCATCCATTGCTTCAACCAGTCTAGGTATCTTGTCCAGGAGTTTAGTCAAAGCACTGTGACCCAGGCATGGAGAATAATCGAAAAAAGGAAAATGAATTAATACATCAATCCTCGGAATAGGAACGGGGTATTAATGGGAGTTCCTCTCCTTAATTAATACAGGGTATAAGGCAAAAACAAGCCTTTATCCATCATCGCGCACCCTCATTGAACCCGATTGAACTAATCATTTTCACCGACAATCACCGACTATTTTCCAGGCCTCTGATTGGTCAAATTTAGTCGGCGCCGACAGTTGTCGGTGGACAAATGTTGATGAAATGCCCCCCATATCTCACCCAAACAGACTACAAGCATGAACCTTAGTTCATCAACCAGACCCCAGCTCGCATTTGGTCCTCGCACCCACAACCGCTATTGTGACAGGGCCTTCTCAGTCTGTGCCCCCATTCTTTGGAACATTCTCCCCGCCCATATTCAGGACTCGGTCACCATCTATTAAAAAAAAATCCCAATAACTATATAATAAGTGTGAATTTGTATTACAATGCCTACATTATGTCTTTTGTGAAATTGTTGCTATTATTAATATAATATGTTAACTTTCCCAGGAATTTACATGTTATGTTAATTTTTGATTTTCTTGGTAATTTAAGTAATGTTAATTTGTTTAGTTATGTTAGTAATATTATATTTCCTTAGTAATTTAAGTAATGTTAATTCCATTAGTAATATTGATTTTTCTTTAAGTAATCTTGATTTGTGTACAGCGCTTTGAAACATTTATGTTACAAGCGCTATATAAATTTTTCGTATTATTATTATTTTATTATTTTTCTCTAAATCACATAGATAATTTTTCATTGCACCCATTTTTATTTTTTAATATAATTTTTCATTTGTTTCCCTTTGCTTGAGAGACAATTTTGTTGACACTTACAGTTGTATAATTGCTATTAACGGTGCTAAAACGTCCTAGTTGCTTTTTAATACACACACACGTAAACCCTCACACAAACACACACACACGAACATACATATTTATATATATATATACATATATATATATATATATATATATAATATATTTAAATACATATTCGTATGAGTATCTTTCCAGTAATAACCCTAGATCTCTGAAAAGGAATGGTTGATTACTATAAAACTGTTCTTGTTTATGTAAGAAAAAATTGTCCAGTTAATACATGTGAACATGTTTTCTGAAACACATCCTTCATAATTAGCAGAGCTAACTAAAAATAAAATTATGCTCTGTACCAAGATCTGCTAATATGAATATGTTTGTATCCCCGGCTAAACTCTTAAGAACTTTAATATGTCTTATTCATTGGATCGACTTGGAAAACTAAATGAATGAACTCCACACCATGTATAATCCAAGCCAGCAGCACCGTGCATGACAGATACTAGAGTACTAGAAACCGCTTTCAAATCTGCTTCCTGTCTTTCCACGATGAGGTCCACTGTGGTCCTTCCTCCAGTGTGTATTGAATGGAGTACAGGTGTAATATAGTGCTCGCCCTATTGCAAAGACATTCCAAGGCATATGAAAAGAACAAATAGAATTTGTAATGTCTCATAGTAAATGATACACAATGTTGCCTATAAAATTTAAGATTAAATTTACCCCTCTTCATGAAATGATAGTGACAATATTTTATATTCTTCATAGTTGCAGTGTATATCTTCTCAAAACTCTATTAGAAATCCCTGCAATCTGATTGGTGAAGAGCCAGTTAGCACAATTGAATTAGTTTTACTGACAGCACAAATTACGCACGAATTTTTGTTTTGTAGTATACGTTGCGATATCAGTTGTAGTCAGGCGCGGATCCAGGGGCAGGGGCCTTATCTGACCGTAATTTAATGCTTGAAACCCTGAGCTTCAGGGGCTCCGCCCCTGGACCCCACGCCAATTAGTGACCTGCCAGTGTCACAAATAAGGCTTTAAAATATGCTCATCTGACCCGTAATTAAGTGCTTTAAACCCCTGAGCTTCCGGAGGCTCTGCCCCCTGGAACCCCACCTAGGGCCCTAAGGCGGGCCCCTGGATGCTCATCTAACCGTAATTTAATGCTTAGAGCCCCTGAGCTTCAGGGGGCTCTGCCCCCTGGACCTTACGCCAATTAGTGACCTGCCAGTGTCACAAATAAGGTATAAAAATATCCTCATCTTACCGTAATTAAATGCCTTAAACCCCTGAGCTTTCGGGGGCTCCGCCCCTGTACCCCACGCCAATTAGTGTCCTGCCAGTGTCACAAATAAGGTATAAAAATATGCTCATCTGACCATAATTAAATACCCATACGCCCTAAGCTTCAGGGGCTCCGCCCCTTGACCCCCGCCGGGGCTTTGCCCCTAGGCCCCACGCCAATTTACGCTACGCTCTTCCTGATCGTAAATACTTTAGCCTCCCCATCACTTTGAAAAACGTTCAGCAGGGCCTCCATGTAAGAGTGGTGGTGATGCCGATTTTTTCTGGCCCCCAAACGATTTTGCTCATTACGCCACTGCTTTAGTGGTCACCATTACGTACCAATATATTTGGGCCCCCCTAAGAAATCCTGGATCCGCGCCTGGTTGTAGTTGTAGTATAATTTGTAGTATAATAGTCGATATTGAAATTGAAACGATAGCTTTTCAATATGGCGATTGCCAAACAGCCGCAATTTTTTTTTTACTGTACTCAAAGTAAAAATTAGAAGAACAAGCTACTAATATAGATAGGTGACCAATTCTGCAGGTAAACCCTATACAAATTTGGGTTGAATTTTGAAAATAACTCGCTACTATTGTTCTCAATGACTCAAACAGTTCAAGGAGCGGGTAGATTTGTCACTGTCGCACTACACGGACACAGTCGCAGCCAGTCACAGGCTAGCCATTCATGTATTCGCTGCAGTGCAGTAGAACTACATTCACCAAAGCATTCTAACGTTGGATCTAATGACAACTTGAGACTAATAGTCTTGTAGTCAGTCCCTATAAGTTAGATTAACACCCTAAAAGAGAGAAGAAAAAAAAGCATGAGGCAGTGGCTCTCAATTATTTTCATGCGTCCAGTAAAAATTTCCTGATCCCCTTAATCAGTTTCATGTGTCCGGTAAGTCAGTTATCATGCGTCCGGTAACTTTTCTTCTTTGAATTGGGCGATACCTCTTTTAACGCCCATTATATAAAACAAATGATGAACAAGTTTATTTCGTGGGTCGGTAAAATTGTGTGCATGCGGTAACTTTGGCGTGGTCTAAAACAAATTCGTCTACCGACCCACTCATACCAGAACATCATTTGCATACTGACCAATAAAGAATGCTCAGATTTAGTTTGGGTAGAAACTTTATCCTTCAAGACTATTAAAATCATATTGTCACAATCATTTCATGAAGAGAGGTAAAACAAAGTTATTCCAACTTTATGGGCAACAGTGTACAAAGTAAATTATCATTTATTTGGCTATGTTGCACATAGCATCTAAAAGCCAATGTACAATTTGATCATGCCTCTTCCCTGTTTAGTCAGATATATTTGAGAAACGTTGATAAAATTGCAAGATGTTCATAATTTCTAGCGGTTGTTACGTAATTTTCTCTAATGAAGTATGAAACTATGAAGTAAAACAAAATCTCCCACATACTTCACAACAATTCTGATTTGTTTTTTTAATTTGTTTTTAAAATTTATTTTTTATCCGACACATGTTCTCAAAGAGGATTTCACATAATAAGCCCTTGAAAACTTCTATTCATCCTAAACATAGCAAAGATAACCATGGTTAAGCTCTTTTCATTATGACTCAATATAATTTCTTTAAAGGCCCATATTATGCAGTTACTTTGCATGAATATCATAATGACTTGAATTCACATCCCACTCCTGCCGCAACTTTAATATTTTCAAAATATCACAGAAAAACCAAATCAGTTGTGACCTCTTATATACAGCACAGTTCTAATCAATGAAATTACTTCAATCATGATATATAATTATATATCACCATTTTCTTACCTTGTAGTTCAAGTCTGCACCATGCATCAGCAGATAATGTGCACATTGAAAAAACCCTTCAGTACATGCCAAAGAGAGACATGTCTCGCCACGGTAGTTGACGGCATGCACATCAGCCCCTTGATCTAGGAGGTATTCTACAGCTTCGTATTTGTTGCTTCCGTTTGGAATGGGTGTGTGAAGAAAACGGACGGGTGATCATTTGTTTAAACCCTAACAATTTAGTGGATTACAACTTGTACATGGACAGAAAGCACAAACATCACTGGAAAAATCGAGTCCATTTCTGTTGCAGTACATTGTGCCGTTCATGAATTAGAGCTAATATATTTACCCGAAAATAATTATTGAAGTCTCCCAACTGGCAACGCAGAACTAATTTTATAACCATTTTGTTTTCATTTACAAACTGGCAAGTAATTATTGACTTGTTGTAATGTTCATTCACATTTTTTTTTCTTTAAAACTATGAAAGAGTGTTAAATGCAAAATGTTGTTGCAAATTTGAGGAGGGAAAGCTCATTTATTTTAATGTGGAGGGATTCATAAACTTACAAATAAAAAGTCAGGGAAAAATTAAAATAATGGCAAAACAGATTTTAAACAGTCAGCCGTCATATTTAAGGAATGGAGTGGATACAAGATTAGATATCAAGTAAGTTTCATTGGTATTCTGGAGACAAACTACTCTGCAATAGAATATGCTAGAGGGAATGGTGCGTAGGGGGCTAAAGCCCATTGCTAGTGCGGCTACAGTGCAGTTGACCGAAGGCCCGCGAGACCGAAAACCATATATTGTGTGCTGTTATACGACACACACTACATATGCTTGCGTACACACATTTGACTTTTGGTTGTCATTTTTGTGAACGTAAAGTTTGGTGCTTTTGATCCCTTCATTTAATAATTAGAATACATTTTTATCGGCCCCTAGGCATATAAAGGCTTAAAAAGAAGGTTGAGTTCTGGGAAGAGGTGAAAAATAATTTGTGAGCGTTATCATTGTTATTATGCAGGTGTGGAAGAAAATCAGATAAAAAATGTTCCCTGAAAAGCATGGCTCTTCAAATGCCTTCATATTCTACATATGGCATGTAACAACATAAAAATCGGGACGGATTGTTATGCCACATGTTCGTGTGGTCCCATATACATCTTTCTGTGTACAGTGCTTGTAACTTTACCAAGACTGGGCCAAATTTCTTATCATTTGATATTTCCAGAACCTTGCAGTACACACCAATGCTTATATGCTAGATGATCAACCTTTTCTGATCGATTCCACACCGTTTCTTTCACAATGCAATCGCATGACCAGAACTCAACTTTATCTTTAAAGTGCTTTTTATGAAAAATTCGGGCCAGTAAATTTGGAGCAAAGTACTATAGAATATAAATTGGTTACATCAAAAAGGTAAACTTGTGATGAAAAATCTGAAATCTGAAAATGAATAACTTACTTTTCATTTATGAGTAAAATAACACCATCATTAATAAGGTCATTTTATTGTGGTGACGAGTTGATGATCAGAATTTCAAACTCTACCCAGTAGAATGTGAGGAAAAATGCCAATAGACCTCTTCGTATATAGTGAGAAATGATTTGTGTGTGATACTGGCTGCTTTAAACGCACAAATAATGCATCTCCTTAGTTGAAAGACGGATATTAAAATTCAACTTTTTATGACGCTTGAATTTACTTGCCTCAATATAGACGTCGATGTAGAAAGTCAGGACAAATCTCATCACCCATAGACCGAAAAATATTGTTAGGGGCTGATTCTTAGAAGAACTCATGTTTATTCGAAAACTGAAAACGATTGCAAGATTTTTTCCCTTACTGTCCAACATATTTCCCGTTAAGTGTCACAAAGTGAGGAAGTTGGTTTTCTATCAAATGTCAGATATCTTGAAGAGTTTATTTAATATTAGTCTCTCACAAAACATTGTTTAATAGGGAGACAAAGGATAGGTACAGAAGCGAACATTTCATTTTCCCTTTCAAACATAGTTCATATGGATTAATTGTCTGATAAAACTAACTTTTATCAACCAGAGCATTTTTATAGGGCACCTTTAACATCAGCAAAATTAATGACAACAAAACCTCTACACCTGCAATGATGCATACAAAAAAAAGTGTCAAGATGAACCTGTGTGCATTAGGATATCTGTAATTATATAATTATTGTCTTGTGAACATAATGTTAACCATACGCAGCCGAAATTTGTCCCAGATAGATAGCTTACGGCATATTATGTACACGCGCGAACCTTTTTTCATATTCGGTCTCGCAGGCCTTCAGTCAAGTGGGCAGACCCCACTAGTGCCTTTATGGAAAGAAAAATCATATCAATTCATTTGAACTTACATGAATAGTTTCGATTATCATCAAATATTCAAGGAAGTAAAACAAAAAAGGTACAAATGAACAATCAGAACAGACTGACAAATCAATATTAATTAAACTGGAAGTTAAATCACTACAACCAAGAAGAATGTTTTATTACGTCATAACAGATTTTTAATAATGCCCAAATAATTTTTCTTTTTGTTGGTGCATTTAACATAATTTGATTAAATTTGAATTCATCAGAGCTAACAGCGAAATAAGAAAATGTTCTGAAACCAAATAAGATATGAGATAACCTTCTGTTTGGAAGCTTTTCCAGAAGGATGTGTGTAAATAGACTTGTAGACTTGGAGCAAAAAACCTGCGGAATATGTAATTTTACTGATTACATTTAGAAATATTTTCTTGTGGATGATATTTGTTACATCAATGTGGAATGATGGAGATTGATTTTTTTGGTTTGATTTTGAATTATGTTTTGAAAGATTCGGGTTGAAGCATAACACGTAGGCAACACAAATTATCACTTGTTTTACAAAAATACTATCTTGTCTTTGTAAAACTAAAGAATATCTTACTGAGCTGTCGCCTGGAAAAGTGGGGAACGGTGGTTGTTCTCAATAAAAGCCCCTTTCTCAACGAGGAACCTCATCATGTGTACATCGCCTCCAATTGCAACATTCCCTAACAGTGTTAAACCAGGCACTGGCTCATAATGGATCTAGATGCAAAAAGACAGAGAAAACTGACATAAACCATCTTTCCATGGACAGCTTTTCCTCAACCCCCCGTGTACGATAGGATTTACTGTATCTATAATGTTGATGCTTCATGAACTATTAAATGTGATATCGCTTGGGGGAAACAAGATCCAGCACATTCATCCCCCCTTCATTTCGACACCTACCTGACATATGTAATAATTATGTACATAGCCCGAACATGCTCCCTTTTTAAGTGATTTAACCTTTCTTTCTTCTTTATTCTCCTTCTTTTTTGGTTGGTAACTAAATTTGAAAATATAGAAACATCCCCAAAATCTGATGACCCTTTTATTTTTATACCCCTTCCCCTTTACAATATTTTAGATCCAGCCCTTTGTACTAACCCATTCTGGATGTATAGCCAAGAAACGCTCCACTGCTCTGATATCACCTGTTTCTGCAGCATTCAACATATTCCATTCAGGATCCTGCGCGATCCGGATGGCAACTAGAGGCAAGGACAAATTGTCATATAAGGCTTTTTACGAACACTCACGTAATCACGTTTTATGTTTTGAGTACTTTCGTAGACACAAGCTATCTAATCCAGCCATTGTCAAAATGTTTGTAGTTACGACACCCTTTTGAGAAATAAAAAGAAGTGTAGCGTTATGCTTCCAAATTAATTTATTAGTTACAAAAGATTCATTTTCGATATATGACGATATTCGGGCACCTCGCTGACAAAAGAGATATTCTGGCACCTTGTTGACTAATAATGTGGGTATTTAGGTACCTCACTGCCTAAAATCTTACTGTTTCTAAATGTTGCGAGAGAGCGGAGCGAGCGAGGAAAAAATACACTGTATTGTCTTTCAAATGTTATTTCTACATGAAAATACATATCGGTTTCTAATATTTAGTTTTTACGAAATTGACGTTTATTTCATTATAGATAAAAAAATAGAGTTGAATGAATTTCTCTCGCGGCACCCCTCGAGATGCCTTGCGGAGCCCCAGGGTGTGATGTCACTCCGGTTGAAAACAAAGCTTAACTAATCTACGAAGTGTAGGGTAGACACTTTGCTTTTTTAGAGGCCAGTAAATCACGAATACTCAGGTTGTGCGAGTACGCGACGTGACTCTTTTCGTATTAAACCCTACATTTGACCACTTTAAAACAAACAAGTGCTCGTTATTGATACTAGTTATGACGTAGACATATAACTATCATACATGTATCCTAGCTATACAGCCTGGGCATAAACCATGCATGCTGCACGTACGGTAAAAGGGGGAGAAAGAGACACTGAAAGTGTACATGTTGCTGGTCTATTTTCTAGTATTTTGTCACTTTGACTTTCAGATAGAGTCGACCTTTATGAAGGCGTCAAAAATCATGGCGGGAGAATTATGCATGAATATTTTGTGTTTGTTTCTTCTCAGTGACCATTTTACATTTATTTTGTTAACATCGGAGTCAAATACAATCACTGTTCATGTTTTACAAAGGCATTTGAAGGAAATGTTAGGTCACGCAACCCAACATTTCCATCCACGAAACGACTTAAAACGTGATAACTTGATTAGATGAATCACTGGCGTAGCGTGGGCTCAGTCATGTGGGAGAGGGGCAAGAGCGTAGTCAGGATTTTTTTAAGGGGAGGTGTTCTTTTGCCCAATTTGTGAGAAAATATTTAGCGGCGAATCAGCCAGCCGGTGAATAAGCGGGGTGTAAGGAGCACTTTTTTGGCTCATTTGGTGAACAAATATTTAGCGGCGAATAAGCGGGGTAAGCACTGATTTTTTGTGGCTCAACGGGGAGGGGAGGGAATGAACAATCCCTTTTTTTCCCTCAACATCCACCCCTTTCTAAAATTCTAAAACACCTCAAACACCCCCTGTTTGCCAAGGGGTGTTTGAACACCCCAGCACCCCCTAGCTACGCCCATGGAGAGGGGCACCAGTCTTTAGTCTACTAGATCAGCGTCACTCCAATCAAAACTTCATCAAAGGGAATTGAGTTCCAACCCTCGCATACAAAGATAGACGTAGGAACAAATTTTCGCGTAAGGGCCACGACGGCCTCTTGCCCGTAAATATGATATCTGGATCTGAAATATTGCGAGTGAGTGAAATTTTTGGCACTTTTATTAAGACAAAAAGGTTATTTAGTCATCAATATACACTAGATAAAGTGCAATTTATGTATTCGGTCATCTCGCTGCCAGGAATCATCCAAGTATAACACTTTTAAGAGAAATCAAGCGAACGAGGGGGAAAAAGACACTTTGTCGTGGTATGATTTTGGGCATCTTGCGGTTACTAATACTTGTTATAATTGTTATAAATTATAACACGCAGCACCCTGGTTGAAAAAACGCTGTACTAGATGGTAAAAATTTGAAGGGGCATATTGACTAGGCCGGGAGGGGATATACCCCTTCCTTCTTTCGAATGGGGAACTTTTGCATTTTAAGGTGAAACGGACACACATTCATACTTCCTTTGTGTCTTTTCCCGTATGTTTTTTGTATATCTTTTACTCCTATTTCCATATCTTTCTCTTTTCTGATGTACGCTTCATCAATGGACGCAGATCGGATCACCCCAGATTTTTTTTTCGATAATCGTTTAGTGCACCCTTTAAAACAAATTTAATTTAAGACTTATCATGTTGTCCCGAATTTACTGATCTACATAATATTATAATCTTTGTAGAGAGTTTTCGAGAAATCTATCTTATCATATCTCAAGTTCTTTTTCCTACATCTTCGTCTCTCCCCTCGCTCTCCTTTTTCCATTTGATTGGGGGCTACTTGTCCCCGTGCCCCCGTAGCTACGCCACTGACGTGCATGATCGTTACACTCCGTCATATAATGAAACAACTATAACAATGATGATAACTGTTATAGTGATAGCAGTAAAAATATTAATAATTATGATGTTGATGATGAAACTACTACAAATAGTTAAAATAATAATAATAATTATAATAATAATAATGATTAAAAAAATAATAATAATAATAATTTAAACAATAATAATAATTTAAACAATAATAATAAAAGTAACAACAACAAAAATGATAATAATAATAATAATAATAATAATAATACTGATAATGAAAATACATAAGGCCTTTTACAGGGCAGGCACCATTGTGTTATTACTGTTTTTTAAACTATAGTCCCTGAAATTATTATTATTATTATTTTTTTTTTGTTGAAATAAATCTTTATTCAGATACAAAATCATGGATAATATCATACATAAATATTGATAACAAGCACTTAATCACACGTTTAAAAGAGAACAAAAATCAAAATTCCTGTAAATCATGAATTATCTTCATCCACTTAGTGGTATTCAAATCTGTCGTCTTAATAGTTTTATTTTCCTCAACTTCTAGTCTATATTTTAATATAGACAACAAATATTTGCTTATTATTTTCGTTGCTACATTTATATTACATTTATTTACAACACTCGCTTTATAAATTGCAAATAAACCATAATGAAGTAGTAAATTAATATCTGTAACATTTTCCTTTGCGTCATGAAAACCATATACAACACAAATGGGCGAGAATTCAAAATTTCTGTACAAGGAGTTACATAATAACGTTTCAATAAAGTTCCAAAATGGATAAATCTTTTCGCATTCAAAAATACATGTATTATGGTACCAGGTCTGTTACAGTAATAACACAAATCGTTTTCTTTGATTTTCCATTTGAATAAATTAGCAGGTGTTGGTAAAATATTATACATAAATTTAAAGTTGAATTGTATCAAGTAATTGTCACGAACATATTTCAATTTAAGTAACCACAGAGAATCCCACTTAATAGAAAAATTTGTTTGTAAAGTTTTATTCCAGAAATCTACCGCTCTAGATGGTTTTTGAATTAATTTTACGAGTTCTGTATATATTTGTTTCACAGTAATACAGTGTATTGATAATTCAAAATTATTCAAATTCAAATTAGAATATATAATTGATTTCCGTTTGTAATCTTTAAAATCATAAACTTGTCTGCCATATTTTATAATTTGCCTCCATCTTTGTTGTATAGCGGTTCGTATTTTGGCATATTCACTCAACCATCTACCATCATAGTAAATCAGTTTATCTTTCAATTCTTTGACTGTCAAGAATCTATTTCCTATCACTATATCCCCTAAAAATAATATACCTGATTTTATCCAATTTTTATACAACAATGCTTTTCCTTTAAATTTGATATCACAATTTAACCAAATCATTTCTTTCGTAACACTTCCATAGGTTGGTTGTACATTTTTTACATAATTTACTTGCTTTACTGTAAACCACGTATAAAGTAAATCACAATAGAAATCAGGTATTTTCCCTCTATAAGAATTCACATATTTGGGTAAACATTTACAATTCATAATGATATTAATCCCTCCCATTTTTCAATCCAATACTCGAAAAAAATAGCCCATTTCCCTTTTTTTTCCTGGAGTTCTTTCAAACTCAGGAAGCTAAACAACCATTTTATTCTTAATGACATAAATTGGGTACATATGTCGACCATATTCATGCCTCCATTTTTAAGAGTATTTATCATGTTTTCCTTTTTCACTTTCGCTCTATTACCCCATAAGAAAATATAAAATAACTTTTCATACGCTTTTATCCATTCCATAGGGCACGATAATACTTGAGCTGTATAAATCAATTTTGAAATCACAAGACTTTTTAAAATAACTACTTTTCCTTTAAATGTCAAATTCCTCCGTTTCCAAGAATTTAAAAGCTGTTGTATTTTAATGAATCTTTCTTGAGACCAATTCATATTCTTACTCAAAGATTTATTCTTACTAAAATATATACCCAGAGATTTAACAAAAGTATCACACCAACTAATGTTCTTTATTGTCTCTGAGGGAGAAGTTTTACCCAGCCATATAGCTTTAGTTTTATTCGTATTTAAATGTATTCCCGATACCCTTTCAAAGTTTTCAATCACATTTATTGCATTCCTTCCAGATTTAACGTCTTGTACAAAAATTGTCATATCATCGGCCAGTTGAGCGACCTTAATATCTGTATTGTGTGTTCCGATAGTAATACCTTTAATATTTATATTCTGTCTTATTCTATTACTTAAAACTTCGACACTCAGAATAAAAAGTAGGGCAGACAGGGGACAACCTTGCCTTATCCCTCTAGATGGTTTAATATTGCCAGTAAACCATCCATTTACTGTAACTGATAAGCTTGAATTTGAATATAACAATTTAATCCATTGCCGAAAGGATTGTCTAAAACCATATAACTGCAAACACTTGTCAATGTATATCCATTCCAACGAGTCGAAAGCTTTTCTAAAATCTGTAAAAATAATTGCCCCATCTTTAGCCGTTAAATTGTGGTAATCAATCACGTCTTGAACTAATCTAGCATTATAAATACCGCTTCTACCCTTTAAATAGCCTACCTGATCTTCATTAATAATATCTGTTAACACATTCTGTAATCTTTTGGTCAAAACCATTGCTAATATCTTGTAGTCTATATTTAAAAGAGTTATTGGTCTCCAATTTTCAAGTTCCTGTTTATCTCCACCTTTAAACAATAAAGTAATAATGCCTTTCCTTTGTAAATAACTTAAATGTCCATTCTCAAAAGCCTCGTTCAAACTATGAAGAACTAGATCATTTACCTCCGACCAAAATTCTTTGTAGAATTCTACGCTTAATCCGTCGAACCCTGGCGCTTTATTAGGTTTCATACTTGTTATCGCTTCAGTAATCTCTGTCATTGTAACGAGCCCTTCGCATGCATCTGCTTCGTTACTATTCAGACGTGGTATTTCTACTTCTGTAATATATGAATCTATTAACTCTTCATTACACTCATTTGACCTATAGAGTCTTGAGTAAAACTTCTCAATAAACTTTAAGATTTTGTCCTTGTCGTACTCCAACTTTCCCCCAATCCTTAAACAAGAGATGGATCGTTTTGCACCGTTTCTTTTTCTAAACCTAAAAAATATTTGGAGTTACTTTCCCCTTCTTCAAACTGAGTTACCCTTGCTCTAACTCTAGCACCATCACATAAATATTTGTAATACGCATTTAACTCCATCTTGACACTAGTCAACTCTTCTTCTTGTTCTTCTCTTCCGTTGGATACTTGATCGTGCAATCTTTCAAATTTCTTTTCTAATTCAAATAAAATTTTCCTTTCATTTAGTTTCATTTTTTTTGCAAACATAATAGTATAATCACGAATCTTTACTTTACACATGTCCCACAAAAACTGCGAACTAATGTCAGACTCTGTCTTATGTTCAAATGTCACATTCTGGATAATTTTTTTAACACCCATTTTATATTCCTCGTTCTTTAACAAGGAGTTGTTAAACTTCCAGTACGATGATCCTCTGGAGACGCCAGATATCATAATCTCAATGGTAATAGCACAATGATCTGGACACATAGGTATGGGTTTTATACATGTGCGCTGTACAAATTCTTTAAAGGTACTTTGCACTATCCAAAAGTCAATTCTCGACGCCATTTTTAAATGAGTATTACGATATGTAAATTGTTTTACATCTCTATGTATTTTTCTCCAAATATCAATCATACCATATTTTTTCACTAACTTTATATATTCTTTAGGCCGTTTGTAAACTGTTCTACATCCGATAGTATCAATCGACGCATCGTTAACACAATTAAAGTCTCCACCAATAATCAATGCATAGGAATCTAATTTGTCAACATTTCTTATACATCTAGAAAGACGTTCATAAAACGCATCTTTATTCTTTTTTTCAGTTGGTGCATAGATATTAATCAACAAAATTTTTCTCTCTCCTGCTTCTATTTCAACCACTATAACTCTACCGTCATTTGATAGGTGAATTAATCTGGTATGAAACGACACGTTCTTCTTTATGAGGATTACAACACCCCTGCTATGCTTACTTCCAAACGAGTGAAAAGTTTTGCCTCCCATTCTTTATCAACTTGTTCTTGTATTTCTTCTGTCAAAAAAGTTTCCTGTAATAAAATTACATTTGACTTTTGTCTAAAAAGAAATTGGAACAACAAATTTCGTTTTTGCTTGTTTCTTAGCCCTCTTACATTGAGAGAAAAGAGATTTAAACAATTAACACCTTCGGTCATTAATATAATATCTCAAAGCTGTTATATACTGATTTGTAACAAGGCTTTTTTTGTTAGAGCCTTTTCTCCTTCGTTTCCTCGATTCTTTCTTTGTCTTTCTTTTTGTAACTCTTGGCTTTCGCTTTTCTTCTGATGAGTATAGTTACATGTACCTGAACTATTTTTTATTTGAACCCTTTCTTCTCCTCTTTCTTTCTTGTCGATCTTTTCGTTTCTTATCTTTGTCGCTCTCCGCATTTTCTGATCGGTGGTCGGTTGATTCATATCCATCAGTGTTATCGCTGTTCTCGGGATCCGAGCTTTGACTTGCACTGACAGGTGTGCTCTTCGACCAAAGATCCGTCAGACTTCGTTGTTTTGATCGCTCGTCGTGTGCTGTACGACTATTTACATCTTTCTGCGCCAACGAAGTTGTGTTGTTAACGCTTTTTCCCACGGCTGTGTTTACATCACGTGCTGTGTGACTCGTATTCACGGAGCTCTCAGAGCCACTAGGGCGTTCACCACTCTTCGGTACATGCTCACCTGTGGCGCCGACGCTCGGGGTCTGATCACGTGACGCTTCACATTCATAGCTTTTGTGTCCAGTTCCTTTGCATCGTTTGCATACGAATGGCTTGACGCACGTTGATGCATGGTGACCGGTCTCCAGGCATCGCGAGCACGTTGCTAAAGACGCTCCTGATGTTTGACCATCGTGGAAGATGCGTGCCTTAAACGAGGCAAGCCTAACATGGCGGTCAAGCGGTTTCTCCAGCAATTCCATGTACAAGACCCTGTCGCCATTCAAACATGATGTGAGCTGGCCATTCACTCGCAGACGTTGTCTTACAATTTTTCCTCTCACTTTGCATTTTTTTCCTTCTAGCTCATGAATAATTACATCATCCCCTACAGACAGGGGAATATCTTTTACAGTAACTCGGAGAAGGTTTTCACTGTTTTCCCTTATAAAAGGGTTGGTGTCAAATACCGGCACATTCACCCCTCTCATTCTCAAACCTTGTATCAGCAAAGGTAATCTACTTTCTCTGTCCTTGAGATATATGCGCCACAACCCACCCACCTTCTGTATGCTAATGATGGTACTAGGAGATGTTACCTTAGATAGGGTGAGATAAATCTCCTCCCCTGTAGGCTGGTTCCGCTCCGCATTTGGGATGTCTGACTGACGCATGAACACGGGCTTCGGACCGGTATCTCTCCGGGCTTGAATATCGGCCGTCGTTTTCTCAGCATACGTGCTACTCACCTCCTTCCTTAATCCATCCCTATCTCTTCCATCGCTTCTCACCTGACTCTCAACGTCCGCTGATGTTCCCGTTTGTATATCCATCCTAATGTTGAAGAACTGTTTTTTCCGAATAACGTTTCCAAAAATGTGAAATTTTAGCTTCCAAACAGAGAGTTCATTTCTTCGATCGTAACCGTATGAAATAGCGCCCTCCCTTCTTTATTATGACTCCAGCATTGCCAGGTACTAATTCGATTAACCTGAGTCGAGAGGGACAATGAGGGCAAAACGCCAGATCAAGAATTAAAGCACCGAGTAAGGATTGAACCCAGAACATCTCGTAGGAGTGTCAAGAGCCTTCACCAATGTAAACATATTATACATGTACCTCCTTCCTGTACATAAACCCAAATGAGGTTTTAAAAAAAAAAATTAAGAGAAAGCTTGGGTCTGACTTAGAAGCACGTGTATAACTCTGGAACGAAGTTTCTATTCATTAGGCTAGCAGACGATTCCACAAGTCCGTTCTTACTAAATGAAAATAAAGATGATGAAAATAAGTATTTGTGTAAGTGTCTTTAATCATGCATCCTCTTCTTGCCTGTATAACTTACTTTAAATAAGCATTCAAACAGTATTATCATGATGTGGTAATAGGAATATATAGTTTCCTACAATTTCTCATATAACGATCTATGAATTAAAATAATTATTTTCAACAGTATCCGATTGCTTCCAAACGCGATGTTGATTCCTTCTTGAAAAATATTATCAAAATGTGGATGACAAGGAACTGTAATATTAATAGGCCTTTCAATTGTTTATTTATTTATTTATATAATTATTGATTTCTTCATTCATTTTTGTTTTGTTTGGGGTGGGGATTCAAGTTTGCACCCTCTTTTGAATGTGGTTATTACACTAAATTGTAATGTGTAATCGTAATTGTAATCAACTATTATAAATGGGGAGCCTTGATGTGGTCAGCATTATTGTTCTTTTTACTTAGAACTTACCACGCAATGTTTCTGCAATGTTCACGTCTTCTAGTTTAGGAGCGCTAATCCGTTCTGGAGTCAGGTTTGCGGAATTGAAAATGAATTTTTGATTGTTCTTGATTTTGACGCGAATATCCGATCCATCAATCTCTACCACCTTTCCAATTGTACCGATGGCCTAAAACAGGAATATAATCATCATGATTATTGGGCTGCATAATTGTTTTGTTTGTAATTTTGAAGTAACTATATTAAAGGTATTACAAAGTTTTGGTATGGGGTCATGAATTTGGTTCAAATGAACATATTGGAAGCATATGCGATTTTACAATATTCAATGATCGTTGTCGCGGTTGAAATCGAGTCTAAAGTGATGAAATTGTAAAAAAAAAAACTATTTATGTTGTATAGCGCCCTCTCAAGACTGATATTACTTTAGCTTTAAAACAATGTTTCTTGACTACAATTGACCGATTTGCTATTTCCGTTTGAAAATTATGTATCAGAACTGCATATTCTGAAATTTTCATGGTCGCAGCTACCATGGAATGGCCTTAGGCGCTATTTGAAATATTTGAAATTTCCGGGAGCACCGGTAAATTTTGATAATTCAATTTGCTCGAAAGCAGAAGTGGTTTAGCGGCTACATTTTTTTGTGCTTAAAATACATCCACAGGGGCATCCAATTCTATCAAAAAATTAAAGAATTATTATCCATCCAATTTCAAAATTTCGCAAAACTTTGCATTACCTTTAAAATATGAAAATCAAAACAATATCACTTATTTGAATCCATGATGTGGTGATGTCTACAATATTGTTAGTCATTGTTAAGACAGATAACTTTAAATATTAGTTATCGCTAAACATTTACATATTAGAAAATTATATATTGTTATGAAAAATTAAAAATGTTTATTAATTTACCATTCGCTGTGCAAATTTGTTTTTGCTATTGCACTATTTGTACTTCCGATGTGTATTTTGCTTTCTTGAACTTCTTTACAAGTTAAAGCAAACGTTTACGATCCCACCACATTTAGCTTTTTCTTCTTTGTATATTTGCTTGTATCATGGTGTTTTTACATAGATTAGATTTCGTCTCGCTTTATACATGTTTTTAAATGGATATGTGGAAATATATAAATTCATGACAAAATACAGGTTGTGTCATCTTGCAGACATTTCAAAGGACCTTTATTTGCCATACAATGCAAAACAATTAAAAAAACAACATCAATATCGCATAACTTGCCTATATTTTCATACTGTTAAAAATTGTTTTATAGAAGATAAAGATAAACGTATCTAAAAATCTTACATTCTAGTTTAAAGGTGTACAGACACATTTTCGCTAAGGGGGGAGGGCTGAAATCATTGCCCGTATATTAACTTTTCATTTTCTAAATTTCGTTATCGACCGAAGCGAGAGAGCAAAAAATAAAATAGATGCGATATGGAAATAACAAATGCGAGCATCTTTTCTGCCAGAATATAGGAACTTTGTAAATTCTCGGGGGGAGGGAGGTATTGCAGTAAGCAGCTCCCCTCCCCCGCCTCGTACGCCTGTATTCTAGCTTTAATAGTTAGACAGAAGTCACCTGTTTCATAGCTGCCGTCCATCCGCCATGTCCAGACTGTAATCTCTTGACCATCTCGAGATTATCACTTATGCGGACATACTGACCAAGACACAATGGATGAATCTAAAAGCAACAGGTTGATAGAAATGGAAATGGTAACAACACTAATGATATCAAAAACAATAATAATAATTATTTGTCCCCATAGATTTGGTAAATATTTAATAACAATAACAACAAAAAATGTAATGATGATAATGATAATAATAATGATAATAATAATAATATTAAATTTAATAATAACACTAATGATAAGGATAATAACAATAATAACAATAATAATAATGATAAAAGTGGGGTCTTGTTTAGCGGTCATGTCTGTCAGACTTGACACACCTGGTGCTTTTAAATGATTACCCTGCCTTTAGCACGGCTGCCATTATGGCGCTTATAGAATTTTAAGGAAAGAATTCCTGCCAGATATCAATTTACCTCAACTGGGTCGAGTGTGGCAAATTGAGATTAATGTTTTGCCAAAGGACGTTAATGCTGCGGTGGGGATTCGAACCCCGTAACCTGCCTGGTTACTGATCAACCGTACTATGACACCTCTACAATTAGGCCCTATTTATCAAGAAATATATCTTACAAGCATTTGTATAGTCGATTAGATTTAAGCAAGACCTGCTGATTTTATCCTTTTTACCTTCCTTAGAGCTGCAGAATTCATAATGAAGGTTTCTTGGCTGTCATGGAAAGTCACTGTGAAGTCACCAGTATTTGCTCTTCTATTCACAAATCCTTTCCTTCGAAACGTCTGTTTATAGATAGAGAAAGTAACCTTAACAGTTGGCTAGTCCATTTTCTGCAATTTGGTTTGAAAGTTACAATTAAGTCGGCGTAGTCTCCCTAGTTTGGAGAGAGATATATATATAGATTTATAACCACGAATATAAGCTTCGAAATAAGTTTAAACACAATATCATCATTGAGATATTCACAATTGAGTGAATCGACAATAACGCAGGAAATTTTTTATGTCATGGATAAATCTTCCCAAAACAGCACCTAATGTCTGATTTTTCAAAAATACGGCTGTTCCGGAGAAGAAAAAAAAGGAAAGGAAGAAAAAGAGGGTTGTAACTTAATCCGAAAAAGTAAAGATATCTCTTGGCTCCGTTAATGATATTTATATACATTGGATGGCTTTTCGACGAGTCTAATATTGTCTTAGCGAGAGCAATATATTCTTGTATCACACGAAAACAAAGCCATTCAATATTATTATTATTATCTATATTAATCTGACTAGCGAAATAACAAAACTTGACTTACCTCGGTAAATATGGCTTTGTTTTCGTGTGATATCGATATGATATCGATATCGATAGTTGAAGTTCCCGGATGACTGAGCAATACGAAAACAATATTGGTCAGTCATCCGGTACTGCGCTAAAGATATTGAATGCCTTATATAGATAATAATTACCAATACTGAGCAGTAATTTGAAATGATGCACATCGAAGCTATCACACACAAAAAAACCTATAGATTACATTCAGTCTACATGATATAGAATGGTGTCCACTGGAATGTTTAAAAGGGTGTATTTGCCCCATCTCTATTACTTTAATGTCATGAAACATCACAAGAAAATCTAACGATTTTTATTTCTGGTGCACCAGAAAATGAAACAAGTAGGTCATGTCCCTGTTTCATTCCATCCTTTTTTAAATTGCAATTTAAAATAATTGATATAGGCTGCTGAATTCGTGGTATTTGATTGGCTGTGAACAAAATTGTAAAACTTGAATAGTTGCTTTATAAACCAGCTCCAGTGGTGTTTTTTAAGTTTGTTTTTATCATCGTTTAAACGGTTCTTATACTACGTCGTAGAGTACATTGTGAAGCAGTTCAGTTTCAGTTTCAGTTTTATCTTTCATTTCCAACAGAACAGTCATTTTGACAAGAAATCAGATATACAATTCAATATTCAATAATATAATACATTTTACATGGTTTAAAGTTATAAAATAGAAAGAATACATAAATATCCAGTATAAATAGTTATTTTTTTATTTTTAAAGTTAAACCTGTGGAAATGGAGGAATCCACTGAAAAGCAGAGCTTGTAAAATGTGGATCCTCAAAACAATGACAAACAAAATTTTTGTAACATGTAAATATATTGCCTTGAAAAAATATAAATATAAATAGAATATCAAAAAGTGGCAGAATAATAATACAATTATAAATCCGTAATTTGAAAACTTGTTACGACATGTATATCGTATAGTGAACATTGGAAAGGTCAAAAGAGACAATGAAGACTGACAGATAAGACATAAACGTATAATAATTAAAAAAATATATATAAGACAACAGAAAATAAAGCAAGGAAAGAGAGAAATGCAAGGATAGAAAATTTTGCTGCATATGTGAGGAGTAAAGAAAAAGAGAGGAGAGGTGGAGAGGAGAAGAAAGAAGAGTGAGAGAGAGCACACGATGTGCATACTGCAGGAGTAGTGACCATAATTATAGTAAGATACATATAAAGCGTAAAGAAAGACGTGACGGGAAGGATTATTAAGAAGGCAAGACATGATTTGACAATGCACTGATATTAATTTGTATTGTAAGGAAGTATAAGAAACAATTTTAATTTCCTCTTAAATGAATTAAGTGAGGGGGCAAGTTGAATGTCATTATGAAGAGAGTTCCAAAATTTGGGGGCTGTATAAATAAACGTGTTTTGAGCTAGAATGGTTCTCAGCAGAGGTAGATAAAAGTCATTACAATGCCGAGTTGGGTACTTATGAGCAGATTTATTTAGGGTGAACATATCAAAAACGGAAGGAAGCATGTTGTTATTATAAGAATACATAAACTGGCCTAGCTGAAAGAGATAAAGATCTTTAACTTTCATTATTTTATTTTTAAAGAAAAGAGGATCCGTATGGGAGTGAATATGAGAAAGGCAAATGATACTAAGAGCTTTCTTTTGTAATAATAAGATTCTGTTTAACAAAGTTTGGTGTGTATTGCCCCACACCAGGAGTCCATAGTTTAGATATGGTAAGACCAGAGAGGAATAAAACATAAGTAAGGAAGATGAAGGGAGATGAGTTTTAATCTATTCATGACACCAATATTACGAGAAATAGTTTTACAGATGTTGTCAATATGATACTTCCAGGAGAGTTTAGCCCAAAAATTTAGTGTAAGAAACACTCTCCTACGGGAAGTCATCGAATTCAATGTTGCTTGGCAGGGAATCTATAGTATTACTGAACAACATATATTTAGTTTTTGGAGATTAAGTGAAAGTTTGTTTGCTCTAATCCATTGTAGAATCTTAGATAGTTCAGAATTAACCGTTTGCATAAGAGTCTATGGATTGTTGTGGGAAAAGAACAGATTCGTGTCGTCAGCAAAAAGTATAAACGATAAAATTTGAGATGATCTGCAGAAATTATTTATATATAAAATAAATAAAAGTGGACCTAGGAGGCTTCCTGTGGAACACTACAGCTAACATTACATACATCTGATGAACAATCGTTTAAAGAGACATATTGCTTTCTGTTAGAAAGATAGTTCCTGAACCACTCCAAAGCCCTTCCTCGTACACCGTAATGGGAAAATTTATAAAGTAATATATCGTGGTTTATTGTGTCAAAGGCTTTGGAGAAGTCCAGGAAAATACCAACCATTTGAGAGGATTTGTCAATAGCATGAGCTACTTTCTCCACAAAAGATAATAAAGCATGAATGGTACTATGCTTTTCACTAAAACCAAATTGAAAGTTGGAGAAAACATTATGATCTTTTAGGAAGGCAACTGTTCTAATATATATGATTTTCTCCAAGATCCTAGAGAAGAAGATAACAAGGAGATCGGTCGATAGTTGTTTACATTTAGTTTGTCCCCCTTTTTAAATAAAGGAATAACTTTGGCGATTTTCATAGAGTTGGGAATTCGCCCTTGTAGCAAAGACAAATTAAATATATGAGCCAGGGGATCTACAATAAATGGAATAATGGCTTTAAGGATAACATTATTGATATCATCGTAGCCAGAACTTTTCTTGTTGTCTAGGTTTGAAACGATGTCTATAATTTCATGGGTATATGTCGGAGTAAAAACTATAGAACTCTGGTTAGCTGGACCAAGAAAATCTGTAAAATGTTAATTGGAAGGAGGTATATTTTTGGCAAGATTATCCCCTATGGAGGAAAAGTGGGTATTAAATATATTAGCAATGTTGACAGGCTCCTGTACAATTTCATCATTAAGTTTGATTTCCGTTATAACAGCTTTATTGTTTGCCACATTCATTGCTTGTTTGAGGACTTTCCAAGTGTTGTTCAAATCATGTTTATGTAGTTCAAGTTGGTTTATAAAGTACTTTTTCTTTTCTAAACGTATGATTTTATTCAAAGTATTGTTATAGGATGTATATTTATGTTTAGTTTTGTCTGTACCTTTTGATTTGTACTTATAATAAAGATTATTTTTCCGATTGATAGACCGGAGTAGAGACTTAGATATCCATGGAAGTCTCGGGGACTTTTTGTAATTTCTATTATTGTCTCTTTGTTTGGGAATGAACATATATCCACATTTTCAAGACTAGCACTTAAACGGGTTAAATTCGCATTGTTAACTTTACGTCGTAGAGGGCGGGGACCATGATTATTAAGTGAGTGGGATACAGTGTAGTAAGTCAAAATGGGATAGTGATCGGTTGTATCTGAAAGAATGATGTATGAATCAGGATTAGGAATAACGTTGGAGAAAATATTGTCTATTAGAGTGGCAGATAGATTTGCTACGCGAGTGGGTTTGGAAACAAGCGGCAAGAAGGAGGCAGATAAGAAAGTTTCAATGAGCTCATGGGCGATATTATTAGTGGCACATTTGAGTATATTTATGTTGAAGTCCCCCATCAAAAAACAGTCCTTATTATTAAATATTGTACTTCGAAGCAAGTCGGACATATGTATTATAAAATCGTTTCCACTGGAACTCGGAGGTCGGTAAACAACACCTACTATTACATTCTTACCACCTGGCACTTTAATTTCTAAAAATGAGATTCAATGATGTCATTACCAATTGAGATATTTTCGTAAACAGAGTAACAAAAACTTGTAAGTATGTATAGAGCGACACCTCCACCTGTTCTTCCTTGCCTGTTTTTGGAAATAAAATCATAGTTATCAATAAAAAATGGTAGATTGGAATCCTCAGAGAGCCAAGTCTTTGTCAAACCTATTACAGATAGAGGTTTGGGTGAGGGATTATTCAAAAGTAACTGTAGATCATCAAAGTGTTTGTTTAAGCTCTTTATATTCAAATGAAGTAGAGAGAAATCGCGTTTAAAGTTCCTAACTATATCATCAAATTGTGAAACTGTTCTATATTTGCTGAAAGAGCTTTGTGCTGGGTCCTGCTGATCAAAATCAAATCGAAGTTCTTCAGAAGAGGAATTGATGCTGTCAGCAATAGAATCATCAGAGGTACCTGGGAAATTTGGCAATGTTATGTTATTGGAAAGAGAGGGTCTGTGTAAATCGAATAGATAGTCATCTGTGAGGGAAATTAAAAGCCATATGATCGTTCAGATAAGCCATAAGGAAAAAGCGTATCAAGTATAACATCAAATAAACCATTGGTGGCGCTCTGAGTATGCAGGTGCAGAAGAAAGGAGATAAGAAAATAAAGGAAAGCGTAACAAATATATGCAGCAAGACGACAGATAGAAATAACTGACAAACACAGGCACGACGAATTCTACAAGGGCACAGTAAAAGAATCTCTTGACATGACAACATTTTTTGTATACGGGCACTGACTATAATACGGTCGTAAACAAGAAGAAAGTGTAGTACGTTAATGGCATTTCTCCCTTTGGGAAAAGATAAATCGTTGGCTACACCATGCATAGGCTATACCACAAGTCTTCATTAAAAAAAGGAACAAGGAAAATTATATATAAACACATATACTGACTGAAGCCGTCTGTACATATGGAGGCTGATTTGACCCTTAGGTATGAAAATACAATAAAATATAGAGAATAATAGTTTACAAGTTCAGATAATTAAAGCAATTATAATGGAAAACATGACATGTTCTCACACTAAGCGATTCATTCCCTCTTCCGCATAATATGGTACATAATTTATACAAAACATAACATTTCACGAATTTAAGTCCTAAAATGTGTATGAAACGTATGAAGAGTTCATATAATTATATAAATATTTAAAGTGATTTTAGTTTAAGAAAAAAAAAATGAGAAAAGGGAGCACGACGTCTCCCAAGGATAGCAAAGAAAAATATTTAAAGGAAAGTGCGCTTGTAACTGCAAGGAAAAGGCGCTATACCAAATGCTCTGTGGATTGGATTGGATCGGATTAGAGAGGAAATCTTCTTTCCCATGTAACATAAACATGTCACCATGCGAAATACCACCATGAAACACTCGTATGTAAAATGTTTCTCTGCAAAATAAGTTTAATGTACAGTCAAACCTGTCTATTGAGGCCACTCAAGAGAAACAGAGAAAGTGACCACTGTAGACAGGTTCTACAGCATACATCTCTTTCTCAAGGGTGACAGAATACACGGCCACTATAGACAGGTGGCCTTTATAGAGATGTGGGCACTAAGTCAGGTATGACTAGTTTACTGACAGATGGCAGCGGAGGAATATACATTTACTGAATTTACAAAGAAAAAATAAACAGGGATATTTTTTCCCTCTCTGTTATCAAGTTCATTCTTTATCTGAATGTCAAAACATGGACGACTGACTTTTTGTAATATTTGAAATATAAAGTATTTTTTTAAAGTAAAAGCTAAGAATTGCAGCCTAAACATGTTGTCTGGAAGGACTAACACATCCTAAATCTCTTCAACAATTGAAGACAATTTTAGATATTAGTGAATTCAGACTTATACTCACTTTGGCCATTTCTGGCTCCCACAATCCTCTGCGCTTGTGGAGTTCCTCCAATTCTGCAGGAGTGGCAGTTACCAGGACTTTGTCTCCTTCCTTCACTGGCTCCAGATCCCCTATGATTAGCAAACAACTAAGAGTAAAGAAATCTGTTCTATGTAGCCCAGCTCTTTCTTCTTCTACATGTGTTAATGAAAACATTTATTTTGTTCTAATTCTGTCAATTTTCATGTTTCATAACCCAATAACCGATAGTGGCAATATCAATCTCAATTCCAATCATAGCTGTTTTGTTGACTTGTGGATGATGATGATGATGATATGGATATTCATGACTATGAAATGACCATATCCTTCCGTTTCTATTAACATGATTTAAGAACATATTTTATCGCCTGATATCAATACTTATTGATAGGCAGGGTGACCCCAAAAGAATGCAATACCTGCGATCCGCAATTATAGCGACATCATCACGGCTTGTCATACAATTAGCTGTTATGGCGATGGCGGGAATACGTTTCTCAACTCAGCTGATTGTTTGGTTTGGTTCTTGTATATCGCATATCACATTATACATAACGTCCCTATGCACTTCCAAAGAACTTTGAAAATGATTATCCTAGCTTTAGCTCCGACAGCCGTTATCAGCCCACAGTGCATTTCAAGGAACAATCCTACCAGCTACCCATTTACCTCACCTGGGTCGAGTGTGGCAAATGTAGATCAATGTCTTGCCAAAGGACATTAGTGCCGCGGCGGGACTTGAACCGCGGACCTCATGATCCACAGTCCGGTGACATATCCACTCGACCACGACACCTCTACATTGCATGATGACGGTTGCAAAAGTAGCAAAGTTTTAAACAACATTGCCTCACAAAAATATCCGTAGAATCAAAACGCCTTACCCAAAAATGGATGTTCTTGGAGTCATTTTACTTAATTTTAATCAATGACATCGGTCGATGATTTCTTTGAAATTGCAGATCTCAGATGCTCCATACTTTGTGGACCACCTTGTATATATAAGAATACTTGGAAATATACGAGATGAAATAAAATTGTCTAAATTCTCCTCTACTAAACTCCCAGCACAGTACGGTATCGAAAAAAGGAAAAAAAAACAATGCTATTCTCACCAAGATTTGGTAGGTGTCCATTATACACATAACCTCCTGACCCTGGTAGTGTACAGAAGATCTTAGTGAAGTCTACCCTCTCTCGCCCAGAAGAGAATTCAACCGCTGCTTGTACATTGACTTTATCCTCAAGTGTCTGTCCATGTTTGACTACTCTCCCGAGTAGCTTATCTGGGGGGAAATAAAATAAAAGCTCTGATAGATATCATTTGTATCTAAAGACTTCCTTGATTATTGTTAATATCTGTGGACAAATGCCATTTGTCTACCATGTACAATTTACTTGGAAATTTTCATCTGGATATATGTTACAGAACATGCACAATGAAAAACCTTTTGGTTAAATAATCTGATAGCCACTTTACTTGTTCATGGGCATTCCCAACATCTATATGGACAATGTCTGTTTGTTTTTATTTTCACAGAGTGGAAGATATCAAGACAGACCTGATTCAAGTCTCTTGTCCCACTGGGGATGCCTGACAACCTTTGCTCCAGCAAAGCTTCCTCTGAGAGCAAGACGAGGGGATGATGATCTTGGTAGCATCTTGGGGCTGCATCAATTGAAAAATCGATGGTCGGAAACTGTTATGTGTCAACTTGTAGCAACGGAATAAAGGTAAAGTTAAGTCTGAGTTCGATGGTCTGACTTTCAAAGACACTAAGATTCAAACATGTTTCATAAACATTCTGATTGGTCTGTAATCAGGGGGCCGTTTCACAGATCCGTCATAAGTCTTACTTCGTGGACATCCCATAGAAATGTGTTATAGAATTAACACAAGTTTCTATGAGAATTCCATGAACTTAGACTTATGATGGTTTCGAGAAACTGGCCCCAGGAGGTTCTCTCTGATTTGGCATTAAAAAAACAATAACAGTTATTTTCAAATGTAATTCATCAAACCAATGTACATTCTGTTTGTTGAAACTCTACTAATTTTAACATGTGGTAAATACACGCCATGATTTCAATATCTCAAGACACTAACGATTGTTAAATTAAGTACAATTCACTCCGCTTTTAGGAGCGATTGAAGGTTCTATAACAGGGTATGGAACGAAAAGAAAACAAACTTGGTGTACATTAATAGGACTAGATGAGATCGGTACATTGTTAGACAAGCTTTATGTATACCAAAGAGATATATACAAACACGAATAGTGATAAGTTGTACTGTGTTCAAAAACCTGAGATATTATTTAGACCAAGATGCCATTTCCCCCTAAAATTCCCGTAATACTAGCCGATTTCTTGGTCTTCGTCACCCAAATCCCACAAAATAAATTTAAATATTGAGTGTAATATACATGTACACAGGCGCGCCGGAAGCAGTTTTGGATTGGGGGAGGCAAACATTCCAGGGGGCTCACCTTTCAGGGGCAGTGGCGTAATGAGCAAAAACGTTTGGGGGCAGAAGAAAAATCTGCATCACCACCACTCTTATATGTTACATGCAGGCCCCGCGGAACGTTTTTTCAAAGTGGAGTATTAACGATCAGGTAGAGCGTAGCGAGCGAAGCGAGAGGAGCGTAAATTGGCGTGGGGTCCAGGGGCTTTGCGCCGGCGGGGGTCAAGGGGCGGAGCCCCCGGAAGCTCAGGGGTTTTAGGCATTTAATTATGGTCAGATAAGCGTATTTAGATACCTTATTTGTGACACTGGCAGGTCACTAATTGGCGTGGGGTCCAGGGGGCTGAGCCCCATGAAGCTCAGGGGTTTTAGCCATTTAATTATTTGTCAGGTGACCAATTCAGGGGCCCATCTTATGGCCCCTGGTGGGGTCCAGGGGGCGGAGCCCCCGGAAGCTCAGGGGTTTAAGGCATTTAATTACGGTCAGATGAGCATATTTTGATACCTTATTTGTGACACTGGCAGGTCACTAATTGGCGGGGGTCAGGATGCTGAGCCATATGAAGCTCAGGGGTTTTAGACATTTGATTACGGTCAGATGAGCATCCATGGGCCCGCCTAAGGGCCCTTGTTGGGGTCCAGGGGGCAGAGTCCCCGAAAGCTCAGTGGTTTAAGGTATTTAATTACGGTCAGATGAGCATCTAGAGGCCCGCCTTTAAAGGGCCCTTGGTGGGGTCCAGGGGGCGGAGCCCCCGCATTATGAAACTGGCAGGTCACTATTCTTTCTCTCTCTTTTCTTTTTCTCTTTAACATACTTTTTTCAAAAAGTGAGGGGGCTCGAGCCCCCTGAGCCCCGCCGTTCTGCAGGCCCTGACATGAAGGCTTCTAAATAAGTATATTTTTGCCTGACTGTAAATGGGGGAATTTGTAATTTTCCAACAAACGCATAAAAGAAAATGATAAATATGGGGGCATGCGGAATGTTTAGGAAATTTAATTCCTGTTTACTCTCCTTTTCTTTGAATGGAATATAATTTTTGTTGTGATTCAATTCAAGTTTTATTACTACTTTGTTTTCTTTCTGGTTAAAAAATACAAACCATTCTTACTCCTTTACTGCTGATTTTTTTTTTTTTGGGGGTTTGGGGGCGAAATGCGTTTTGCCCCCACTTCTGGCGCCTATGCTTGTACGTACCCCATGGATGTTTTGTTTGAAGACAGCACTCTCATGAAGACATGAGAGAGATCATGTTCGTCATTCATGTAGCAAGTGGTACAGAGGTCAAATGTGTTGCACTCGGTGCATCTCCATCGTATACCTTTAATCTCATGAGCATCACAGCCGTCACACCAGACCTTTGGATGATGCACTAAAATAAGAAATGTCAACAAAGGCTTTTGGAAAATAATCTCAATTTGAACTTAATTTGACCTGATCTTAACACTGACCAAGAACGTTGAATTTGTGAGACATTGTAGAGCAAGCGCCATGAGCGCCCATCAGAGGCGGACACAAGCGCTATACAAGAAGCCGTCTTTATCATTATCATCATCACAATGCTTGGCTATCACAGCAACGTTATACAGCTACTCATTTTATCAAAATTTATAGATCACACATTCTGCTTGTTTGCTCCCTTTATGAAGCATATGAATCGCTGGAACCTATCTTGGTTGAAATCTAAATTAGAAAATCGGCCAATGTAGCAGTTGCATCCACATGATATTTATGGGATATTGTTGTATATCACTATATTCAGTTGACATTAAATCAGGAGGTATATAATCATTTGTGATGATTGTGTCGTTGGACATGGTTTTTGTTGAAAATGTCTCTTTCGATCCAAGTGTGGCAGAGTTTATGTTGAGGAAGATGATTTGATCGCTTGATACATGCTAGGGTGCTTTGATCGCTTAAATGACACTCAGGCAATATTAATTCTTAGGCTTGCTTTGACTTTTAAAAGAGTCATTGATGAGAGGTATGAACTATATCAAGAACATCAGTATTTTTGGAGGTGTCGTGGAATACCATAGTGGTTGATTTACTTGACCCTCAATCCAAGAGTTGAGGGTTCGATTCTTAGCCCGGCACCAACGTCATTTGGCAAGACATCAATCTACATTTGCCACTCTCCACCCAGGTGGAAATTGGTATCTTGCAATTGCTGGGGTAATATTAATTGCAGGGCCTTCATAAAGAACAGTATTGAAACGGATGATGCTTCCCTGGGTAAACAAAAGTATTAGTTACCATATTTGGAGACTACCTGAATTAGCTGTATCAATGATGCTGAGATCGAAAGCCTGGTCATAGCCAGCCCGGTAGAGACCTTTATCTCCATTGTCCCACTGGACGAGAACGGACAGCTTTGGAAAATGTGGTTGACGTTCATCATGCAGTCTCAGAACCGTTCCCGCATATCCCTTTCTGCCATCTTGGTTCTTGTAAGTCCAATCAGGTCCTCGTATGACACGGAAACCTGGTTGTACAGGGGTTTCCATTTGTTTACCTTCAACAGCTAAAGAGAGGACAGAAAAGGGAAAAGATACAAAGATAGATAGTTAGGTAGAAATATATACATGTAGATAGAAAGAGAGAGAGGAGGAAATTTGGGTGATGTTATGAGAGGAGTGTAGATATCATAGTTTGCAGGTCAGTCCAATTTTTAGTTTCATGCCATTGAAACAAACAGTTTCATGACATAATCTTATTTGTTTATTATTTATCTTCTTAAAAACATATCACTTTTACAAGATAAAAGGAGACATCCATAATTTTCACCAATAATCCGTAGATAAAAAGCCAAAATAGGCTTAGTATCAATTATTGATTTTTTCTTAAAAGACTTTACATATTGTTTACTTGTTTACCTGCATTCTGCTTATGTCATTGTATACTTCCTATGCCAATTACCTGACGTAGTGACGTTTGCCAGGACAGTGTGAAATCAATTCTCTTGTTATTATACTCAGTTATTCTCCCACTATTTAGTAACAGTTCGCTAATAATGTTCCCCACCGTACACAATTAATGAACTTCTTTAACCTTTATTCATCTTTCTGTTATACACTGGACTAGTGGAGCTTCATACTATTAAAATGTCCATTTTCACTTTCCTTTTTCTATTCCTTCATCTCCTAATCTAACTTTCCTTCTGTAGGCCCAAACAATTTGTTTTTCCCCATTCAACATACCGTACGTCTTTCTCCTTGTAATAGTTCCAAATTACTCGCTTCCTTACTTGTTACTCACATTCTATTCCTGTTCTTAACTGATTATACAAACCATTGCATGCAGACATGATGTTTTAGTTCCTGGAGAAGATCAATTATACATGTTCCTCTCTTTTTTTAATGTTAAGGTTGCATAGACGCACAGAACTGGGCTAATCTATTCCAGATTTTGAGTAACCAATAGTGGAAATTCGAAACCCACGCGCATATTCTAGAAAAGTGTCATATTAAATTACATATCAATAAAAACTGAACTTAAGGATTCATTCACTCATCCAATTAAGATGAATTCATTCAATGAACTTACAAGTTAAGTTTCTTTCAAGCTTCTTTGAAATAACGCATGCTTATTAATCCACACTGATCCGCGTTTTGTGTTACTGTTGCGTGGAGAGCATATACGAATGTAGGAGCATATGAAACTCAAATTGATTAGATCATTTCTTACTAGCTCTATACATAATTGGATTCGAAACCCACTTCTAGAAAAGTGACATGCCTTGAGCCATAATGCACTGCCGTACAGAGGATTTTTTTATGTTGGGGACCGGGGTAAAATGCGATGAGTTATTGAAAATTTATTGCATTTTCTTTGTTTTTTTTTTTATTTGTGGGGGCTGCCCCCTACCCTAGCCCCCGCTGCGTACAGTCATGTTTCAGTGGCAAAGCAATGGCCTCGTAACTGTGATGCGCTATATTAGTGCCCTTTTGTGAGGCATTAATCCTCATTACTGTCATTTATGACTTAAGGGCGTTGGTCCCCTAGTTGATGAGCATAGTAGCATACACATGCTTTAGCAGTCACGCAAAACACTCGCAAATTATTATTCAATATAATCTGAGCATGTATACTATTATCTAGATCTATTAGGAATAAATCATTGTCAAAATAATTCCATAAATTGGGTTAAAAAAAATATTCCTACGTTATGAGCAACAGTGTATTAAATTACATATCAATAAAAACTTAACTTAAGTATGGTGGCTCCTAAGGGACACGCAAACGCAAAAATTTGACGTATACGTATGCAACAAATTTCTTGTCTTTTACGTCCAAGACGTGAAAATCAAAAAAATTGACGTATACCTATGCAACCAATTTCTTGTCTTTTACGTCCAAGACGTGAAAATCAAAAAATTGACGTATACCTATGCAACCAATTTCTTGTCTTTTACGTCCAAGACGTGAAAATCAAAAAAATTGACGTATACCTTTGTTTGGTAATTTTTCATTTTTCTGTACTCAATGGCCCTGAAGGGACACGCAGACGTGAAAATCGGCTGGAAAATCTGCGTCAAATATTCACGTCTGCGCCTCCAGAAAGGGACACGCAGACGTGAATATTGGACGCAGATTTTTTTTGGCTGGAAAATCTGCGTCCAATATTCACGTCTGCGTCTCACACGCAGACGTGAATATTTGACGTAAATTTTTTTTCAGTAAGCTGAGCACCATGCAGGAAGATAAGTGTATCTTGGTTTGTTTTGCTATGTTTTTAAACAGCTTTATCTCGACATTAATTGTACCAGGAATACAGCTTCCTGATTGTACACCACTTCATTATATTTTATGGTCTAAAATTGACATAGATACATAGGCCTAGATACATTACGCTTTGATATTTGTAAACATATTTTGCCTGTACCAAGCAATTACTTCTTTGTGCATCTTGTTGCCATTTGCCCCCTCCTATCACACCCTTTCCTCTATTTCTTTCTTTCTCTCTCTCTCCCTTTCTCTTAATGTCTCACCACTCTCTCTCTCTCCTTTCTCTCGATCTTTTCTAGCTCCTTTCTCCCTCTCTCTCCTCTTTCTATCCCAATTCTGTCTCCCTCTGTATTTCTCTCTCCCAATGTCCCCATTTCTCTCTCCTCTTTCTCCTAATCTGCCTCCCCTCTCCCTTTCTCTTCTCCTTTCTCCCAATCTGCCTCCCTCTCTCTCTCTCTCTCTCTCTCTCTCTCTCTCTCTCTCTCTCTCTCTATCCTCCCTCCCTTCCCCTTCTCTCTGTACTATGTGTATTCGAAATTTCTCGGCATTTACCACAATAAATCCATTTCCAAGCATGCAAGTCATGACACAACGGAAAAATTATTATTACCATTTGTTTTCACGAAATGTAAAGAATTGTTTTATAATTTATTAATGTTTACTTTCTTCAATTGCTACTGAAATACATCTCAAGTTGACTTATGAAATTACATACATGTAGTTAAATATTTATAAACCGTTTTTCATGAAGATTATGTTATACATTTTTAATTTTTAATTAATACTATACAGTGAAAAGAAAAAATGATATTGATTCTCTGATTGTTTAACACAATTTCATACATCACTTTGGAACAAAACAACAACAAAAAATGCATTTAGTTCAGCTCATTGAAGACCACTTTACAGTTGTGTTACTATAAACAAATGTTGAATATCACATGAAATAATTAACAAAATGTTGTCCTTTTTCAAACACTAGTCGAGATCTAAACAGTAATATCACTATACATCATAATTCCAGTACATGTATACAGGTAAATTGTCAGCATAATTTGAAGAATTGGAAAACTAAACAAAACAGTTGAATTAACATATAGTATAGTTCTACTTTCAGGGTTTCATACAGGTGTAAAAGGAACATCACAACACAAATTAATTACTTTCTTAACTTTTCTTAGTGTCCAAATGAAATGGAATAAAATATAATTTTGTTTCTCTCACATTGAGTAGACAATATCTTGCATTTAGATTTCATGCAAACCAATAAATATGTAAAATGTATTGTAAAATGTAATGTACCAGCCCAGTGGCGGATCTACGGGGGTTTAGGCGGTTTAAACCCTTGGGCTCCCAAGTGAAAATGTGATGTGCATAGAAGAATGCCATGTGTCCAGACCCACACAGTATCCGCATCGTCATTGGGTCAACCCCCCTGGTAACTTAACCATATAACTCTGGATATAACTGTGTATTAAACTGTTACTTGATTTAAAAGACGTTATCATGCAATGCTTTTTATGGTCTCCATTGTGTTAGTAGATGCCAGGAAAACATCAGCCGCTACGTTGCTCGGACTCGTGGACGGTTTAAACCCTTGGGCTGCCAAGTGAAAATGTGATGTGCATAGAAAAATGCCATCATGTCCAGACCCACACAGTATCCGCATCGTCATTGGGTCAACCCCTGGTAACTTAACCATATAACTCTGGATATAACTGTGTATTAAACTGTTACTTGATTTAAAAGACGTTATCATGCAATGCTTTTTATGGTCTCCATTGTGTTAGTAGATGCCAGGAAAACATCAGCCGCTACGTTGCTCGGACTCGTGGACGGTTTAAACCCTTGGGCTGCCAAGTGAAAATGTGATGTGCATAGAAAAACGCCATGTGTTCAGACCCACACAGTATCCGCATCGTCATTGGGTCAACCCCCCCTGGTAACTTAACCAAACACATGATAACTCTGGATATAACTGTGTATTAAACTGTTACTTGATTTAAAAAGACGCTATCATGCACTGCTTTTTATGGTCTCCATTGTGTTAGTAGATGCCGGAAAACATCTCCGCATCGTCATTGGGTCAAACCCCCTTAGCAAAAATCTAGATCCGCCCCTGTGAGCCATGAGGAGTGGTGGAGTTGTTGATGTGCTAGGAAGACTAGTCATGTCTTCACTGCTTCTAGGCTTTGTTGGAGGCTTGCGTTTCTTAACAGTCTATAAGGGACAAAGATGAAAATAGTTTGGAAAAAGAAATGGTTAATTCTCCGAAAATTCACAGATTTCACTAATCATTGTCCTTAAAATATAACAGCCATTATATTGGCATTTCTATAGTAACTCAGGTTATATTTTCATTTCAGATAGATTTTTAAATATAAACAAAGATGTTCATTTATGTGCAAATGGACAACATAAACCTGCATACTACTTGACAGAAGTAAAGCAAATGATATTCATAAAGACATATTTCTTTTTTTAATGTTCTGTTCCCTTCTCATGGATATGCCGATATACAGCAGAAACATCATGCCTTCAAATGTTGTCTTACATTTATGAAATTGAAATTGCATTTTTAAATTGGTGTTACTGGTTTCTTTTGGAAAGGGATACATACTTTGGACCAGATCAGTTTACATTCCCACAATATATGAGTAAAATATGCATTTAAGATTTGAAATGCAAACTCTTTTAGAAGAACTTTTCTATGATTCAAACCACTCATCTGGAAATGAATTGAAAGTTGAATTGAACTGAAATTAATTAACTACTGGAACAATTATAATCATCTGTTGAGAGCCAGAAGGGAATTAACTCTGTGTTAAAATATATGATTTAACACCCTTCTAGCTCTCACCATACAATATTTTCTTAAATAAAGGAAACATTCAAATAATCTATCAAATTTCACAAGTTTCATCTTTAATCATTACCACAAGAGAATTTAGCATTCATTTGGTGTTTACCTTCTGCAGATGATCAGGGAAGAGGAAAATGGTTGGAATAGCACCTTGGCGAAGTCTGGTTGTCTGGCCAATGCGGTCAAAACACTCTGCTTCAAAGTGGTCCGAGCACACGGTGGACTACTGGCTTGGTGTCCACTTGTCCCTCCTCATCTTGACAAGCCATTCTTTCAAAAGGGCTGGACCAGCTTTGGGGAAACCTGGAAATTAATAGAAAACAAGATAATGGAGGATAAGTGGGATGCTGAGAACATCTTCATTTCATTTGCCTTTATATTGCATTTGCCTTTATATTGCATTTGCCTTTGTCCTATTTGTATGCATGATAGCATGGGGATGTGTGTCCAGACAATGATAACAAAAATTAACTGGTCAATTTTTGCTGTTTGATTTTATTTCAAAAATAAACACGTACCCCATCAAGCATTCTTTTAATATTTGCAATACATAATCTTGTTAACATCACAGCATAGTGACAGTTTGCATGAACCTGTCCAGATCAATTTTACAAAGCAAAGCATTTCAAAAGCAAAAGCCAAAGCTACATGTCATTCACTCCAGCAAAGCATAGTAGTCAATGCTAATGGATGCGTATGCATGTCACTCACATCATGACATGTATTGTATGCAACTAATGCAAGGTTATTTGCAGCATGCAGATAGGCTAGTCGATGCAGATGTCCAAAAATATGGCAAAGATCTGGGGCCGCGGAGGGCCAAAGTCAGAAAAGAGGGGTTTGCCTGCCACTACCGCATAAAATAAGCACACCTTGTTTATTTGAAAGATTTTATCATAATACACAATATTTCAGAGGTGTTTTTTTAAATTTGTTGCGAACAATCCTAAATCGGAGGGGCGTCCAAAAAGCGGCCCTTTGACGAAAAATAGTATTTTGTGAATTATATTTTAAGGGAACCTTAAACCACCATGAGTTTGGTGTCATATGAAAGAGAATTAAATCATCTAAATTTTGATACCAATTTCAATGAAATTGGGATTAATTAACATTGCAAATTTAAGTAAAAACATGATTTTTGTGATTTTTTCCAAATATTGAATTTTATCAATAATCGTTATTTTACATATATCAAAATTGGAGAAATGTAATTTTTTGTAACTTTCCAGGAATTTGCCCTTATACAATGAAAATATACTGTGAAAAGGAAAGCTTTATATCTCTTTTCAATAAAAAGTTATAGCAACCCAAAATTATTGATTCGATTTCCACAAAAACAACATTTTTGCCCACATGTGTATTAACTGTATGCATATACCTGTATTAGTGTATTGAGAACCTGTTTGGTGTGTTTACATCGAGTTTTAAAGATAACTTTGAGTAAACCTTTAATCACCATGGATTTGGTGTCAAAAGATGAATAATTGAAATACCTTCAAGTTGATATCAATTTCATTGAATTATGTAGAGTGTGAAATGTAAATTTTGAGCCAAAAGGTGCTTTTTGTAGATATTTTTTCCTCTAATTTTGGCCAGTATCTTGGTATAGTAACTGGACAAATGTGACTGGAAATTTAGTATTGCAGAAAGTTCAAGTGATTTGGAGTGCTGACTGCAAATGATAAGTATTTCTTCTGTACTCTGAGATGTTTCAGGAAATGTGGGCATTGACAGTTGCTCCCCCACCCCGCCCCTTCCAGCCTCTTTTCATAATCTTGCCCATGACCAAGACAAGTTAGTCCATGAACACGAACAAAGTAATGCAGACAGTCCAGACAGTTAAAAGGATTAGGCCAGGAGAGTGCTTAGTGCAATTGATAAGTATTTCTATACTCTGTGATGTTTTAGAAAATGGGGGCATGGGCAGGTGCCTCATCCCCTCCCCACACACAATTAACTATTATTTGACACCACCCCTTCCATCTGTCATCTGACCGCTTAGTACAATCTTGTCATGGTAAAGACAAATATTTGAACATAATCAAAGACAGATCATTTTAAAAAAATCATGCTTGTGATTTAGCTGGGATTATATAAACAGCCACGAGACCAACAATGTAGGTCTCTTGAACCCTCAGAAAAATTGTTGGGATGCCCATAAAACTGACATGGCGGTCTTGTGAATCCTCAAGTAATTTTTCAGAAGACCATGCATAAAGCCGAAGCGTTAATGTGCTGTAAATTCTTTTCAATACATGTGGATATCAAGTCTGAGCCAAACATTTTTTATTTTTTATTATTGAAGAAAACACATATAAATACTTTTATTTGCGTTAATATAGAAAACATTACTTAATTTACAAGCATTAGAATACAGTTTATTGCATTGATATTTATTTGCTTCATAAATATACATGTATGTACAAAAAGCAATGTGTATATAGATTTTCTGGCCTAAGGTACTCTTATTTAAAAAAGTCCATTTTTCGGAGGGTAAATGTTTATGAACGCCCAAACCTCTTATACATTTTAATGAAAAATTTAATGAAGACTTATAACTAAGGCTTAGGGTATTGCTCGAAGGGGTGGGCGTGGGGAATGAATTTCCTATTTTCATTTCTGAATATTTCCGCACGGGAGTCACTCAGGCCTTCTTGTGGTTCTGAAAAGGAAGGGTTCGCACATCAGTGTTTTACCCTAAATTGTTTTAATATATATTTCATTATTCACCTTGGATTCGCCTAAGCAGAAAGGAGCGACATTATGAAATTGCCTTAACTCGCCTTTCTTTCTAAATTTGGACGTCTTCCGATCACACTAGCACAACTTCACTATCAACATGAATTTAATATATCTTTGGATGCTGTTTCAATGTGGTAAAATTAATTATTTGTTTTAAAATTCCTATCCACTATATGTCCTTAAGCAACTAAAACTTTTACAGCTTTGTCGAAAGATCGAATAACCAGATAACAACAGGACTACAACATTTAGACAGGCCTTTTTATTTTTCTACATCATGTCTTTGACACAAAACTTATTTGATGTTTCCAGGGGCAGACTGGGACTGAACATTGGTTTTTAAAGTGTTATGCGACCTGCCCACTGAATATGTAAGATGCATATATATCAAGTGGCCCTCAGACCACAAATCGACTGGACCTTGATCCAACCAAAATAAAGAGCTGCTCGTGGGAAAATTCCCAAACTCCCACGGCCAATCTGTCTCTGGATCTTTCCTTATAGGATACGTGTATCTTTTATCTACCCAAAATGACAAATTTGTCACTGGCAGTTGTCAGCGGAAGCCCCTTGTAAAAAGTAAAGCACATGCGTCGATTGAGAGAGAGAGAGAAGAGAGCGGGGGGTGAGGGGTTGACACCACGTCAACTCAATAGTTTGATAAACATTGTATCCTTGCATATAACGAAAAATCTTTAAAATCTAATGAGCCATTTTTTCTTGAATATTCTTCAATCTGGTCAGGAAATTCTAATTTAGGGATTTGTTTGTATGAATAACTATGTCATTTTCTTATTTACATAAATGCATTTTTTATTATTTACCATACATGGTGATTCAATTCTCAAACATTCATCCCACACCCATTTCCATTATAAACATTGTCTTCATGTCTTATGCCTTAATTTATTTCTAAATTCAGAACTAGTTTGCATTCTAAACACATCTTGGTAGTTTTAAATCTCATTACTATTTCAAATTGGGGTGGCGGGGTTGGTGAAACGTTCTTAAACCCATCTCCAGGATGTTCCAGGATGTACACGTTACCAAAACTAAGGAATTAATAATTCCAAGATTTCTTCCAACTCACCCCCATAATACATGCATAATGCTGCATTTATCCATCATTTTCTTCAAAATTAAGAACTTCTTTGCATTATAATCATGTCTTGGTGATTAAAATCTCAGACTTTTTATGATGTGGAAAGGACTCTTTCCTAACCTACATGTATTTTTGATATATCCAACATTTTTTTCAAAAGGAAAATGCATCATTATTTGCCTGGATAAAAAAATCCCCACACCGTTCCCATTGTCACGATAGGCCTGTAAGCTGGGCCTTCTTTCCATTTTCTTCAAAATTTTATTTAGGTCATTGGCTGATTTAAATGAGAATTGGATTTTCTGAATAAAAATTTAAAAACAATGTTCTCAGCATCCCCTTCATTCTCTGAGTATCCTTCTAATTACTCTTAACGTTATAACATGGTGTGCATCATAGCAAGTCTAGATAAGGTAGATAATTAAACAGAATCTATCCATGTACCAGCCTCGACTCCCTTTTTGGCTGGCGTTCTGGACAGCCAGGATAATGCCAATATCTTGTCAGGACATAGAACATAGGATCAATCACAATGCCAGGAGGTTTGTTCAGGAGTGAGGAGGCGACACCATGTGAAGTGGATTCACTACTCGCTAGTGCCCTTTGGCAAGGCATTATTCCAAAATTCCTCAGAGAGGACTTACGAATGTGGGTACCCTAGTTTCTTACAAGCATACACATGTTTTCTTAGTAGTCAGGCAAAATAAACCATCAAACCAAACATGGCGATACTATATTATATTCATGTTGATAGATGCACTAACTTGTCTAGGTCATGGGCAAGATTATGTCAAGCGGCTGGAAGGGGCGGGTGGGAGGGGGGACTGCTAATGCCCACATTTTCTGAAACATCCCAGAGTAAACAAGAAGTACTTATCAATTGCAGTCAGCACTCCAAATCCCTTGAACTTTCTGCACCACTAAATGTTCAATCACTGTTGTCCAGTTAATATACCGAAATACTGGCCAAAATTAGAGGGGAAAAAATATCTACAAAAACAATTTTTGGCTCAAAATTTACATTTCACACACTACATAATTCAATGAAATTGTTATCAACTTGAAGATATTTCAATTATCCATCTTTTGACACCAAATCCATGGTGATTAGAGGTTTTACTCAAAAGTTATCTTTAAAACTCAATGTAAACACGCCAAACAGGTCCTCAATACACTAATACACGTACATGCATACAGTTAATACACATGTGGGCAAAAATGTTGTTTTTGTGGAAATCGAATCAATAATTTTGGGTTGCTATAACTTTTTATTGAAGAGACATATACACTTTTCCTTTTCACAGAATATTATCCTTGTATATGGGTAAATTCCTGGAAAGTTACAAAAAATGCATTTCTCCAATTTTGATATATGTAAAATAACGATTATTGATAAAATTCAATATTTGGAAAAAATCACAAAAATCATGTTTTTTACTTAAATTTGCAATGCTAATTAATCCCAATTTCATTGAAATTGGTATCAAAATTTAGATCATTTAATTCTCTTTCATATGACACCAAACTCATGGTGGTTTAAGGTTCCCTTAAAATATAATTCACAAAATACTATTTTTTGTCAAAGGGCCGCTTTTGGACGCCCTCCGATTTAGGATTGTTCGCAACAAATTTAAAAAAACACCTCTGAAATATTGTGTATTATGATAAAATCTTTCAAATAAACAAGGTGTGCTTAGTTTATGCGGTAGTGGCAGGCAACTCAAAAACCGAGCATGATATTTGACTTTGGCCCTCCGCTTATTAGTGAAAGGTAGATCTATATTAATTGTCAAAACAAATTGAAATTGCGTGTAATAAGATCTAGAGTCTAGACCTCTAGAATCTATATCAAAATACCTCTTAAAAAATTAAAAGTAGGGGGTCTATACAATTACAACTACAAGTATAGCACACACAACGTCGCTATGCCTATGCTATGGCTATGCGCAGACATATAACCAATGACTTCTTGTTATTTAGATTTGTTATGACTGAATTATTAGACCCTAACTCAGTACTTGTTTCACTTTCAGTTTCAGGCTTCACCAACATACTGACTGACATAGAGAGCAAGCTGTCAGTGTCAACAAACTAGTCTAACAACATGGTTTTTACTAATAGTAATACCACACATAGCTGCAACGCTATCCCGGCTGTGTAATAAAAGAGGCAACACTGTGCGCTGCACATAAACCCAACATTTTTCAGATCCTGCTGTAGGATACTGTCAAATGCCTTTAGACATAATTACATGGGGTAACACTACTACCAAATAATGAAGTAATGGAACTTACAAGTTTCGTTGGTGAAAATTTCCAGGGTTTCCAGATATCTGAGCCTACTTTTACCGGGAAATGATCTCGTAGTCAGCTAACATGCGCCATTTTCCAATTTAATGACGTATTTACAAAATGAAGGTACGGCCCTCTACGCCCGATTACAGCGCTTCCTCGCTTGGTGTTAGGGACGCGATCGGTTGTTATTAGCTTAGTCTCTGCGTACGAGCGTTTTCAGAGTTTAGTATTAAATATAATTATGTACATGTATGACTCTGCAGCAGACGCGTACGCAGGGGGGAGGATTTGGGGGTCAATTTATGTATACTTATAAAAAATAATATGTTGCCATCTGTTTTTCATGAAATGTTTTTTAAAAATAGCTCAGTCCATAATTACCAAACAAGACATTCGGACGATTTTCATTTACCTCTCTTGCGGACCATCTTAGCTCAAAAAACGTTTATATATGAAGGTCCAAAGTTTTGGAATTCTTTAAGTAATGAAATAAAAAATGCTCCATCGATTAATACTTTTAAGAAAAAATTGAAATTGTTTTTATTACAATCATATCAACCTCATTATATGTTGTTGTTTTTTCTTTTTCTTTGAATCATTCTCTACTCGCTGACTCAAAATGTAATTTGATATATCATATTGTGCCTTCTCAAGCTTATTTCCTTTCTAACGCGCATCTCTCTTTCCTCATTTTCCTCTCAACCCCACATGCACCTCATCATTTTATATTATTTTATGTACCCCCGATCTCTCTCCTTTTGGGGCATTATCTTCTCTTTGTATTGTATAACCGTATCCTCCCATGTTTGTCATGTAAAGTACTGTCTTGTCCTGTTCTCGTCTCTGTTGGCATCCCCATTTTTCTTTATTTTGTAGTTCCTTTTGTAGTTAAGAATTTGTTAATTTAATTAATCATTATTCTTAAGTATCATTTAGGTGTCCACACTTGTACAAGCATTGCTTTTAGTGGACCCTCTGTTTCCAATATGTATTCTTAAATTGTTGTAAATTTTTAAAATTGATTTTTGTATTGTTTCGTTGGAAACATAAATAAATTGAATTGAATTGAATTGAACCCCTCAAATGTTTGTATGTGTGTGTGTTTCGAGCAACCCCCTCATTTGTTTTTCAAGTGAAAAAGTTAATTTTTTTTTTTTAATTAGTCGTTGAGAAATTTTTCCTCAAAAACTGGACATTTATTTATATTATTATTATTTGAGTAAGGAAATCCTTTGAAATTTAAAAACTTTTAGGATTTTGCACGCCTTGGGTTGAAAAATTGCATGTGTCATTCGTTTGGACTGCAGATCACTGTAAAGCTTGGGATTTGTTCAATAAGTTGTTTGAAATCTCGAAATGAAATATAAAAACTCAAAATAGTTCCTTAAAGAGGATGGCAACGGATATCGGTACGTGCACTGTTGAGCAAATGTACACTCTTCAAATTGAGAATAATAAAATAAGCGATACCTTCAGCATGTATAAAAGAATGGTTACGCGAGAGAAAATGTCTGTACTGGTCTATGGGATTTCTTCTCGCAACGTTTTCAGCGATAACTGAAATAAGCAACAATTTCATAGTACCGTTGCGTTCGCTGGTGCCTTCATCTACGTGGAAAGCTAATACGAAAGCTGTGATTGTTTACGCGCGCTCAATCTATGTATTTGGTTAATCTACTTTTCGTTCACGAAAAGTATGTGAAAATTATACAGTTGTGAACATTAGTGAAATTACAAATATATTTTGATTTTCTGGGACAGGAAAAGATTTTGTTACATCTGTAGTGACCATATTCGACCCTTGATATTTGTGTTGATCATCTATATTAAATCGTTGATATTATCAAGTTAAAAAGTACGACCCACGCCCTGGGAGTTCTAAATATCAGCTGATCAGTTTCCTCTTAACTTCTTTATTAAGCAGAGTCTCGTACTGTATTGCAAATTTGGTAGTTCTATATTTCCTAGGTGCTGAATTTACGTGAACAATGAAGTAATATGATTAATGATGAGAAACACGTCAACAAATAGGGCAAAAGTTTAAAATGAAAGGCACATAAAACAATTTAAGTTTCTCTATTTGTCTTCCTTTTAATTTAATCATGGTTTCAAGATAACATGAACAAATAGTCGTATACCAATTAATATCTATCAAAAAATTCATAATTTTCCAAAGTTATGCCATAATTATTATTGAGACATTTTTTTGACAGCTCAAAATGATAAATTTAAAAATAGTGACTAGACATATTTTAGCTTGACACGATGTACTATTTAAAAGTATAAGAACATTTCCATTTGAGTAACTGGATGGAATCATTAACTGAAATGTAAGATTCTATGAATGCTGTATTTATACGATACGGCCGGACTAAAATTAAGAAACCAAATTACATTCCAAAAGTAGCCCTCGTCATGAAAAGAACCCCATGAAAACCTCAAGGGGCTTTTTTGTAAATTAAACAAAGAGCCCCTTGGAAGAAAAAAATTGATGGTTGATTGTCACAAAAGTAACTACACTCCTAAACAATTGCTCATAGTTTTATAATGTAGAATCATTTCAAGAATTCGTCTTGCAAAACTATTTCTATGGTAGTTAGGAAAACAACGTGTAACAATAAGAGGTTATCATTGATCCATGCATGGTTGAATAAGCATACATTAATGAATTTTTATTTTCATATTTACAAAATTCACAATAGTTATATTATCATTGCAGTTTACCGAGTATTAAACAATTTCAAAATGCACTGTTTTACAATTGCAAATAATGCATTTAACCACATGTGCCATTTACCAATAAATATGGATGGAATATCAAAAACATTGTTTCATAATCAATGCATTCAGTCATGTGCTGTTTCACAACAATGTACAGGCACGCACAGTATCTTGTGACTTTTCAATTGGGCCATTTTGTCTTTAATCTGTGCTCATATTCAGCCATACAGTGATGTTGGATATCTCTGATTTTCACACAAAATGTACCTAACGACTCAACCAATATTGTGAGGTGACATTGTGATACATTTTAAGGGTTTCGAAATATGAGCAATTCAGATCTGGCTCATTTAAATAATTTTTTAAAAGGCAAATTTCAATTTAAAAAAACATGAAAATACAAAACAAATATCTGATATATTTTGTTCACTATTTATGTCTATTTTACTCCTTTTTGTTGGGGGTGGGGTAAATGCGCTACTTTTACTAGTATGGACGGCATCAAAACAACTAAAAATAAGACTGGATTTATTATTGTACATGTCTTATTAGGTGCGCACGATCTGGAAACGTCATAGTGTGGTGGTTCTGACTCACGTCTTTCAATCATAAGGTCGTGAGTTCGAATCCCACTCCAGGACGTTGATTTCCCTCAGCAAGAAATTCATCCACATTTGTGATGCACTCCACCCAGGTGAAGTAAATGGGGACCTAGCTGGTAGGAATTTATTCCTTGAAATTAACGCAGAGCGCGTGACAGCTGCTCTGAAAAAGCCATGCAGGGTAATGATGCTGGATTATTGCAGAGCGCTTAGAGCCTTCCAACAAAGTAAGTGTTAGGCGCTATATAAGCACATATCATGATTATAATTCTGTATAGGATAGCATTCACCAACTTCTCTTGTTTTGTTTTACCACTTCCACCATTCAACATGTCAACTCTCAAGTACGTCCTTTCAACACCTTATATCGCTCACACAACGCGCGCGAAAGGCCGCGAAAGGCGGTCCTTTCGCGAGTGAACGACTAAAAGACATTTAATAAGTAACATATTTATATCAACTATAAATGCGAGCGAGCATGGCGAGCATGCATTGGTGGAAATGAAAGAAACAGTTGCTTTGCCTCCATATATAAGTCACTTTAAATTAGGGGCGCATGTTATAGAGAAAGGAAAAGGGGCACTTATCAGAAGGAATTTTTTTACTTACAAGGAAAAGGGGCACTTTTCCTACGTAAAAGGGACACTTTTCCTATGATAAAGAGGTACTTTGGGACACTTGAAAAGATGGGGAGCACAGTGCCCCATCTTCTGTCCCAGGTGCTGATCCAGCCGGCGGCAAAGGTGGGGGCCAGAGAGGGGCCCATTTCGTGAGAAAACAAATATGTAGCGGCCAGCCAGCCGATGAAAAAGAGGGGGGGGGGGTGAGTTAAGGAGCACTTTTTGTTGTTGCCCAATTCGTGAGAAAATATTTAGCGGCAAATCAGCCAGCCGGTTAATAAGCGAGGGGGGTAAGGAGCACTTTTTTGCTCAACGGGGGATAGTGAATACTATTTAACTCAACACCCAGGCCCCCTCTTGAACCCCCAAAAAAAAAAAAAAAAAAAAATCCAGGGAGGGGCCCGTCTGATTTTTTTAAACAAAAAAGGGTGTTTTTACCTCTGGTGTTTTTTTTTTAACAGGGAGGCAGCCCGGCCCCTCCCCTGGAACACCCACTGCCCTGTCCCCTGCTCCTTCGGGAGCGCTGCTCTTTAAGCCGATTATTAACGCTAGATGCATACTTTGGGTCTAACTTGTTCTTCTTTTTATTTATTTTTTCTTCTTTTTGCAGGTTTTTTGTTTGTCCACTCTCCACAGCCCTGCAATTATACTATAGTGTCGATATTTAATAGGGTAATATCAATCTCCATCCTATTATGACAGGCCATATTATTTAAATGACGTGCCAATATTAACATCTGAAACTAAATCGGCGATAAGCAATAACTGAAAATGTCTGCGAGATACGACTAGCTACCCGTCAGATATTGCGCAAGTGCTTAAGAATGACGTCACTATGACGTCACGATGACGTCACTATGGTGTCCGCCGTACGCAGTTTTCGTGTCATCGCTATCACGAGAAGGGAACCATGCAGCCGTCTCTGTCAAAGGAAGAGAAAAGGGGCTTGAAAAGTGAGTTTACGAAATTTCTTTTTTATTCTAAAATTAAAATTAGATAACTTAATGTTATCAAATGTAAGACAGATATAACATAATCTATGATATGTAGTATTAGTCGAGTATTTTACCGGTATAAAAGTGCAATAGTGATTCCCCCTGACTCTTAGATGTATACAGTGCTAGAGGTCCATACGCATTAGCATGGACTCTCTAGTTTTGCTGGAGTGAGTAATACTAGGGCTAGGCTCTCGAGCTAGAAGTAGCACTAAAATGACTAAATATTTATGTGTTTGCCTATCTTTTCTTCTTTTCACACCTAACCAAGTACCAACACATATCCCCACTTGATTGGATTCAGTTTATGACTTTATGACTTATGTTTTGTGGCTTTCCCCTTCCCCAGGCCAGGCCAGGCCCAGCCAAGTTACAAATATTCACACATAGTCATAAAAACAAGCAGATGGGACTACAAGCGAAAACTAGACTACAAATAGTACAATGTCGCGACGATTAGATTATCATATGAAACCAGTCTTTAAACGCTAATTTTTGTAATATCTAAATGAAATGATCACTTACTTGTGAAATGTTTTCAAGGAGCCTTTCACGAGTCGATTTGTGCATTTGATGGCTGCACAAAAGGCATTTTGTTGACATTTAGAAAATCTTCGTTCGCATCACATCTGCGGCGGCAGGCGAGAAATGTTGGTACAGAAATGTTAGGCACTATATGCATGTAGCTAGTAGGTGCTCAGCTTACTGAAAAAATTCACGTCAAATATTCACGTCTGCGTGTGAGACGCAGACGTGAATATTGACGCAGATTTTCCAGCCGATTTTCACGTCTGCGTGTCCCTTCAGGGCCATTGAGTACAGAAAAATGAAAAATTACCAAACAAAGGTATACGTCAATTTTTTGATTTTCACGTCTTGGACGTAAATGACAAGAAATTTGTTGCATAGGTATACGTCAATTTTTTGATTTTCACGTCTTGGACGTAAAAGACAAGAAATTGGTTGCATAGGTATACGTCAATTTTTTTGATTTTCACGTCTTGGACGTAAAAGACAAGAAATTTGTTGCATAGGTATACGTCAATTTTTTTGATTTTCACGTCTTGGACGTAAAAGACAAGAAATTTGTTGCATACGTATACGTCAAATTTTTGCGTTTGCGTGTCCCTTAGGAGCCACCATACTTAAGCATTCACTCATCCAATTATGATGCATTCATTCGATGAACATAAAAGTTAAGTTTCTTTTGTGCTTCTTTGAAATGAAGGAAATTATAGACACACGCGCGCACGCTTATCCACCCACATACACCCAGGTGCGTATAATCATTCTCTCACCCTCTCTCTCTTTCATGTTTCTTTAAAGTGAATCAATTTATATACACATACTCACACACACACTTATCTACCCACTATCACACCCAGGCGCACACACTCATCCCTCGCTCTCTCTCTCTCTCATACATGTTTTCATAAGAAAATATATCCGGATCAAAGACTAGTTTAATAATAATTTATAGACAAATAAGGATGAATTACATGTTCTCTGCTTCTCTCTCCTCTCTGTTCAATTTCGCGTCACTGGCTTCACAAAATGGCTTCTTCAAATAAATCTGTTGTTGATCAGTAATGAAGGCTTCAAAACCTGGCACATACAAGGTACAGTACAACGTACAAGTATGGCCAATCATCAAATAGCTGTCTGCAACGTATTGAGTGCGTCAAGTGTTCACAGGAATTTTCCAGTATTGCGCAATACCAACTGGCAAGGACTTCCGATTGCGCAATGCTTACGCTTCCTTTTGTTATTTATCATACTTTTTTTCTCTGTGACGCACCATAAACATACTATTGGGGCGTTGCAAGAAAGTTGCAATCAATTGCAAATCTCCAAAATCAAGCGCAAGTCTTGCGATTAATTGCAAATTTGCAATTGATCGCAACTCAACGTTCTTGCATCGCCCCATTAGTAAGAGAGAGAGAAAGAGAGGGGGAGAATAAAAGCTAGATCTAGTTAATTTCATTGAATTGTCAAAAACTTAAATCCTAACAAAATCCAAGGAAATTTAGGAGACTACTTGGGCGTTGCAAGAAAGTTGAGTTGCAATCGATTGCAAATATCAGTTGCAAATTTTGCAAATTGCAATCAATCGCAACTTGCAATCAATTGCAACTTTCTTGCAACGCCCCATATGTATTCAGCTTACAATGGCCTATCAAGCTTCAGCGAAAACTTGAATTTGTAGGATCCCGTGATATATGTTGCCATATTTTGTGTGTGTATACTATACTGATAGTAAATTGACATGTAAGTAATGTTTCAAAAATTAGTTAAATGTCATGTGAAGAAAACCAAATATAATTCAAATCAACTCAAAATGGTATTTATAAATACAAACATGCGTCTCAACATAATGTTAAACTGTGTATAGTTTACAATCATAAAAAATAACAATAAATACAGTTTCGTCAAATTCATTTCAAGTTCGTCATCCCCGCCAATCAAGTAAATAAAAGGCTGGTCGCAACACGCCTACAGCCAATTCCTGCATTTACAACTCGGTTTTTTCCTTTCGAGTTTCGAGTCATTAATGGTACAAGCTCCGATTGGCACAAAGTGGAGTCAGGCGTACCGCAGGGGACAGTCCTCGGCCCTCTGCTGTTCCTGCTCTACATAAATGACATCACCGAAAATCTACAGTCTGAAATTCGTCTATTTGCTGACGATTGCATTTTATACAAGGTCGTTAAAAACCTATCCGATTGTGAGAGTCTACAGAAGAACATTCATCAACTTGAAAAATGGGGGGACGAGTGGCAGATGAAGTTTAATGCCAAGAAATGTTTTGTCATGAATATGACCAACAAGAGGAAGAAGCTGAGATTCCCCTATACTCTTCATACCCAAAACCTGGATCCAGTTGAACATCACCATTACCTTGAGTCTTCCTAACCCACAAATACAAGTGGGATTTCCAGTATGCTCACATTACCAAGAAGGCTAACAGGGTTCTATGAATGCTAAGGCGTAATCTTAGAGGTTGTTCGAGAACCATCAAGAGCACTGCCTATCTTGCATTAGTAAGACCTCATCTAGAATATGCAGCTAGTGTCTATGACCCTTATGAAGCCAAGTACATCAAGCAGCTGGAAATGGTCCAACGGCGTGCTGCCAGATTTGTCTGCAACAAGTATAGTCAACGTGCTAGCGTCACTGACATGTTAAGGGATCTGGAGTGGGATTCACTGGAACACCGGCGAGAAGTTGCAAGACTTGCTCTCATGAAGCAGATCCAGAGCGGTCAATCTGCAATCCCGAGGACCCTAACACCTCTTACTGTTACTAGATCCCGTCGTTTTTCAACCAGCAATAGCCAACATTTGAAACAGACGTATTGCAGGACAGACTTCTTCAAGTTCTCCTATTTTCCTCGTACGTGCAAGGATTGGAATAAACTACCTGATAGCATTATCAACACGGGATCAATTGATTCCTTTAGGTCCCATGCCCGTACAATTCCTGAATGATCATTCTAGTCCATGACCATGTGCCTCGTTCCGTGTTTTTATATGGACTAACAAGTCTGGCGACATGTACTGAAGAAGAAGAAGAAAGGGGGGTGCGCAGGCGTCAAAATTAAGAATATCTTGCAACGTCTATCGATAATGAGGACTAGATAATGCCTCTGACGTCTACTTCTTATTCGTTTCCTCTGACTTTAGCACTGATTTCGAAAATGCAAGTACGTGGAAATGTTCTGTAATCATTCTCTCCCGTACTTCTTTTATTATCTCCCCTCTCTCTCTTTCTCTCTCTCGATTTTTTTTGGCAACAACGTTGGAATTGTTATGGGACCACTTAAGATTTCAATAAAGAACAACCCACAAATAACCAAACAACAAAAAACGCATGAACTGAAAGAAATTGTCAAGGTTCATGAAATTTAAAGTTGACTCTGGATATCAAAAAAGTTCATGGTACACTCAATTCTGTTTTGCATTCGTAATATGTCTAGCGCCACCTTGGACTTTTTAAAAGGACAGACCGTATAATCTTTCGTTTTCATTTCACCGATCTCTACACTTTTCAGCATTTCGTCCCCACTGAATATGAACATGCTGAATGTACACCAAAAAAATATTTATATTTCATGACAACAAAAGCTAAACCATTCATTGCGATAATCCATAATTGTTTGTTAAAACGAGACGGCAGAAATGGACAACAATAAACTGTTAATCAGAATTAGCCGCCAGACATTTGTAATAGATATCAAAAAAGTTCATAGTACAATCAATTCTGTTTTGCATTCGTAATATGTCTAGCGCCACCTTGGACTTTTTAAAGGACAGACCGTATAATCTTTCTTTTTCATTTCACCGATCTCTACACTTTTCAGCATTTCGTTCCCACTGAATATGGACATGCTGAATGTACACACAAAAATATTTATATTTCATGACAACAAAAGCTAAACCATTCATTGCGATAATCCATAATTGTTTGTTAAAACGAGACGGCAGAAATGGATAACAATAAACTGTTAATCAGACCTAGCCGCCAAACATTTGTAATGTTAGGCATACATGTTTCATAAAAAAGTAAATCATTTATTTAAAGATTAATTAAATATAGCAGTAAAAAAGAAATCGTTATCATTTCTGCGAGACTTTCACCCCAGAAAAGCACAACTTACTTTTGCAATTTGCGTTTAGGCGATTGTACTACACAGGATAATAGCAGGTGAATCAAATAATTCTTCAACACATACACCTAGGAAGGAAGCACCCATACAATTACTGGAATACATTTACTTGATAAACGACTTCTCATAGTACATCACCTTATTTAGAAGACTGTACACTATGCTAGTATTATACCTCTATCCTACACTCCGGTGGGGAATCTTTTAGATTAATTGGCAAGGATACAATAAATCTCTCAGGTTTCCTTTAAATATGGTTACATTACGGAAACGGCCTATCTAATATGCACATTAAGTCATTATCTTTTTGATGAGATGCTTATCATAAAGTTAAAATATACACTTTATTATTGTTCCCTAGCTATGCTTTGATTTAATATAAATCACTAACATTGTACTGTTCTGGCTAAACAAAATGTGGTATTTAACTCTCGGCCATCAACATATTTAGTGTGATATCTCTATACGTGGATGAGAACCAAAGGGCGTAAACCCTTATAATTGTAATAACCTTCCATGCACAGGAGTACAAATTTGCTTTGGGGGAGTCACATTAGGGATCACTTCGTTTGGAGTGGAAATCCACATTAAAATGAAATAAGGTACATGTAATCCACTATCAAGCGAATGATGTTTCTTGTTTGTTTCGTTCAGACTTTATCATGACGAATTACTGTCAAGGATTGGCTGCATCTGAGCTCAGTGATCTCATCTACAGCAGAAATTTACACACTAGGGCCGCCACATATCTTTCTGAAGGTACGCCGATGGGTTCCACATTATTTGTGATTACTCGGAAATTTGTGATCCAAATCTTTAATTTATTATCAGCACATGACAACGAGCCACTCACAAGAATAATTCAGAATGTACCATATGGATATTATATAATCTATCATTCATTGAGGGATATGCGCACGACCTCCACCCCATGAGGTGTATTTCTTTTCTCCCATATGTTGATTTATGTTATGGTGGCTTACAACACGTATACATAGTAGATCTTCAGTTCCATCCTGTGTGGGGAGTGGAAATGGTAGTGTGTGTCTTGCTAAAGGTTGTTGAAAGAGTTCACATTCGAGACCTTTACATTTGAAGTGAAGTGTTAAAAGCACTCCACTGGAAGACAGACATCGGTAAATTTATAATATTTTACCAAATCCCCAAGAAGATTTGAAACTGCAAAATATTCCGTCATGTCAATTGGGGAGCCTCTTATCACACAATCTATCTCCTAGATATCTCATCGCTTTTAACAACATCACTTTTCGTCAGGGCCTGGGATGAGTAATATATTTTCCATGCATAAAATATGCATTCTATACATTCCTTTTATAGTTCACACTAAAATTTTCGTCATGAAATCCCCTGCCATCAGCTAAAATATTGAATCTTTGATATATATGCATATTCATCCACCCAAGAGAAAACCAAAGATCTGCAATAAAAACGTGGTGTTAGCCATCATAACATAAATGGGAGAAATACTCCTCGCGGAGTGGAGATGGTGCACCCAATGTGTGCATCAATATATATGAGGGTAACAACATCTGCACAAAGCAATACTTATGTGAACAGTGTAATACCTTGGTCATAATGCTATACTGCTTCAATGATGAAGATCGACAACAAGTGACCCAATTCAAAGGAGCCAAGTCGCATCCACCAACCATCAGATTAGGTGTGCCACAAGGTTCAATTCTTGGTCCCCTTTTATTTTCAATTTATGTTAACAGTCTACCTGAATGTACTCCTGAAGGTATCATAGATATGTACGATGACGATACGACACTTACCGTCAGTGCAAGTGATGCAACTGATGTGGAAGAAAAATTAACTGTTGCATTAAACAGAGTCATGGCATGCATTAAGGAAAATCATCTCGTTCTTAATACTGAAAAAACCTGTGTCATGATAAGAGGCTGTCGTGCTAATCTCAGGAAAATTGAATCTCTCACCATTTCATTAAATGCCAATTTAATCAAAAGAGTTCAATTCACCACATGCTTAAGAGTTTTGGTAGATGAAGAATTGAAATGGTCTAAACAAATCGAAAACGTAAGTAAACTTACCCAGAAAAACATTAGTATGATAAAGAGAGCAAAGGTTTTTTTTGCCTAAACAATCCTTAAAGTTACTTTATAACAGTCTAGTGTTGCCACGATTAGATTAATGCTCTGTCGTATGGTCGAATATATTTCATTCCCATATAACTCAGCTGCACAAATTTCAAAAGAGGGCCGCAAGAATAATTTTGAACAAGACATATGACACACCGTCGGCTGATTTGTTCACAAGTCTTAAATGGATGACACTAGAAAACGGTTTGAGTTAAGTCGCGTTATGATGATATATAAATGCGTTCATAACTTAGCACCTTCTTACCTTCAGGTAGGCTTAATCAATCCTAATTATGTACATGATCATCATACAAGGCAAATAGACAGTGGATGTTTACGTGTGCCCAGATTTCACACTGATTGTTATAAGTGTAGCCAGTGGCGTAATGAGCAAAAAAGTTTGGGGGGGCTGGCAGACAAAAAAATTCCGCACCACCCCACTCTTACATGCAGGCCACGCTGAACGTTTTTCAAAGTGGGTGGGGAGAGGCTAAAGTATTTACGATCAGGTATAGAGCGTAGTGTAAATTGGCGTGGGGTATAGGCGCAAAGCCCGGCAGGGGTCAAGGGGCAGACTGCCAGAGTCCCCGGAAGCTCAGGGGGTATGGGCATTTAATTACGGTCCGATGAGCATATTTTGATACCTTATTCATGACACTGGCAGGACACTAATTGGCGTGGGGTCCAGGGAGCATAGCCCCGGAAGCTCAGGGGTTTTAGGCAATAAATTACGGCCAAATAAGTATCCAGGGGCCCGTCTTAGGGCCATTGGTTGGGTTCAGGGGCAGAGCCCCTGGAAGCTCAGGAGTTTTAGGCGTTTAATTACGGTCAGATGAGCATATTTTGATATCTTATTTGTTACACTTGTAGGACACCAATTGGCATGGGGTCCAGGGAGCGGAGCCGGCCCCGGAAGCTCAGGGGTTTTAGGCGTTTAATTACGGTCAGATGAGCATTTCTTTAAACCTGATTTGTGACACTGGCAAGACACTAATAATTGGTGTGGATTGGGGCGGATCTAGCTTTTTGCTAAGGGTGGGGGTTGACCAAATGACGATGCGGAGTCCACGAGCCGCGAAGCGGCGAGGCAATTTTTTGGGGCTATTTTGAACCCCCTTCCCGTAAGTGATGTTTTCCTGGCATCTACTAACACGATGGAGACCATAAAAAGCAGTGCTTGATAACGTCTTTTTAAATCAAGTAACAGTTCAAACAACAGTTGACCCAATGACGATGCGGAGCATCGTCCACGAGCCGCGTAGCGGCGAGGCGAATTTGGGGGGCTATTTTGAACCCCCGTATGTGATGTTTTCCTGGCATCTACTAACACAATGGAGACCATAAAAAATAGTGCGTTATAACGTCTTTTTAAATCAAGTAACAGTTCAAACAGTTTGACCCAATGACGATGCATAGCATCGTCCACGAGCCGGGTAGCGGCGAGGCGATTTTTTTTTTTTTTTTTTTGAGGAGGGGGGTGGGGCTATTTTGAACCCCCCGGCCCGTAAGTGATGTTTTCCTGGCATCTACTAACACATTGGAGACCATTTTTAAATCAAGTAACAGTTTAATATACAGTAATATCCAGAGTTATCATGTGTTTGGTTAAGTTACCAGATGAGTTGAATATCTTCTCACCATATTTGCACTTGAAGGTTTCTCTCAGTATGCATTCTTTCTTTTGTTTCTTCTTTTTTGGCGGCCCAGGGGGAGACCCCTAACCCCCCGTAGATCCGCGCCTGTTTAGTATACTTTTTCGAAAAAATGCGGGGGGGGGCGGAGCACGAGGCCCCGGAGTCCGTCGTTCTGCGGGCCCTGCCATGTAGGCCATGTAGGCCTCTAACTAAGAATATTTCTTGCCTGACTGTAAATTTAGGAATTTGCAACAAACGCATAGAAAAGTATAATTTTCTAAAAAGTGAGGAAAAGTCTCGGATAATTATGTCATTTCAGCAACATTTGTAAATCACCAGTATCGAATTAGAAATGAACCACGCTTGAATTTCATTGTGACACTGGCACGACACTAATTGGCTCACCCCCCATCAGTACGCCAGTGCCCCCGATCTACACATTGTTGGCGGGAAAAATCGCAACTGATCTCCCCTACCTATCTTCTTTCTCTCTTTCTTTCCTTACCTTTCCCTCCCCCTTCCCCTTCCCTTTAGGTTTGCTTGGGGGGAGGCAAGGGCCTTTCGCCCCCCCCCGATCCACATGTGATCTCTCCTTCTTTTCACCCTTTTCTTTTCTTCTTCCTCTTTTGTTGTTCCTTTTAGCTCTTTTCTTTCCCTTTCCCTTCTCTTTTTTTTTTGGCGGGGCGGGGGAGAGGCAAGGGCCTTTTGCCCTTCCCCCCCCCGCGATCCACAACTTGTTCGCGGGAAAATTGCCACCGATATCCCCTTCTTTTCTTTTCTTCTTCCTCTTTTTTATTCCCTTTATCTCCTCTTTTCCTTTTTTCCTTCTCTCTCTCCCTTTTTGTTCCTTTTTCTTTGCGGGGCAAGGCCCGCTCGCCCCCCCCCCTGGATCAGCGCCTGTGGAACATTCCCTCTGGAAATGACCCTCCTCGCCACATCCAAAAGCAGGCGACTGCGCATTCCCCCGCGTACCGCCTAGAGCTGCCGCGGTCTTCTCTAGGCCGGACATACGGGTATCCAGACTTTTCGCTAAACTGGATATACGGTTATCTACTAGTGTTACTGTTAGTGGACACTAAGGCCCATTAGTGACTATAAAAAAAACATATGCTCTTCCTGGCTATTTGGGAATGTGTCAGTTTGCAACAGAAATGGAGAAACACGCATTTTGTTGAAAATCATGTGATGTCACGAACATTTATAAACCACTTGTATGGAATTGAAAATAAGTCATGGTTTAATTTTATTTGGGGGCTTGCGCCCCCCCAAGCCCCCCCACCAGTACGCCAGTGAGTGTAGCCCAATTGTTTTTTTTCTATATTTGAATGGAATAAGCTAGATAATTCGATGAGAACGGCTTCCTCTGTCAATTCATTTAAGAGATTGTTTAAAGAAAGTTGTAATTTGTGAATAGCTCAGCCGAACATACAATACGTGCATATTTTGTAATATTAACATGATTTATTCACATAATGCGACTTAATCAATATTTTCCTATTGGCATTACAGTTTAACTAGGTTAATGATATATGATTATTTTGCAAACGAGTATTCGTTTGTGCCACGTCTATTATTGCTGTGTTATATCTTTCTAAATGTATTATGGAATTTTATTTTAACTGTTCTGTATAAACGTTATGCGTTTTGATGTAAATATGTTCATGATTATTCAGGGCCCCATGGAAGACCACTACCTATTGGACAAAAGATTAGAAATAAATAAATAAATGCTTCGAATGATCATCGGTGTTAGGGGATAATGTTGTCATTCGGCCTTAGTGTGTAAACGTCTGCTCTAGATGAGATCATTGAGCTAAGATGCAGCCAATCGTTGACAGTAATTCATTTCGACAAAGTTTAAACAAAAAAAAATACATGTGAGCTGCTTTGGAAAACCCAACACTTCATGGTAAAAATGAAAATTAAGTTCATGGTCTCACTGGAAAGAGTAAGCAATTAACTTTAATAGGACACATTACCTCATTGACAGGAATTGATTGAAATTTGATGAAGTTATTGCTACATGTATATTTGTAATTTTTAAGTGTATGTTAATTTCGAGATAGTAAAGTGTTAAGTTAATTTCGAGATAGTAAAGTGTAAAGTTAATGATTCAGTTCTATTTTAACATCAAAAACATGCACACGTTAACTCCATTTTTACCTAGGATCGCCCAATATAGTCACATTTGTAACGTTCATGCATTTCCTTTTCCTTCGGACCAAATGTGTCAGGGATCAACACATAATTGGTAAGTTAAAAAGCAAAACGGCAAGCGATACATCAAGAAATTTTCATTCTTTTGACTGCATTGTTTCTACTAATTTTACTTGACAAGGCGATGCATTCATAGTTACAAAATAATTATCAAAAGTGTTTCTGAAACGTCTTTTGACTTCATTTTGTTCTTCAAACCAATATTAAATAAATGTACTATCCGATCATTACAAAAAATATTATGTTGGTCCTGGAGGTCAACATTTGCTCCTTGCAGCACAAGGGGATTTGTCAAGAAAAGCGTCGCTTTCTGACATAGCAGACCACACACACACACACGCACACACACACACATACACACACACATATATACATATGTATATATATATATATATATATATTTAGAGAGAGAGACATATACCTAAAAAAAGAGAATGGAGAAGAAGATAAGCATATACAAATATTATTACAATAGTTATTTAATTATTTAACAACTTCCTTAATATTAAGTGGATATAATTCTAAAGGAAGCGATCCCTTATACTTATTCTAAAAAGTGGATCCCTATCCACTCCTCTGCATTAATAAGTAAAGTTCCTACTGCAAGTCAACGACTGAAGAAATTGGCTCGCTGCAATTTGGGCAATCAGGGATCAGCTCAGCAACACTTCGGATGACATCATGGCCACAAGCGAAGGAGATTTTCTTCTTGACCAGGTGTTCCAGTGTCTTGACCCTTGACCGAAGGGTTTCTAGCTCTTCGTCTTTGCGCTGGAGCTCAGCTTGGAGGTGATGCAAATCGCCTATAAGTATATAAGATACAGAGAATAAAGAAATGCTTCATTAAAGTCAAAATATTTTTGTCGCTTGATTCCTTGTCCATCCTAAGCTTACTTGAACGCAATTTCATCACAATTTGAAATATACCATTTTCAAGTTTGATTTTCCCTCCACAGAAACTTTCCTGATTCTCAAAGAAGTATGAAAAATACAGTAGAACAAGATTAGAAAATAACATATCTACACTATCAAAAAAACATAGTTGAATCAAAGACTTGGCAAATAAATAGCATCAGTATATATCCTAATATAAACCGACATGACGGATTCATGTTTTAGAACCTTCAACACTGTTTTTTCTCTCTCCGATCGATGGCATCACAATCCGATTCCTTAGTTTTCCACATAAACTTTAGGAAACCGATGTGGGTAATGATTTCTGATTAATATAGTCCTCGTCATCGTTCTACTATAAAAAAGAGAATAGAAATATCGATTCATATCATTATCTATAGCCTTGTGATTTCTGATCCTATGCTCTTTCTTTTTTTAATCATTGGATTCCTTACCTGAAGATTCCAGCTGACTTCCTGATCCCGTTTCCAACTTCTCCGTGGAGTTTCCAGAGCTCTGTTTCTTTGAACCTGGTCTAGCAGTGCTTTTTTGTAAGAGAGAGGACACAGAGTTGACGTCAGCTCCAGTGTCATTGGTTTTCATGGTCAGGGTACGCAGGGGGCGATTGGCTGTGCCTTGCTGTCTGGCGATGTCTTTCCTGTAAGCGTTTTAGAGATTGCAAACAAATTAAAAACATTACGTTCATATCTACAGCTGAAAGAAAAAAAATACCAATATATTCTGCATTCAAAACCAGTACACATTACCACACAATGGCAATTTTGGTAAAGTCTCGTTTAAAAAAGGTTTTCGGAGATTCTAGTTTGATTAAACTGAATGAATACTAAAAGTAACTTTGAGCTGAAATTTTGAAAATTGTAGGAACTTTTTAGCCTACGGGAAGTTCACTCTTAGATTGACGTCACAATGACGCTCATTCAAACTTTTTAATCAATATCATAAGCGTATTTTATGGCGGGTAAATGAAATCAATAATCAACAAAGTTTTAAATATCGACGATGTTCTAGTTTTCCTTAAATAATTATTTGACTTTGGGTTATAACAAAATGAATTTATATCTTGATTTATACATCATGTCCATGTAATATATTTAATTGGACGTTTTTTCTAAATATTATAGCGTGTGTCTTGTATACAAAATATTGTCATACCCTCTCTGACTTTGGATTTCAAGTAGAGGTTGTAGGATTGGTTGTCGCTTCCTCTGAAGCAGTGTCTTTATTGTCACCCTATCACTGTTGAATGCATTCAGGTCACCACCGTGAGAGACGAGGAAGGCAAGGAGAGCATCTGAGTTTGTCTTGATGCCAAGGTGTCCCCATTTCATCTTCATCTGTAAACAAAAAGGGGGCGGGGGAACACCACGAGTTGTAATCCTGTCATTTAATTTTCAATGATGGTTTATTTAAAAGAATCAAGATTCGTTACAAAATAAAAGACTTAGATTTCTTTCTTCAAATATAGGATTTAAAATTGCAAAATATAACCCTTGTTTCTCATAACATACCGTATTTCCAGGCCTTTACCTGAATGTTAGTTTGTAGTCAAATTCTAAAAGGTAACGATTTAAAGCCTTTAAGATTTCTTTGTGATATGTAAATGAAATAGCCTGCCAATTTGCACAATTGTTGGGTGATATAGTTATGAATGTGGGTTTTTAGAGGTACGTGTAATGTATTCACAATTTGTTTCAAACCTCAGTAATGTATTCTAAGTTTGTTTCATACTCGGTAACATATTCTCAGTGTGTTTCATACCTCAGTAATATATTCTTAGCTTGTTTCATACCTTGGTTATATTTTCTCACTTTTTTTTTTTAAACCTCAGTAATATTTCCTCAGTTTGTTTCTTACCTTAGTAATATTTTTCAGTTTGTTTCATACCAATAATCCAAGTTTGTCTCATACTTTGGTAATATATTCTCAATTTTGTTTATACATCGGTAATATTTACCCACTTTGATTCATACCTCGGCAATATACTCTCAGTTTGCTTCGTACCTCATTAATATACATGTACTCTCTGTTTGCTTTACACCTTGGGAATATATTTTCACTTTATGTCATACCTCGGCCATGTATGGCTCTTCTTTCATGTTTTTTCCTTGAGTAGCATGGACATTGACGGCAAGCTGCAAGGACGTGTTTCCAGCATTGCTTGGAAGGTTGACGTCTGCACCATGTTTCACCAAGACGTCCACTACATGGAAATTATGAAAGAATATTGCTGCAGCAAGAGGACAGGTTCCACATTCGGTTTCCACTGCATTCACAATACAGCGTCCCTGTCGGCAGAAATGTAACGAAAAATCAGGAAAAATTGACTAATTTTGCAATTATTGCATTGCGGGAGTTTTTATAAAGTTTGATTTTGACCTAATTTAAGCGGCTTGCAACGAAAAGTCACGTATCACGTATCACGTTCACGTCTTGCGCCCTTTCGTGAAACAGGTCACCCAAATCTACAAAGTGTTGGGTTACGTGACCAAACAATTTGTTGATTTGCTATATGCAATCTACGAAAGCTCACGTAAATTGACGCTGGCGTTTAAAAAAAATAATGCAAATTGTCATTGAGAAGAGACTAATGGCAAAAAAGTGCTTCAGGCCAGAATCTTTAGCTTATCATTAATGATTAAATAATGCGATTAAAAATGAATGAGACACCCACTTGGCTTGATTGAAATTAGGTACATTAACAAAAATCAGTTCAGTAAAGCAAATATAATGACCCCATTTCACCTTTTAAATCAATGATTATCAATCAAACTGCACAGATCATTTAGCCCACTTAACAAGTGCTATTTTCATATTTTTAGTGCCCAAATAATTAATCATTCTCGTCTCGCCTTCAATGATCTTTCATATTGTGCCCCCTACCCAATGAATTTTCAATTTTGCCTCGTTCTTTTCATTTTCGATTCGTAGCCACAGATTTTTTGACATTTTATCCCCCCCCCCCACCCCGGACAGTTATATTTTCAATCCAGGACCCCCTTCCAATATTGACATTTCCATAGGCCCTATTACCCTCCCTCTTCCACCCCAACCACCACCTCAATTACCATGCTGTCATTTTGGCACTGACTTATTATTTAAACCCCCCCCCCCGGCCCCTCTCTTCTCTATTGTTAAACATATTTTATACTGCATTTATACTTTAGCCTTGCGCACTCCCTTATTTTCGCCTATGAGGAAGGATGATTAAATCTATCTCGCTGATGCCAGATCTAAAAGAAATCACAAGGTCGAACACCAATTACTCAATTCTATACACAAGACTGCATCAGCCCCATCACAACTCAGTCATACAGCATTATCATTACAGAGTACCTACATCATCATAATCACCAGCATCATCACATATCTTTCACATAATAAGAAAATGAAAAGAAAAGAATTAAGCAGTATTTACTAATTTTATTAACATTTAGAACTCATTGATCAACATAATTGTTTCTATAATGATCTTTCTAAATGCAACATGACATATATATCAACAAAAGAAAGGTAACAAATAAATGGGGGTGGGCTGCTGTCTCTTGATTCAAATTTTTCAGTTGTAAAATTTACCTATGAATTTAGAAAACTATATCTTTTAAAATAAAATCCATACGACTTATTCAATTATCACCATGCTACATTACTATGTAAGGCACAGGAATATACTGAGTTTTATGAATACTTTTTTTTATATTGGACATTATTGTTGTTATTACTACTATTATCATTATTATTATTGTTATTATTACTGCTATGATATTACTGCTATATGATCCAATCCAATCCAATTGACCCAATCTGCGAAGGATACAACTCCGCAGTTCTCCAACCTGGAAGAAATCAAGAAGAAAAGATTGTCATTATTAGTACTATTATTATTATTGTTATTATTATTATTATTTTAAAGTACTACTATTGTACTACTCCTACATCATTTTATTCCCCCCTTCAATTTAGTATCCAGTTCAGCATCACTAATATCCCTAATATATTTGTCAGAACTTGAATTAATCAAAAAGCTATGTTACATGTACACGCATTTAAAAGAACAAATAAATACGTTCATGATCTTCGCTATATCTTCTCTTTTTCTTCTTTTTCTTCTTCTTCTTCTTCTTCAAAGTTCTCGGTAATCTTCAAAGGGCTATGTAGCCTATCCGATAGATGAACTAGTCAGTACTAAAGACTACAAGTGGTGTGAGGAAGGCAGATGATTTTTTTAGTGGGATAAGGGAATTAGATGCCTCAGGAGTAGTCCCTGGCAGTTCTCTGGACTGTCAGCATGCATTACATTTCCTGGAAGTCAGTTCCATTAACTTCGGGACAGAGTGTTGGTCAAATTCAAACTTTTCTATGTCGCATCTGGCTTGGTGCAACTGGAGGGTCATGTCATGGCTCTTCCATGATCGTGATTTGTTGAAGGAAAATGGGGCGTTGGCAGAGAGACCATTGACTATCTTGTGCACCATTCCCAGTCTACTTGCAGAGTGCCTTGTAGATAGAGTAGGCCACTAAAACGTCATCATCTCAGACACGCTGCTGGTTCTCTTGTAGTCCCCATTGTGACATAGCATGTGCCCCGGCGCTGGATCTTGTCAAGATCGTGGACATCTGAGATGCTTTAGGGATCCCAGACGCTGGAACAGTTCTCAAGATGAGGGTGGACTAGGGACTTGTACGAAAAAAGCCTGGGTATCAAACCTTCTGCATGGGACAACCTGCATAATAAAACCAAAAAGAGAGGAGAAAGCAAATAAGATTAAAACTAGCTGAGCTACATTAGATTTTTAAAAAATATTACCTACCCACTATTAGGTCTTACATTTTAGTTTTATTAAAAAAATGATAGACTTATGTCTATCTGATAGGGCTTTTTTTAAAGAGTAGACTAAAGGTTTATAATTTATTTCCAATTCTTTTACAAGTAACTTTCAAAATTGTTTATTTGTAAATTATTATTATTATTAAACATTTGCTACATACAATAACATGCAGTACATGTAGAGGTAGAAGTCTATTAATTATAAGTTGTTTGTAAACATAGGTGTATCTACTGAACTTCAGTTGCTAAATTTTGTGAGAACAAGTTTGATGGACATAATGCAATATTGAGGAAAACGATGCCTTTGAGTAGGCCTAAGTCTTTTAATATCATGCTGAGTGAATATACTGATTTGTTTATTTAGCAACACCGTAGTTTGTCACCTAAATAAAGCTAGAGAATAAATGAGAATTACAAGATTTAATGCAACATAAGATGACAGTTCCCCCAAAATATCATTAGTCCAAGATGAGTGCGATGTTCGCATGGGCTTAGATTATAAATACAGCCTGAATATTTTCGAACTTCATACAAACATACCTTGCCAGAGTTCAACTTAGGTGTCGATCCTGTTCCTGAGTAGATCTACACCATAACATTTGATGATCGGGTCCTGGTGCTCTCTTATGCACTTCTGTGGTCATTATCTGATTCTTGGTTCCATAGAATATACAATTAAAGACAATAGAAACTTAGTAAGGTTCGTGCTGGTATCAAATGCATGCATTATTTATCGGTTTATAAATGTGTTCATGTTCTTTAGAGTAAGAAAAACCCATGTCATATGTAGGTTTGGATTCTTAATTCTCAACAACAAAATAAAAAAGGGGGTGGCATATTGTCCTGAAAATTCAATGTAAACAAAGTGAGAATTTAGACATTGGAAATACGCAAATAATAATTAATATAAACCTTTTTTCTCTAAACATGTCTTTTCCTCTAAATATTTCAAACAAGGCACAAACAGGGGAAAGGGGGTAAGATTAGGAAGCTAGGAAGAGACACCTTTTATGTTTTGTTTTTGTTGTTGTTGGTAGATCTAGCCTACATCCGAACCAAGCTGAATCTGGACCTGGATCACATAATCATAATGCCACGTACACTAGTGGAGCAAAAACGAGTCTAGACCTAGCTATGGCTTTAATTGTCTTTGGTAGTCTTTGCCATGGCATACCACAAGCTAGTAAAATCATACTCATAGGTAACTAGGTCCGTGGCATTGGTGGCAATGCCACATCTTTAATTTTTTTTAAATCGACATTGCCATTGGGGGCATTGGTTAATAGGATCTACTTCCACATTGATCGGCGCTTGTTCAGAAGCATATCCCTACTTTGACCCCGTAACTCCGGCGTAGAGATACGCTACTAAAAGCGCGCCGTCGGTCGGTACTGTATGCAATTTGTATTGGGCAGCAGTTTGCCGTGAGAAAGTGTATATTATAAGTCTTCTTTTTAGGAAAATACTCCCAAAAAGATAAGAAAATTGACACGAAACAGGTAAGAAACACAACAAATTTTAAATCATGTCCATTATTTGAAGAAAAGATAAATATTTACTTGATTTTTAGGTCTGTTTTAGTAGCGTATCTCTACGCCAGAGCTACGGGGTCAAAGTAAGGATATGATTCTGAACAAGCGCCCATTGATCTTCCTAAACCAGGCATTTCTTTAGTCTTTTTTAATTAGAATGTACATTTACATAGCAAAATTCAAGGTACATGATTCCATTATAGATACGGGGATAAATACTGTTTAGACTTTAGTGTTAGATCTAGACTATATTAGCCTACATTCTAGATCTAACAATAACACTAAAGTGTAGCCGCGCCAGCTCAGGAAACGCAGTCACCGTTCTTGGTGGTTGTTACAGCCATGAGCCATTTGCGCCGTCTCTGTAACAGGTCCACATCTACCACTGATTATTATTGATAATCAAGCTATAAACTGAACTTTAAAAGTATGAAACGTGCTCAAATTAAATAATCTACGGTAAACTTCGGATTGTTTCTAAAAATATTACCGTCGACGACACAAATTAGAGTTCATTCAATCAGTTAATATTCCTTGATCAGACAAAAGAAAAGGGGATGGGATAGGGGGTAATACGTTGTGACAATGCGGAGAGCCCCTAACTGCAACGACGAACACATCACAATCATTTCAGAGATATTAACACAAAATGGATCTTTACTTGCTTTTTTGATATGGTATGGTTTCACTTCGATGTTGATGTTTGCCTGAAGATTTTCTGTTTCATTGAGATGTACTTGACAAACTTCTATTACAATAGAAATTCACTTAAAAGAAAAATGCTTCATTGTTTGTAATTGAATAACTTCAAAGTTGCAGTTCATACAATCGTCATTTTCCCTCAATTTCGTGCTTAACTGTGTATGATCGAATCTCTTTGCATATTACGGTGACGTCATGACTAGTCTTAGTAACAAGCGCTTGCAATTTTAAAAATATTGATTAAACACCCACGTCACGTTTTGGTAGACGTGATCATTCGTGTTTTACCGGCGTGGAAAACAACAAATGGTAGGCCCTACACTTCGTAAATTAGAGTCACCTATTTTACGAAACAGCGCAAAACGTGAACGTGACACGTGTCACGTGACACGTGACTGTTTGTTGCAAGCCAATTTAAGCCTAGCGCACACTAACTTTACGATCCGACTACGATCTGAATTTAGAAGAATTTACAAGAGCAGTCGATATGAAAATTCAAACAAATGGAATTGACGAGTCCTGTAAACAATATAATTGATTTTTGAGTAAAATCTTCATTGTAGGAGAAAAATCCAAGTCGGCTCCGATTCGCTCAATGACACCGGACTAGTCGTTAGATTATATATGATTTAATGCCGATTTGGCCTTTACCGAACTTTCAATTTAGAGTATTCATATGATTGTTCAGAACGTAAGTGAGAAAAATGATGTTCGTTCAAATTTCTATAGCTAATTTAATTGAGATTTCTTGAAAATCTTAACTCAGGCGGCTCGAATAATGTGTAGCGGTACGCTTTAACATCTGGCTTTTTACTTTTTGATCAATAGTTCTGCAGCATCACGACAGCCTTTGAAAGCAGCTGTATAGAGAGGAGTACTGCCTTTTTTATCCATTGCTTCCACCAGTCTAGGTATCTTGTCCAGGAGTTTAGTCATAGCACTGTGACCAAGACACGGATAATAATCGAAAAAAGGATAATTAATTGATACATCAATCAGTTGGAAAGAAATGGGAAAGGGGAGTTCCTCCCCCTGAATATAGGCTTAATTAATACAAGGTATAAAGCAAAAGCAAACCTTTTACTCTAAATCATTTATATCATTTTCCATAGCACCCATTTTTTATCTTTTTAAAATAATTTTTGTATTGTTTCCCTTTTGCTTAAGAGACAATTTCATTGACACTTACAATTGTATAATTGCTATTAATGGTGCTGAAAAGTCCCGCTTGCTTTTTAATGCACAAACATATATATATATATATACATATATACATATTCGTATTGGTGCCTTTCCTGTAATAAACCTAGATCTCTATAAAACTGTTCTTGTTTATGTAAGATAAATTTACATCAATTACAATTTATAGAGTTTGTACATTTTTTATTCAAATGACCTTCATAACAGGGCTAACTAAAAAGATAATTATTCTCTGAAACAGGATCTGCTAATATGAATATTTTTGTATCCCCGGCTGAATCCTGAAGCTCATTTTATATGTCTTATTCATTGGATCGTCTTGGAAAACTGAATAAATGAACTCCACCCACTATGTTTTATCCAAACCAGCAGCTTGATGCATGGAAGATATTACATCACTAGTAACCGCTTTCAGATCTGCTTCCTTTCTTTCCATAATGAGGTCCACTACGGTTCTTCCTCCACTTATTGATTGGTGTACAGGTGTATGATTGTGCTCGCCCTATTGCAAAGACATTCCAAGGCATATGATAAGAACAATTATAATTTGTAATGTCTCATACTAAATGATAAATACTGTTTCCTATAAAGTTTGAGATTAAATTTACCCCTTTTCATAAAATGATAGTGACAGTATTTTATTTTCTTGATAGTTGCAATGTTTATCTTCTCAGAACTCTATACTAAAATGGGTTAAGAGATCCCTGCAATCTGATCGGTTAATTAAAGTACAAATCCACTCCACTAAAAAGTTGAGCTGATTAGATAGACAAAAATCTAAAAAGCCCAAATATAACTTGGTTTTGGAAAATGGTGCTCAGATTTATTTTTAATAATTTTTTTTAATGAGCAAAAAACAAGTTAGTGATCGAGTCGGTTGTGACGTAGGGTCCTCACAACACAGATTCGTAATGTAACCAAATTTAATGCATACGTCTTTGTGAAGTGCCTCGATACAAACTATTTCATTCACCTGATAAGAATAATGAAACACTATTATTCTTATCAGGTGAATGAAATAGTTTGTATAGAGGCACTTCACAAAGACGTATGCATTAAATTTGGTTACATTACGAAAATAGCCTATTGTCAGAATGTATACCGCTGGCACTTTCGTTGTGAGGAGCATACGTCACATCCGTACAGCAATATAAATGTTTTGCTCGAAATACCCGAAACAAAAATCGCTCTTAAAAATCACCTGATTGAAGTACGCCCGTGATATTTGGCAGTTTTAACCTTTGATTTATTTACAACATGTTATAATTTTAGAAAATCGGAGTGGACTTGGGCTTTAAGAGCCAGTTAGCACAATTGAATTAATTTTACTGACTGAAAAATTACGTACGAATAAGTTGCGATATCAGCAATCGATATTGAAATTGAAACGATAGCTTTTCAATATGTTTTTTTGTTTGTTGGGGGGAGGGGTTGTTTTGGGTTGTTTTTGGTTGTTTTTGGTTGTTTTTTTTAATCTTTACCTCTCTCTCTGGGGAAGTTTTTCTCTTTTCAGAGGTCTTACTGTGTGTATTTTTTTTTTTTAAACAATATTTTGACAGACTATAATATTTCATATACAAGCATTTATTTATTTTTGTTTAATTCAACAGATAAAGTTTTTTTTTTTTAAAGAAGCACAAAATGAACATGAAATGACTAAGTACTTTATCATTATTATTATTACTATTATTGTTTTAAACTAATAAGGAAATGTATGAAAGAGTTGTTTTGTTTAGCAATTGATGTTAAGAATTATACTTTTGAATTGTATTTTGATTATTCTGAGTATGATGTAAATTGCATGATTTCGAAGATATGTACTGCCTCTGGTAGTGAGAAAATAAAACACCTTATAAATAAAATAATTTTTTAATTTTATTTTAAATATGGCAATTGCCAAACATGCGCAATATTTTACTCTATTGAAAGTGAAAATAACAAGAACAAGCTAATGATATAGATAAGTGACCGATTCAGCAGGTAAGCCCTAAACAAATTTGGGTAGCATTTTGAAAATAACTCGCTACTATTGTTTTCGATGACACAAACACTATTTTGATAAGATTGCAAGATTGTCATAAGTTCTAGCCGTCGACCGTCACATTATTTTCTCTAATAGAGTATCAAACTATGGAGTAAAAGAAAATCTCCCACATACGTCACAACAGTTCTGATTTTTGTTAATTTACTTTTATCTGCCAATGATATCACTTCAACCATGATTATATATCTATATATAAATATACCACCATTACCTTACCTTTTGGTTCAAGTCTGCACCATGCTTTAGCAGATAATGTACACATTGAGAGAAACCTTCGGCACATGCCACATGGAGACATGTGTAGCCTTGCCAGTTGACGGCATGCACATCAGCCCCTTCATCTAGAAGGTATTCCAAAACTTCGTATTTGTTGCTTCCGTTTGGAATGGGTGTGTGAAGAAAACGGACGGGTGTTTATTTGTTTGACCCGAAACAATTTATTGGATTACAACTTGTATATGAGCAGGAAGCACACAAATCACTGAACAATTCGAGTCCATTTATGTTGCAGTACATTGTGCCATTCATGAATAAGAGTAGATATATCTACCCGAAAATAATTATTGAAGTCTCCAAACTGGCAAGGCAGAATAAAGTTAATAACCTTTTTTGTTCTTGTACATATCGGCAATTACTTGTCGACTTGTTGTAATGTTCATTCACATATACTTTTTCCACTTAATAAACATTGTTTATTTCTTCAAAACTATGACAAAGTGTGAAGTGCAAAAACTTGTTGCCAATTTGAGGAGGGAAAGCTTCTTTATTTCGATGCATAGAAAACTCTGAACTGCAATATGTTAAAGTGACTCGGTAACATTGCCTCAGATTCTGAAAGAAAATCCTTGATTTAGCTCATGCTGCAATCATAATTATAACCTTAAGCCTTAAGGTCAGTCAGAAATACCATGACTTTTACAAGCCGATCACCTGTCGGATTATCAAGACATTTATGATTGGAAATCGAAATTTCATTTTTCGTTTTCCTAACGGTTGTTATTACACTACAGTCTATTGGGAAAAATGAGTATGGCAAAACTGGTCACTCAAAGATTTTTACTCTGTGAGGCACTTCATGATCATTTGAAGCGCAATTTTTTTAGGGCTTCAATATTACACCATATTATCACAGACACTGATAACACGTAGGGCCATGCATCTCAGATTTAACATTGTTAAACGATGCCTTTAAGGTAGAGGGATTCATAAACTGACAATTAAAAAGTCAGGAAAACTATGAATAACAAAATAATGGCAAAACAAATTTTTAAAAAGTCAGCCGTCATATTTAAAGATAAAGTTGAGTATTGGTGTGTACTGCAAGGTTCTGGAATCATCAAAATGATAGGAAACTTGGCTCATTCTTGATAAAAGTAACAAGCACTGTACACAGAAAGATGTATATGGGACTACACAAACATGAGGCATAAAAAAATTCGTCCTCATTTAAGCTGTTACATGTCATTTTTAGAATATGAAGGCATTTGAAGAGCCATGCTTTCCGGTGAACATTTTTTTCTCTGATGTTCTCCCACACTTGCATAATAACAATGAAAACGCTCACAAATTATTTTTCACCTCTCCCCAGAACTTAACCTTCTCTTTAAAGAATGGAGTGGATACACGATAATATATTAAGTAAGTTTCACACGCATTCTGGAGACAAATTACTTTGCAATATAATATGCTAGTGGGAATGGTGCGTGGGGAGGGGCTACATCCCAACGCTAGTTCGGATACAGTGCAGTTGACTGAAGGCCCGCGAGACCGAAAACCATATATCGTGTGCAGTTATACGACATACAGTACATATGCTTGCGTACATACATTTGGGTTTTGGTTTTCATTTTTGTGTGCGTAGAGTTCTGTGCTTTCGATCCCTTCACTTAATAATTAAAATACATTTGTATCGGCCCCTATTCATATAAAGGTTAATATTGCATTATATAAAATTGTTTGGACCAGTAAATTCGAAGCAACGTACTATAGAACATAAATCGGTTACACCAAAAAGGTAAATATGTGATGAAAAATGTGAAATATGAAAATAAATTAATAATTTTTCATTAATTAATTCATTAATTAGGCCATTTTATTTTTATGTGAGGAAAAAATGGCAATATACCTCTTCGTATATAGTGAGAATTGATTTTTGTGTGATACTGGCTGCCTTAAATGCAGAAATAATGAATTTCCTTAGTTGAAAGACGGATATTAAAATGCAACTTGTTATCACGCTTAAATCTGCTTGCCTCAATATAGACGTCGATGTAGAAAGTCAAGACAAATCTCATCACCCACTATTTGTTACGCAATATCATGCTTAAATTCTTATGTAGCCCGTAAAAATATTGTTAGAGGCTGATTATTAGAAGAACTCATTTTTATTCGGAAACTGAAAACGATTGCAAGATTTTTTTCCCTTACTGTCCAACTCATTTCACGTTAAGTGTCACAAAGTGAGGAAGTTTGTTTTCTATCAAATGTCAGATATCTTGTAATTTTTCGTAATAGTAATTCTTGGTGTTTATGACCCTTCACCTAATAAATAAAATATATTATTATCGGCCCATAGGCATATTATGGTTAATAGGGCAATTTTTGGAATGATATGGGCTTGTAAATTTGGAGCAAAGGACTATTATAATAGAACATAAATCGGTTTTACAAAAAAATATAAACTTGTGATGAAAAAGCTGAAATCTGAAATTCAAAGACTAACTGTTCATTTAATGAGTTGAATCGTATCATCATTAATTGCGTCATTTTATTGTAATGACGAGTTGATCATATTGATTTTCTGATGAAACAAACTGTAATCACCAAAACTTTTTTTATGGGCACCTTTAACATCAGAAAAATTAATGACAACAACACTTACACAGCTGCCATGATGCATTAAAAAAAGTGCCAAGATGAATCTGTGTGCAATAGGAACTCTATAATGATATATTTATTGTCTTGTGAACGGTATATTAATTATATAAATAATGTCAACCATACGCAGCCGAAATTTATCCCAGATAGATAGCTTACGGTATATTATTTACACGCGCGGTCTCGCGGAACCTTTTCCATATTCGGTCTCGCGGGCCTTCAGTCAAGTGGATAGACACCGCTAGTTCCTTTATGGAAAGAAAAATCATATCAGTTCATTTGAACTAACATGTATAGTTTTGATTATCATAAAATATTCAAGGAAGTTAACAAAAATGAAGAAGGTACAAATGAGTAATAAAAGCAGACTGACACATACAAATCAATTTAACTTGAGGGTACAGCACAATAACCAAAAAGGTACATGTGAGAATTACATCGTAACATAATTTTGATAACGCCCAAATAATCTTTTTTGTTGGTGCATTTAACATGAATTAAATTGAATTTCTATTTATCGGTGAAATTAATGCTAAGGGGGAGATTAGAATATGCTCTGTAAAGCAAATACGATATGAGATAACCTTCTGCTTAGAAGCTTCTTCAGAAGGATATGTGTGTAAATATGCTTGTGGACATGGAGCAAAATAACCTGCTGGATTTTTACTGATTACATTTATAATTTTTTTTCACTTGCAGTGTAGTGTTACATCAACGTGGGATGATGAAGATTGACTTTTTTGTTAGATTCTTAATAAGGTATTGAAAGATTCGGGTTTTAGCATTACACGTAGGCAACACAAATTATCACTAGTTTTATAAAAAATACTATCTTGTCTTTGTAAAAATAATAAAATATCTTACGCAAATATCGCATGGAAAATTGGCGTACAGCCGTTGAAGTCAATGCACTCAATGAAGGCCCCTTTCTCAACGAGGAACTTCACCACTTGTACATCGGCGTTAGCTGCAACGAACCCTAACAGTGTCCAGCCAGGCTTGGGCTCATAATGAATCTAGATGCAAAGAGAGAGAGAAAACTGCCATAAATCATCTTTTCATGGACAGTTTTTCCTCAACCCTCCCCCCCCCCGTATACGAAAGAATTTGCTGTATCTTTAATATTAATACTTTATGAATCTTGATTGTGATATCGTTTGGGAGAAATGAGATCCAGCCCAAAACTCCCCACCCCCTCATTTGACACCCACGTGGCATACCTAATATGTACACAGCTAGTCCCAAGTTGTGCCCCCGTTTTGAAGTGATCTAACATTTTCCCTTTCTTCTTTATTTGTTGTTGCTTGTTACAGAATTTGAAATCAAAGAAACACTGCCAAAGTCTGATGACTCTTTTCTTGTTGCTACTAAAAGTTTTTTGCCCCTTCCCCCTTTACAAAATTCTATATCCAACACTTAATACTAACCCATTCTGGATGTATAGCTAATATACGCCCCATCGCTCTGATATCACCTGTTTCTGCAGCAATCATGATTTTCCATTCAGGATCCTGCATGTGCCGGATGTCTTCTAGAGGCAAAGGAAAATTTTTTTTATAATGTAAAAAATAGCAATAATAATGAAGGTAATAGTAACAGTAATAGAAACAATAATAATAACAATAATAAATACGTTAATGAAGATTATGATATTGATGATATTAATGATACATATAATAAAATTACTGATATAAGTACTACTACTACTACTACTACTACTACTTCTGATAATAAAAGTACAAATAATAGTTATTATAATTATATTACAAATAATGTTAATAATAACGACGTTGATGTTAACAAAAATAATAATGATAATGATAATAATAAAACTGAGGGCTTTCCCGGGTAGGCATTATTGTAATATTACTATTTCTTACTTTAGTCTCTGAAATCATTATGATTCCAGAATTCTCGCGTTTCACAATCCTTGCGCCCTCATTCGGTTCAGTTGCGACAGTCACTCTAGCGCGGTAATTTTGGGAGACGGGTCCACAACTTTTCGACAAATCAGCTCGCTAGTTATTTATCGCACGCTGGTGAGACATCACCGGGAGGCGTCATTTTTTTCTGCGGCACAGATTGGGGCTTTTTTTTTTTAAAGAGGTCTTGATTTAACCCTAACCCTAAACTTTCCCATAGGCTCAACACGCACCTAACCCCAATCTGTGCCGCAGAAAAAAATAACGCCACCGGGAGCCCGCCTCGCTAGCTGCCGCTCAGTCCCGGCACATCATCATTTCGCTTTTCGATCTGGATTAGATCTTGTTGACATTGTCATCATGGTCTTTTATTGTGCAGCTGCAGAATGTTATTCTCATAGTTATATGGAAATTGTTGTCGACCCGCGGGTGCCCCTCATGGTACGAACGTTGGTGGCGCATGTATTGTGAAACGCGAGAATTGCCAGGTATCCACTTGATCCACCTGAGTCGAGAGGGACAATGAGGGCAAAACACCTTGATCAAGAATAAAAGCACCGAGTAGGGATTGAACCCAGAACCACTCGAATGAGAATTAAGAGCCTTCACTTATCTAAACACATTATAAATGTACCTCATTCCTTTACATAAACCCAAATGAGGTAAAACTTGAAAAAAACTGGGGTCTGACTTAAAGGGACGTGTATAACTATGGAACGAAGTTTCTATTCATAAGGCCAGCAGACGATTCAACAAGTCCGTTCCTACTGAATCAAAATAAAGATGATAAATATTAAGTGTCTTTAATCATACATCCTTTTCTTGCCTGTATAGCGTACTTTAAATATGCATTCGAACAGTATCGTCCTGCTGTGGTAATAGGAATATCTATTTAAAAGTTTCCTTCAATTTCTCATCTAAAGATCTATGAATTAAAATTATTATTTTCTACGGTATACAGAAAATCCGATTGCTCCCAAACGCAATGTTGATTCCTCCTTGAAAAATATTATCAAAGTGTGAATTACTAGGAACTGTGATATTGATAGGCCTTTCAAATATTGATTTATTCCTTTATATAATTATTTATTTATTCATTCATTTATCTATTTATTTTCTTTTGGGGGATTCAAGTTTGCATCCTCTTTTGAATGTGGTTACTACACTAAATTGTAATGTGTAATCGTAATTGTAATCAACTATTGTAAATGGAGAGCTTTGATTTGGTCAGCTCTATTCTTCTTTTTACTTAAAACTTACCATCTTCTTCAAGGTCCACGTCTTCTGGTTTAGGAGCACGAATCCGTTCCGGAGTCAGGTTTGCGGAATTGAAAATTATTTTTTGATTGTCCTTGATTTTGACGCGAATATCCGATCCGTCAATCTCTACCACCTTTCCAACTGTACCGATGGCCTAAAACAAAAACATAGTCATCATGAATATTGGGCTACATAATTGTTTTGTTTGTAATTTGGAAGTAAATAGATTAAAATAAGAACATCAAAACGATGTCACTTGGTTGAATCCATGATGTGGGGATGTCTACAATATTGTTTGTCATTATTGAGACAGGTAACTTTAAAGATTATTTATTGCTTAACGTCTAGATATTTGAAAATGATATATTGTTATGAAAAATTGAACATGTTTATTAATTTACTATTCTCTGTGCAAATTTGATTCTGCTTTTGCATTTTTTGTATTTACGATGTTTTTTTTTTCTTCATGTTTATGAGAACTTGTCTACAAATTGAAGCAAACTTTTTTATGATCCCACCACATTTAGCTTTCTTTTTTGTATATTTGCTGTATCATGTTGTTTTTACATAGATTAGATTTTGTTGAATTTATGCATGTTTTTTTTAATGAATATGTGGAAATATATAAATTCAAAATAAAATGCAGGTTGTGTCAACTTGCAAACATCTCAAAGTACATTTATTTGCCATACAATGCAAACAAAATGCAAGAAAACAACGTCAGTATCGCATAACTTGCCTTTAGTGCCATACGGTTAAAAATTTGTTTTATAGAAGATAAAGACAAACGTATCTTTAAAAATCTTACATTCTAGCTCAAAGGTGAACAGGCACATTTTCGCCAAAGGGGCTGAGGTCCTTGCCCGTATATTAATCTTTCATTTCCTAAATTTCGTTAGCGACCGAAGCGAGAGAGCATTAAAAGAAAATATGCATTCGATATGGACATAACAAATACGAGCATCCTTGACGCCTCGTACACCTGTATTCTAGTTATGATAGTTGGATAGATAGAAGTCACCTTTTTCATAGCTGCCGTCCATCCACCATGTCCAGACTGTAATCTCTGGACCATCTTGATATTATCACTTATGCGGACAAGCTGACCAAGACACAATGGATGAATCTAAAAGCAACAGGTGGATAGAATTGGAAATGGTAAGAATACTAATGATATCAAGACAAATATTAATAATGATGTTTCCCCATAGATTTGGTAACTATTTAATAAAAATAACTACAACAAAAATAGCAAAAACAATAGAAGTAATAATTATACTGAGAATAAAAATAATAAGAAAATTAATATAATAATATTGATAATAGTAGTACTCATAATTAAATAATAATAAGGTTAATAATACTTGTAAGAAGAATAACAATGATAATAGTGGGTTTTTGTTTAGCGCTTATGTCTGTCAGACTTGACACTTCTGGCGCTCCTAAATTATTACCCTGGCTTTAGCATGGCTGCCATTATGACGCTCTAGCATTTTAAGGAATGAATTCATGCCAAGTACTAAATTTACCTCTTCTGGGTCGAGTGTGGCAAATGGAGATTAATGTATTATTCAAACACCGTAACCTTTCTGGTTACTGAACCACCGTACCACGAAACATCTACAATTAGGCCCGATTTATCAAGAAAAAAATGTTACAAGCTTGTGTATAGTCGGTTAGATTTAAGCAAGACCAGCTGATTCTGTCCTCGTTACCTTCCTTAAAGCTGCAGAATTCATATTGAAGGTTTCTTGGCTGTCATGGAAAGTCACTGTGAAGTCACCAGTATTCGTTCTTCTATTCACAAATCCCTTCTTGCGAAACGTCTGTTTATAGATAGAGTAACCGTAAACATTGGCCGATTCATTTTCTGCAATTTAGTTTGAAATTTACAGTTAAGTCGGGGTAGTCTCCCCAGCTTGGCAAACAGGGTAAAACAATTGGAGAGAGATATAGAGGGGTGTCCACTGGAATGTTAAAAGGGTGTATCTGCCCCCATCTCTATTACTTTAATGTTGATATCATAAAAACATCGCAAGAAAATTAAATGATTTTCATACTGGTGCACCATATGATGATATCAAGTAGGTCAGGTCCCAGTTTCATTCCATCCTTTTAGAAATTGCAATTTACAATAATTGATATAGGCTGCTTGCGGTTTTTGATTGGCTGTGAACAAAAAAGTTAAACTAGAATTGTTGCTGTTTAACAGGTTTTTGCGAAACCGGGTCCAGTGGTGTTTTTAAAGTTTTTTTTAATCATCGTTTAAACTGTCCTTATACTACGTCGTGGAGCACATTGCGAAGCACTTTGTAACTGCAAGGAAAAGGCGCTATACCAAATTCTCTGTGGATTGGACTAGATTGGGTTAGAGAGGAAATCTTCACTTCTTTCCCGTGTAATATGAACATGTCACCATGAGAAATACTTTCATGAAACACTCGTATGTAAAAATATTTCTCTCAAACTTAATTCAATGTACTGTCAAACCTGTCTATTGAGGCCACCCGAGGAAAGAGACAAAGTGGCCACTGTAGACAGGTTCTACAACATACAATTCTTTCTCGAGGGTAACAAAATAGATGGCCACTACAGCCAAGTGGCCTTTATAGAGCAGTGGCACTAAGACAGGTATGACTGTAATTTACTAACAGGTGGCAGCGGTGGGATATACATTTACTGAATTTACAAAGAAAAAAAAGGATATTTTTCCCTCTTTATTATCAAGTTCATCGTTTATCTGAATGTCAAAACATGGACGAATGAATTTTTTGAAATATTTAAGTACAAAGTATTATTTTCAGTAAAAGCTAACATTTTGCAGCCTCAAAATGTTGTCTGGAAGGACTAAAAGATCCTAAATCCTAATTTTTTAAATGGCCACAGTGAAAAAAGACTTATACTCACTTTGGCCATTTCAGGCTGCCACAATCCTCTGCGCTTGTGGAGTTCCTCCAATTCTGCAGGAGTGGCAGTTACCAGGACGTTGTCTCCTTCATTCACTGGCTCCAATTCCCCTACGATTAGCAAACAACTAAGAGTAAACAAATCTGTTCTATGTTGCCCAGCTCTTTCTTCTTCTACATGTCTAATGGAAAACATCTAATTCCACAATTTCCATGTTTCATAACCCAATTACCGATGGTGTCAATAGCAATCTCAATTCCAATCATGGCTGTTTGGTGGCTTATGGATGATGATGATGATGATAATGATGATATGGATATTCATGACTATAAAATAACCACATATTTCCGGTTCTATTAACAAGATTTAGGAACAGACCTTTTTCGCCTGATATCAATACGTATTGATAAGCAGGGTAACCCCCAAAAGAATGCAATATCTGCGATCTGCAATTTCAGCGACCTATTCACGGCTTGCCATACAATCAGCTGTTTTGACGGGGACGGGAAAGCGTTCTCAACTCAGCTGGTTGTATGGAAAGCCGTCATGTGCACAATTCTCCCGGCTGCAAGCAGTATGCCGGTTGTGAAAGTAGAAAAGTTTGAAAAAATATTGCCTCACACAAATATCTGTAGAATCAAAACGCCTCACCCAAACATTGATAATCTTGGTGTCATTTTATTCGGAAAAAATCTGACAGAAATCAATGACATTGGTCAATGATGTCTACGAAATTGGAGATCAAACATTGATAATCTTGGAGTCATTTTATTCGGAAAAAATCTGACAGAAATCAATGACATTGGTCAATGATGTCTTCGAAATTGGAGATCTCAGGTGTCGCAAACTTTGTGGACCACCTTTTATATACACAAATACTTAGAAACATACGAGATAAAATAAAACTTAATTCTTAAACTCTAAGCACGGTACGGTATTGAAAAAATGAAAAGACATTGCCATTCTCACCAAGATTTGGTAGGTGTCCGTCATACACATAACCTCCTGACCCTGGTAGTGTACAGAAGATCTTAGTGAAGTCTACCCTCTCTCGCCCAGAAGAGAACTCAACCGCTGCTCGTACATTAACTTTATCCTCAAGTGTCTGTCCATGTCTGACTACTGTCCCGAGTAGCTTGTCTGGGGCGAAATAAAATAAAAGCTCTGATAGATATCATTTGTATCTAAAGACTTCCTTGATTATTCTTGATATCTGTGGACAAATGCAATCAGTCTAGAATGTAAAAAATTATTGGAAATTTCATCTGGTTTTAGGTAACGGACATGCGCGGTGAACCCTTTTGATTAAATAATCTGAAAGTCACTTAACTTGTTCATGCGCATTGCCAACATCTATATGGAGAGTATCTTGGATTTTTTTATTTCACAGAGTGGAAGATATCAAGACAAACCTGATTCAAGTCTCTTGTGCCTCTGGAGATGTCTGACAACCTTTGCTCCGGCAAAGCTTCCTTTAAGAGCAAGACGAGGAGATGATGATCTTGGTAGCATCTTAGGACTGCATCAATTAAAAAATCAATATCGAACGCTGGAAGCTGTTTTGTGTCAACTTGTAGCAACGGAATATTAGTAACTTTAGACCTGACTTCGATTGTCTGATTTTCAAAGACACTAACTGAGATTCAAACATGTTTAATAAACATTCGGATTGGTCTGTGATCAGGGGGCCGTTTCACGAAACCGACAAAAGTCTAACTTCGTGGACATCCCATAAATATGTGTTATAGAATTAACACGAGCTTCTATGAGAATTTCAGTGAACTTAGACTGTTGATGGTTTCGAGAAACTGGCCCCAGGAGGTTCTCTCTGAACGGCATTTAAAAAAAGCAATACCTGTTATATCAAATGTAATTCATCAAACCACTGTAATATCTGTCTGTTGGAACTCAACTGATTTTAACATGTGGTGAATGCACTTCATGATTTCAATTTCTAAAAGACAATAACGACTGTCAAAATAAGTACAATACACTCCGCTTTTAAGAGCAACTCAAGTTTCTATAACAGGATATGGCACGCAGAGAACACAAACCATGTGTACACAAATGGGACTAGATGAGATCGGTCCAGTGCTAAACAAGCTTGATATATACCAAGAGATGTACAAACAAGAGTAGTGATGTACCGTTTCAAAAACCTGAGATATCATGAAAACCAAGATGCCATTTTCCCTAAATGAAATGCCCGTATTACTAGCCGATGTCATGGTCTTCCATAACCCAAATCCCACAAAATACCTTTAAATGTTGAGTGTCATAAATATTTACAAACCCCATGGATGTTTTGTCTGAAGAGAGCACTCTCATGAATATATGACTAAGATCATGTTCGCCATTCATGTAGCAAGTGGTACAGAGGTCAAAGGCGTAGCACTCGGTGCATCTCCATCGCATCCCCCTAATCTCATCAGCATCACAGGCGTCACACCAGACCTTTGGATGACACACTAATACAAAGGAAAAAACAATACCAATGTCAACAAAGACTAATGGAAAATAATCTCAATTTGACCTTAATTTGACCAAATCTTAACACTTACCAAGAACGTTAAGTTTGGGAGATATTGTAAAGCAAGCGCCATGAGCGCACATTGAAGGCGGACAAGGGCGTTATATAAGAAGCCATCGTCGTCAATATTATTATCACAATGCAAAACTATCATATCAATGTAATACAGCTACTCATTTTATTAAAATTTATAGACACCACATTATGTTTGTTTGCTCCCTTTATCAGGCATATGAAACGCCGGAACCCAGCTTTGGTTGAAATCTCAAATGGAATATTGGTAATTGTAGCAGTTGTATCCGGCATTTAATTGACTGTTAGTCCAAGAGTTCGACTTTGAATCTTCTTTGAATCTTAGCCTGTCACTAACGTTCTTTGGTAAGACAATAGTCCATATTTGTCACTCTCCACCCAGGTGTAAATAGGTACCTTGCGATTGCTGGGGTAATAATAATTGCAGGTCCCTCAGGAAGAACAGTATTTAAACTGATGAGGCTTTCCTGGTTAACAAAATTATTAGTTATCATACAATATTTGGAGAATACCTGAATTAGCTGTATCAATGATCCTGAGATCGTAGCCCTGGTCATAGCCAGCCCGGTAGAGACCTTTATCTCCATTGTCCCACTGGACGAGAACAGAGAGCTTTGGAAAATGTGGTTGACGTTCATCATGCAGTCTCAGAACCGTTCCTGCGTATCCCTTTCCGCCATCTTGGTTCTTATAAGTCCAATCAGGTCCTCGTATGACACGGAAACCTGGTTGTACAGGGGTTTCCATTTTTACCTTCAACAGCTAGTGAGTGGACAGAAATGGGAAATCATATAAGATAGATATATAGGAAGAATGTATAAAGAAATAGAAACATGTACTTTATAGATTGAGAGAGGATGAAAGAAAGAGAGGGTAGAAATCTGTGTCATGTTCGGAGAGGTGTGTAGTTATCAAATTTTGCAGGTCAGTCCACTTTTTTAGTTTCATGCCATTTGAAGCAAACTGTTTAATCAAGGTTTATAATCATATTCGTTTATTATTTATCCTGTTAAAACATATCGTTTTTAACAAGATAAAGGGAGACCTCGATATTTTTCACAAATAATCCATCGATATAGATTAAGCATTGGCTTAGAACGATTAATGATGATTTCTTAAAAGACTTAACATATTGTTCCCATATTAACTTATCTACTCATTATACCATTGTATACTTCATTTGACATTTACCTGACGTTCGCCAAGACAGTGTGAAGACAGTTATTGTTATTGTACTCAGTTATACGCCCACTTTTCACTAACAATCCGCGAATAATGTTCCTCACCGTGTACAATTATTGAACTTCTTTAACCTTTGTTCACCTTTCTGTTGTACCCTGTACTAGTGATGCTTCTTACTATTGAAACATCTCTTTTCACATTCCTGTTTCTATTCATATAGCTCCTAATCAAAACATCCCTTCTATAGGCCTTAACAATTTGTTTATCCACAAATAACATTCTAGTTCTGGAGAAGATCAGATATACATGTATATGACTGAAAATATATATACAACTCAAAATGATCAGTTCATTTCTTACTGGCTCTATAAATGCGTATAAATTGAATTTGGAATCCATCAAGAGTTTGTTCTCATCGGCCAATAAATAAACAGAAATGCAAAAAGAACCTCACAGTTAAATCAAGTAACTAAAAATATTTTGTCTTATTCTCAAACTTAAATGTACTCTGCAAACTTCTAACATTACGTACATACTTATCGGTATTTCGTTACGTGTATAATAATATTCATTTGTTCTATTATATACTGTAATACTGTATGATTTATATATGTCATTTTAATTTGTGTATATTTGAGTGGAAAGATAAATCAAATCAAGTCAAATCAAACTTCTTCTTTTTCTTTTTCTTTTAATTTCATTTTTTAAGTAACCAAGAGTTGAAATTGGAAAAAACTACCCGCATATTCTTTTTACAGTTACATATTATTTTACATGAAAATTGAACTTAGGCACTCATTCACTCATCCGATTAAGATCAGTTCATGCAAGTTAAGTTTCTTTCGTGCTTCTTTGAAATACAGGAAATAATAGACACGCGCGCGCACCTCACACACACACACACACACTTATCCACCCACACACCCCAGGCGCATATAATCATTCTCTTCATCTCTCTCTTTCATGTTTCTATAAAAATAAGCAAATTATAAACAAACTTGGTAACACTCACACTTACACCAATGCGCATATAAAATTCACTCCCCTCTCTCTCTCTCTCTTTCATGTTAAAAAAAACAACAAAAAACAAAATTTTGGTCATTGGTACTCCACGCCAGGTTTCTAAATTCAGGTCGCGTAGTGTATCAGTCGGCGACTCTACCATAACCCCATCTGATACACATTGAGACACATTCGCAAATACTTTGATCAGGACAGCATGAAAACCATCATGCATGCATGTATCACTAGTAAACTAGATTACTGTAATAGTTTATTGTATGGATTGCCAGACTCACAAATATCCAAGTTGTAGCGGGTCCAAAATACATGTGCACGACTAATATGCAGCCTCCCAAAATTCTCTCGAATAACCCCACTTCTATAAAGGAAGTACACTGGTTGCCAGTTCGCCAGAAAATCAAATAAAAAATATTAATGATAGTTTACAAAGCTCTTAATGGTCAAGGTCCTAGTTATGTTACTGAATTGTTGAACATCAAGTCTCAAACTCATGGTCGTAACCCTCGGAGACCGGTCATTTCTTTGTGCTGCCCGCCTGCCCCTAGATTATAGAATAGATTACCACTAGATATAAGCAAGCCCCATCACTAGAAAACTTTAAATTAAGACTGAAAACTAACTTGTTCATGTAATATGTATAGCACACCATTTACGAGCTCTTGCAGCGCAGTAGAATATATACACATAGTTATTGCGCTTTACAAATGAATATATTATTTTATTATTATTTTGTTTAAAATCAATCAAATTATCACACACACCACATAGAAATAAGGATGAATTACATGTTCTTCCCTCTCCTCTCTGTCCAATTTCGCGTCACTGGCTTCGTAAGTGACTTCTTCCAATAATTCTGTTGTTGATCAGTAATGGCGGCTTCAAAACCTGGCACATACAAGTACAGCCAATTCTCAAATAGCTGTCTGCAGCGTATCGAGTGCGTTAAGTGTTCACGGGGATTCCCCAGTATTGCGCAATACCAACTGGCAAGAAATTCCGGCCGTGCACAGCTGCTTACGCTTCCGTGTGTTATTTATCATACAATGGTTTTTGTTTGTTTTGTTCTTACGCACCATAAGCATATTATGTATTCAGCTTACAATGGCATGAAAAGCTTCAGCAATTGCTTGAAATGTAGGATCCTGTGATATAAATTGCCATATTTTTTTTTATACACAGGTCATGTAAAGAACGTATGTGTATACTATACTGATATTAAACTGACATGAAAGTAATGTTTCAAAAATTACTGATATGTTATGTGAATAAAACCCAATGTAATTCAAATAAGTTCAAAATGGTATTTATTAAATACAAACATGCGTCTCAACATAATGTTAAATTGTTTAGAGTTTACAATCACAAAAAATAACAATGAACATAGGTTATACATTCAAAAGATACATTTCACCATTTTTCATCCACTTTCGTCAAATTCAGTTCAAATTCGTCATCCGACAAGTAAATAAAAACTTGGTCTATCTTTTTAAGGTTTCTTTAAAATTAATCAAATTAGTTTACAATCACAAAAAATAACAATGAACATAGGTTATACATTCAAAAGATACATTTCACCATTTTTCATCCACTTTCGTCAAATTCAATTCAAGTTCGTCATCCGACAAGTAAATAAAAACTTGGTCTATCTTTTTAAGGTTTCTTTAAAATTAATCAAATTATAAACATACACACACACAATTAATACTTATCCACCCACACTCCCCCTCCTCCTTTCTCACTCTGTTATAAATATTTTCATAAGGAAATGTATCCGGATCAAAGACAAGTTTAATCATATAGAAAAATAAAGATGAATTACATGTTCTTTGCTTCCTTCTCCTCTCGGTCCGATTTTGCGTCACTGGCTTCACAAAACGACTTCGGTATTAAATGGCGGCTTCAACACCTGGCACACACTAGTACAGCCAATTCTCAAATAGCTGTCTGGAACTTAGTATTGTGTGCGTTAAGTGTTCACGGGAATTCCCCAGTATTTCGCGATACCAACTGTCAAGAACTTGCCACCACGCACTGCTTACGCTTCCGTGTGTTATTTATCATACAATGGTTTTTGTTTGTTTTGTTCTCACGCACCATAAGCATATTATGTATTCAGCATACAATGGTCTGACAAGCTCCAGCGAATACTGATAATATAGGATCATGTGATATATGTTTGCCATATTTTTGTGATACACAAGTCATGTAAAGAAAGTGTGTGTATAATATACTGATAGTAAACTGACATGTATAATTTAATGTTTCAAACATTACTTATATGACATGTGAATAAAATCCAATATAATTCAAATCAATAAATAGTATTTATTAAATACGTCGCAACATAGTGTTAAATGGTTTATAGTTTACAATCATTACAAAAATAAGAATCAACACAGTTTCGTCAAATTCATTTCAATTTCGTACGAAATTTAGATCTATGTAAATGATGGTTTGTATAAATTATTCTATGCAAAAAATTAATTTAAATTCTCTCAGTTTACGTTTAATATGCAGAACCTTGGTTGGACAAAAAAAGTTCCACTTATTTAGTTGTGATATTATAAAGTTCCATTAAGTTATAAAATGCTGAGCTAATTTCTGCATTCCTCTTGATTTGACTTCTCTTCACCATCTTTGCAGTTATTTCTTCAAATTAAAAAAAAAACTTTATTTGCAAATATTAATTCTAAAGTAAGGCCACAGTGGACGGACTTTCTTGCAGGCTGAACATTTGTGAGGAATTATTTAATCAATTTTGTTAACTTTTGTAATTTCTCTGTTACTTAAACCAATGCCAATAAAATATGCTTTTTTTTTTAATAACCCTTGTTCATCGCAGATATGGTGAAGTCGATATATATTTTTCAAAAACAAATTTTCATCAACCAGAGTTTGACCCTCCAGTTGAATAAACCAATAATTATACAAGATTTCATTCCCCCTATACCTCTCTTCTACTTCAACATAATCTTCCATGTCCATCCACGTTCTCAATAAACTTCGATAAAAGGTAGGTAACATGATGTCCACATAACCCTTGTTTATCGCAGATGTGGTGAAGTCGATGGTGAAGTCGATATATATTTTTCAAAAACAAATTTTCATCAAACAGAGTTTGACCCTCCAGTTGAATAAACCAATAATAATGATTGTGCGTGTGCTTGCGTGTGTGTATGTGTGTGTGTGTATGAGGGGAAGGGGGTCATGCCCCCGTAGCTAAGCCAATAAAGCCGTTTATATTACCCTTGTTTCTATCAATAAACTATGGGGTGCATAAAATCATTTACTGTATAAAAATACGTACCATGCATACCTTCAGCACAAAAAAAACTGTAAATGAAGAAACCATTATCGACTACTTTCGATGGGAAAGTAACGTAACATTTAATTCCTTAAAATATTAACAGTGTAGTGCACTGTCGTGATATGATATTGGGTACATTGGAGAAACCGTAGCTTTGTAGAATTCTACGACATAATTTTCTGTCATTCTGCAGTAAATGTTAAACCCAACAGAGATATTATTATCATTAATATTTTCTTTCAAATGAAATAGTAATTTTTTCTCATCATTGTGCAAAATTACTTTTAATGCTAACAGCTAGCAGTACACAACTGACACATTGTACATTATTCCGTGAACCTCGGGGAAAATAACAGGCATTGACATGAAAGTTTAATCAAACAATTCAAATAAGGAAATTCATTTTCCATTCTGCTTTAAGATTTCAAGTATTCGGTTCTTTATCATAATGATACAATCAAAAGGCAAATTTTTAAATGTACTTTTTCAGGAACCATGTGCCATGATTTTTCGCTTCAGCAATCTCAAATGAACAATCTGACAGAACGGAAATGCGAAATCTGATTAAATTTGATATTCACTTAAAGGTAATACCAAGTTCTGGTATGGGGTCATGAATTTGGTTCAAATGAACATATTGGAAGCATATGCAATTTTACGATAATCAATGATCGTTGTCGCGGTTGAAATCGAGTCTAAAGTGATGAAATTGTAAATAATAAACTCTTTATGTTGTATAGCGCCCTCTCAAGACTGATATTACTTTAGCTTTAAAACCATGTTTCTTGACAACAATCGACCGATTTGCTATTCCCGTTTGGAAATTATATATCAGAACTGCATATTCGGAGATTGTCATGGTCGCAGCTACCATAGAATGGCCTTAGGTGATATTTGAAATATTTGAAATTTACCTGGAGCACCGGTCAATTTTTGATTATTCAATTTCTCGAAAGCAGAAGTGTTTTAGGGGCTAAATTTTCTAGTGATTATAAAACATCCACAGAGGCATCCAAATATATCAAAATTTTAAAGAATTACTATCCGTCAATTTTTCAAAATTTCCCAAAACTTTGCATTACCTTTAAGCATATAAACCTGTAGCGCATTTGAAGGAGTGGGGGAGATGCAATTTGCCTTTCCTGACAGATATTTTAAAAGGAATTGATCATTCAGGCATAACATTGCAGGGTAGTGAACCATTTGTAAGATAACAATGGTAAGATTGCTTTTGAAAACACACGAGGTATTGTCAAGAAACTGCAAGGTCGCAAAACAGTGATGTTTAGCATTTTTTTAGGGTAGGGGAGGGGCAGTCGTCCCTTGTTGAACTAAGTGCATTACCGTGGACTCTTTCGTTTTGCCCTTCCTATTTTTTTAAAGTGGCAAAAATAATTTTAAAAAGAAGCACATTTGGATACGAATTTTGAACCATTAGGGCTCATCTGCATATCTTGTAAAAAGATAACTTTGTTAAAACCTCTTATTTAAAATCACGTACAGAGGACAATTCTCATTTCATTAGAAAGGAGAGAAAAATACAAAGCACATTATTGAAGTAATGAACTGTACTTGCATAACAAACAGAACGAAGAAAAATTACACAAGCTTTCATAATAATCTTTGACGAATCTAAGAAAGAAAAAAAAAGAGCGTACTCTTTCATTTTCATCATGAAAATAATCTTTTGTGGAAAACGAAACACTCCAGAACTGCAAAGGCTTGCCTACATTACGGGGTATTTTCAACTATTTCATAAAACATAAAGCATTACTATGACTTAAATACGGGTACATCTTGTTTTGATAATAATCACTAATTTCTTTTCAGTGTTACTAGTATGTCCATTAAACAAAAAAAAACAAAAAAAGGAAATCGAAAATTAAGGATTCTAGTACATTGATTAGAGAGATACGTTCCTCCACATTTGAATTCGATCTGAATATAATGCATTCTGCTCGTTTATCTACTCTTCACACTGGTTGAATGTACTAAGTTTCACATTCATAACACCAGCTTATACTTATGCAACAACATGATAAACTGTTGTTAACATACGGAGTAACCTTTCCTAGTTATAATGAACATTGTTCTTTTGATTTGTTATTGAGATTTGGTAACATGGTATTACAAAAAGCGGTTTATTTAAGCAGGCTTTGCCCTTGGCGTTTAGAGAAGAGATTCAAATCAAACGTGCCATTTATTGTACAAATGGCATGAAACCTACTCAGTGATCAGGGATAAATAGTTTCGTAATATAGGTTATAATGATTATGATCATTATCACAGTTAAACAGTCAAATAACTCCTTGATAAAAACTCATATAACGTCAGGCAAATAGAACATTTTCAAAATGTAATCAAAAATATATACGTTTACCTAGTATTATAATTGACTGTATAGCAATAGGCAGGATGCATAATGCAAACATCAGTTGTTGCTAGGTCAGACAAACTTTATTACAAGCCCTAACAACACGTACTATGCAATTTGCATGGTGACTTTTGAAATATAATTACATGTACTGAAACAAATAATAACAATGAACTCAACATAGACATATGTTTTAAATATGATTACTAGTACATTACGGAAATTGCATTTAAGTCAATCTCTTTTTGAGGACATGCTAATCATGCAGTTTCAATGGACCCTTTATCATTTTACCCCAGCAATGATTTGAATTAATATTTATCATTAAAGTTGGACCGTCATGGGTAAACAAATGTGGTATTGAAATCTCAACCCTCAAAATACTTAGTGGCTATACCTCTACACGTGCGATGAGAACCAAAAGGCGATTAGGCCCTTATAATTGTAGTACCCTCTATCATTATGTACAGGGTTGGAAATCCACTTTGGGAGAGTAATATTAGAGATCCCTTCGTTTGAAGAGGAAATCTACATTAAAAAATAAAACACGGTGATCCACTATCAGAAGAACTATTCAATCACTACATTTGAATGTATTCAGTTCTAAAGGTAGCTATCCCTTACATGCATCCTAAAAAGGTGAATCATTTTCCACTCCTCTGCATTAAGAGGGTTAAGTCCCTACTGCAAGTCAACGACTGAAGAAATTGGCTCACTGCAATATGGGCATTCAGGGATCAGCTCAGCAATGCTTCGGATGACATCATGACCACATGCGAAGGAGATTTTCTTCTTAACCAGGTGTTCCAGTGTCTTGACCCTTGACTGAAGGGTTTTAAGCTCTTCGTCTTTGCGCTTGAGCTCAGCTTGTATGTTATGCAACTTGCCTATAAGGATATCAGATACAGAGAATAAAGAAATGCTACATTAAATCAAAATATATAGGTTTATATCTCTTTGGTTGACAGTCAAAACATTTCAGTCGCTTGATTCCTTGTCTATTCTAATCTTACTTGAACGCAAATTCATCACAATTTGAAATATTTTCCATTTTCAAGTGCACGCATCCCTCCACAGAGATTTTCATGATTCTCAAAGCAGTATAAAAATGTAACTAAAGTAGAACAAGTTTAGAAAAAACATATCTCCACTATCAAATACTCATAGTTAAATCAAAGACTTGTCACATGAATAGCATCAAAATGTATAGCCCAATATGATCGACATGACGGATTTATGCATTTGAACCTTCATCACTGTTTTTTCTTCAGATCTATGGCATCGCAATCTGATTCCTTAGTTTTCCACATAAACTTCAAGAGACCGATTTGGTTAATGATTTCTGATTATAGTCCTCGTCATCGTTCTACTATAAAAATAGAATGGAAATATCGATTCATATCTTTATCTGTACTAGCCTTGTGTTTTGATTATGTGCTCTTTCTTTAAAAAAAAATCATTGGATTCCTTACCTGTAGATTTCTGCTGACTTCCTGAACCCGTTGCCAACTTCGCCGAGGAGTTTTCAGAGCTCTGTTTCTTTGAACCTGACCTTGCAGTGCTTTTCCGTAAGACAGATGACATAGAGTTGACCTCAGTTCCATTGTTTTTGTTTGTCTTGGTCAGGGTACGCAGGGGGCGTTTGGCTGTGCTCTGCTGTCTGGCGATGTCTTTCCTGTAAGCGTTTAAGAGATTGCAAACAAATTAAAACAGTACGTTTATATTGTGACAGGGATGTATAGACCGATGTTTTTATGTAATCGTCCGGAGAATGGTTCTCAAAAAAAGATTGTTACTAAATCATAACAACTTTGTGTAACTTTGTCGTCTGTGTCGATTCGAGTGAACAAGGGACCTGGGAAAACAGTTAACCCATTGCCTACGGGAACCTTGGGGTTCCTGTACTAAACATTTGGGAATTACAGAATTCTGTAATCAATGGGTTCATGGAAAGCAGCCGTAACAAATGGGTGCTTGGCCAGGCGGTAGTTACACAGAATGAAAAGTCGAAGTTTCAGGCAATTTTTGTCGTGATATGAGCGCAGGCACGTTGCATTGCGAGCGACGAATTTCCGTGCATTATAGTTTTCATACACGTTATGAACGGACTGTGTGTGCCACGTGTGTGTTGTGGGTGGTGTTGTGGTCGATGTCGGTGCGTCGTCGGGCACCGCTCGCGTGGCCGCTTCGAGTTCGAGCTTCGTGGTGTGTGTGTTGTGAGATAATCATTGTTGTCTTCTCGTGTTTGTGCATTGATTTGCAGGGCTTGATTGCGGGTTAATTATAACAGTCAAGTTGTAAGGTTGGCTGGGGATTATAACAGCCAGGCTCTAGTTTTTTTTCTAGGTAATTTAGGAAGCTAGGTTTCGCATGATGGCTAGCCAGTTCCCGTTTGGAAAGTTTGTTAGGGATCCGTCTGTTGAGCGATTATGCTTGTTGAAAAAACATGAATTGTTGGCTCTAGCCCTGGACCATTGAAGTTGCTGAAAGAGAGACTGTTGTGTGATGATGCACAAGCAAATGTGTTGGAGTATGTGAGTACCTTACGTGAGAGAATGCATAATGCGCGGGAGGTTGCCAGACAGAACTTGTCCGATTCTCAGAAGAGGATGAAGTCATGGTATGACAGGAAATCGAAAGAGAGACATTTTGAGGTAGGAGATTAAGTATTGGCCTTACTGCACATAGTTGGTCATTCTCTGCAGGCTAGATTTTCTGGACCGTACACTATTGGTGACAAAGTTGGTGATGTTGACTATGTTGTCAAAACTCCAGATAGGCAAAAGAAGAGGCGTGGGTGTCATGTGAATATGCTTCAGCCATATATCCGACGAGATTACGAGAGTAAAGCACAACCTGTGTTGAGTGCTGTTGAATGTGACTCAAAATGTGAAGTTGAGAAAGAAGTGTGCAAGATTGAAATAGAGGACCCATGTGCGAAATCGAAACATTCAGAGGTTCTAGAACATATAGATAACAAACTAACTCACTTCTCTGTGAAGGAGAGGGGCGATGTGAAAGAGCTGTTGAGTGAATATCCACAATTATTTGCTGATGTTCCCTCCCGAACTGATGCTGTCGAGCATGATGTTGATGTGGGAGACACGACCCCAATAAAACAGGCACCATATCGTGCGAACCCGACAAAAAAAAGCATCGACAAGGAAATCGACTACATGCTACAAAACGGCATTATTGAGCCAAGTAGCAGTGCATGGCCTTCTCAATGCATCCTCGTTCCTAAGCCGGACAAATCAAATCGTTTCTGTACGGATTACAGAAAAGTAAACGCGTGCACGAAGACGGATTCATTTCCGATTCCCCGCGTAGACGATTGCATATAGACCGCATTGGCAACGCAAAGTATGTGAGCAAATTTGTTCTCTGAAAAGGATATTGGCAAATCCCTTTGACAAAAAGAGCACAAGAGATCCCGGCGTTTTCTACCCCGCAAGGCCTTTTTTCAATATACAGTGATACAGTGATGCGCCTGCGACATTCCAAAGACTTGCGAATAGTCTTGTAGCAAATATGGAAGGTTGTGAAGCATACATAAACGACATAATTGTGTATAGTGAGGGGTGGGATGAGCATATACAGAGAATCAGAGATTGGTTCGAAAGGTTATCGACCGCCAAAATGACAGTCAATTTGGCAAAGTGTGAGTTTGGAGGTGCAAGTGTTCTTTTCCTTGGTCATGTTGTTGGTTCTGGTCAAATTCGACCGATCTCGGCGAAAGTAAAATCGATACTGGCTTTCCCGACTCCAACCAACCGGAAGGAACTAATGCGGTTTCTGGGCATGGCAGGCTACAACAGACGATTTTGCCATAACTTCTCTGATGTCGTGGCACAAATCTACTACGCAAAGAAGTGAAGTTCGTCTGGTCCGACGACTGCCAGAGTGCTTTCAACCAGGCGAAAGCCCTCTTTTCTTCTAATCCGGTACTGATGGCTCTGGATTTCAACCAGCCGTTCAGCCTGATGGTGTACGAGGACGATGTTGGTGCTGGGGCAGTGCTTACTAAAGCTGAAGGTATCGTCAGACCCATACCATTATTCTCGAAGAAATTCAGTTCAATTTAAAAGAACTATTCTCCTGTGGAAAAGGAAACATTGGCTTTGATACTTGCACTTGAACATTTCGACGTGTATGTCAGTGGATCTCAACATCCAGTCAGGGTATTAACTAATCATAAACTCCTGACATTCCTCAACAAAATGAAAAACAAGAACCAAAGACTGACGTGGAGTTTCCTGCTCCAAGAATACAACTTGGACATTCAACATGTGCCAGAAAAGGACATGTTATTGCGGACGCTTTATCTCGTATATGATCTTTGGACAGAAGTGAGCAACAAATTTATGCATTCACATGGAAAAGTGAACAACTCTCGTGTGTACCATATTTCTTGAACAGTTGAACACTTAAATGGACTTGGTAACATTGTTCAGATGAGAGAAAGTGGTACTAAGGTAGTGACTTCAATGTACAATTAAAGATAATCTGAAAATTTGAGTGAAAACGGACCATTATTAATGATACAAATTGGGAAAAACTGATCTGATCGATTCCTTAATTCTCCCAACTATATTATTACAATTTAATTACATTTTAGGTGAATGTAAATCGTCACAAAGCAATAAATTGGCTCTATATACCATTTCAGACATTTAAGTGTTGAAAGATTTTTAATAGCCCGTTTTATGTCTTTTTTTCATGGAAAAACGGTTGGGAAAATTCAAAAATGGTTGGGAGAATTTACTGTTAATCACTGTTAGAGGGTGTTGACCAGTGACGCCTTCAAAGAAAACCATAGATATATTTGTGGTTTGAAAAAAAAGTCAGGATTGTTTGCATGTCAGAGGGTTAGTACAGTAGAAGGAATATAATAAGTAACATTTTATACCAAAATTATGCAATTTTTTTCATCAACCTTCAACAATGTTATCGAGTCACTTTAAACAGCGAAGCATCATTCTCGAACAGTCGAACATTGGTGAATTAACTGGAATTCCATGTGAAAAAGGAACCAAGAACTTTTAACTTTCATGGTTTCTTTAATAATTACAAAGCAATCTGAACATAGACTGATTGGACTCATGGACACTGTATATTGGACTCAAGGAAAACTGTATTTTTCTTATATTTGCTTTCAGATGTCTGTAAACAATATTTTCTGTATGTAATATGCTTAACTTTATGATATTCGTCGACAAATTTGAACATGCATGATAATATTATTGTGTTAAAACCCTTTTGGTACAAACGCAAAGAAATAGAAAGACCAGTGAGTTATCATTTTGTCTGTGCATGTATATATATATATATATGTCACAATAAAACAAAAGAACAGTAAATTCAATTATAAGTTTTATCCAAGGCAGGACAAATAGTGGGAGTAGGACTTTTGGAACAAAAATGGATTTTGGTGTTTTACCATATCTTTGGTATTGGATATAAAGTAATCAAAGAAATTCTTGAAAATATTCAATAGACAACCAACACAATGATATGGCTTTGCACTACAACGCAAAAGTTCAGATTAACAGTAACGTGTTTTTTTCAACTGACGTGAAGGCTATACTATATTATCTTTCAGTCAGGTTTAATGTTGCTGAAGTTTGTTCATTAATATTATAATGCAAAAAATACATTTAGATTAAAAACTGCAAAGAAGCATCAGGACATATTAATATTGATAGGTCATGTAATGTGAACTTCTCTGCGATTTGAACTTTATTTGTTTTATGTTTAGTACAAATGACTTTTGATGTATGCAAAAGTCAGTGATAAAAATGATAGAGCAGGATGCTAGAAAAATGGTTAATTTTTATATTTGTGCACACTCAATTTTAAAGTGTGAAAAGAACCACTAGACAACACTTTGATACCATTTGCATGCTGGTACCGTATAACTTTGCAAGCTGACTAGTTTTACAAGCTGACTGGTTTATCAGATTTCTGAATCCACAAATACCTCACAGTTATCAATACTTTCAGGTTTATGTATTCTTACCACAGTTGCTGAAACAACATTGAATGCGACATGTTTTATAGCACTGTCTACCCCTACTTGTATAAGTGCTCGTTTATGAGGGGGAGTGCGACAGGGATGTATAGACCGATGTTTTTTATGTAATCATCCGGAGGATGAGTTGAGTGGGATATTAACAATGGTTAATTCTCGAAAGAAGATTGAACATGTAATGGTTTCTGAATCATAAAAACTTTGTGTAACTTTGTCGTCTGTTAAGTGAACAGGTGGACCTGGGAAAACAGTTGAAGGAAAGCAGCCGTAATAATATATACGGCTGAAAGTAGGCAAGTACTTGTATGTTCTGCCTTTAAAAAAGTACACATTTCCACAAAATGGCAAGTTTTTGTAAAATCTTCTTAAGTTTTTGTATTAGGAAGGTTTTCGGAGATGTTAATTTGATTTAACTGAATGAATACTAAAAGTATCTTGATCAGAAATTTGGAAAATTGCAGGTACTATTTAGCCAACGGGAAGTTCATTCTTAGCATGACGTCATAATGACGCTGGTTCAAACTTCTAAATCACTATCAAAACCGTCCTTTATGGTGAATAAATGAATTTAATAACCAACAAAGTTTTTAATCATCAACGTTTATCTAGTTTTCCTTAAATATTTATTTAAGTTTAGGTTATAAATAGATTTTAAAAACTTTTCATAATTATATCTTGATTTATAAATCATGTCCATGTAATATATTAAATTGCACGTTTTATGAAAATATCATATCTTATGTCTTGTATCAAACATATTTTCATACCGTCTCTGACTTTGAATTTCAAGTAAAGGTTGCAGGATTGGATCCTGTTTAAGTTGAAGTATATCCTTTATTGTCGCCCTTGCACTATTGTATGCATTCAGGTCACCACCATGAGAGACAAGGAAGGCAAGGAGAGCATCTGAGTTCGTCTTAATCCCAAGGTGTCCCCATTTCCTCTTCATCTGTAAACACAAAAAAGGGGCGTGGGAGTACCAAGAGGAATTATCATGTCAGTTAATTTTCACTGATGTTTTACTTAAAAGAATTGAGATTCGTTACAAACAAAATCAACGACTATCACATGATTAACATTTTTTGAAAAATTCAAAGATATTACAAAAGCAGATCAAAATTTGAATGAAAACCCCCAAAAGAAGAAGAACAAAGAATATTGGTCAAAGAAAACAATAGGTTACATAAAATATAAAATTACTTTTAGCCTAGAGTACGAATATGATTAAATACATCATTGTGGGTCAAAGTATTTATAGATAGAATAAACTGTTCATACAAAGATTCACCATGTCAAATGATTGAGTTTTATAAATCAAGCAAGTTACTGACCAACTTTTAGAAGTAAAACTCTTGTTAAGAAAATAAATACACTGCATTTAAGTGAAATTAAATGGTTGAAACTGAAGAAGAAAAAATACTATATTCCCCGTAAATGAAGAACTAAAGAAAAGCCGTTGACAACCAATGACGTAATACATTACCATTATGGGTTACTGTTAAAAATGAGATAAATTACTATTATCGTCTTGGAAGATAGGACAAGATTATAATTATAAGAATAATAGATACAATAAAATGTAAGTTACTTGTTTAAAATATATATATACTGTATATGCAGAACAGGGTTCATTGAAAAATCATCAAGCTTGTACAAAATATTGATCAACGGATGAGACTTTTTTTATAGAAAAAAAATCCTCTTCTTTCTCATGACATACGGTATTTCAATGCCTTTGCCTGAATGCAAATTAAATCCTTAAGAGGTTATGCTTTAAAGCCTTTAATATTTCTCTGTGATATCTCTATGAAATAGCCTGCCAATTTGCACATATGATTTTTGGGTCATATACTAGTAGTTATGAATGATTTTTTTTTTAAATGTACAGGTGATATTTTCTCAGTTTGATTCATAGCAATATTCCCAGTTTGTTTCATACTTAGGTAATATAATCTAAGGTTGTTTCATACTTAGGTAAATATACTCTAAGTTTGGTTCATACCTCGGTAATATGTTCTCACTCAATGTCATACCTCGGCCATATACGGCTCTTCTTTCATCTTTTGTCCTCCAGTAAAACGGATAATAACGGCAAGCTGCAAGGACGTGTTTCCAGAGAAGTCTGGAAGGTTGACGTCAGCACCATGCTCCACCAAGACATCCACTAACTGAAAATTCTCACGGGCGATGGCCAAAGCAAGAGGACAGTATCCAACGTCGCTTCCCACTGGCACTGCATTCACATTACAGTGTCCCTGTCGATATAAATTTAAACAAAATAATCACGTTCATATTTATGATAAATGGATCAACTTAGAATTTTGCAAATCTTCCATTGCAGGAGTTTTGATAATGTTCGATTTTTGATCTAATTTAAGCCTACAACACACTTCATGATCCGACTACGATATGATTTTAGAACAATTGTCAATAGCAGTCAAAATGATAATACAAACAAGTGAAATTGTTATTATTGAGGTCTTTACTAGTCATTGACACAATACAAGTATATATATATATATATATATATATATATATATATATATATATATATATATATATATATATATACATATAATTTTTGTGGGGAGGGATAGGAGTCAAAGCTAATTATAGAAGAAAAATCAAAAATCGGCTCCGAATCGCAAAATGACGTCGGACTTGTCGTTTAATTAGCCTGTTTATTATTTAAAGCCTTTTGGACCTTTACAAAACTTTCAATTTAGAGTATTCATATGGTTATTCAGAACTAAAGTTCGTTCAAATTTCTATAGCTAATTAAATTGAAATTTCTTTTAAAATCCTATCTCAGGCGGGTCGATAATGTTTAGCGGTATGCTTCAACAATCTGGCCTTTTACCTTTTTCATCAATTGTTCTGCAGCATCACGACAGCCTTCGAAAACAGCTAAACAAATAGGAGTATTGCCCGCGTCTGCCAATGCTTCAACCAGTCTGGGTATCTTGTCCAGGAGTTTGGTTAAAGCACTGTATAAGGAATAAGGAAAAAATTAATTGATACATCAATCCTTGGAAAAGGAAAGGGGAAAGGGGGATCCCTCTCCCTGGTCTAATACAGGGCAAAAGGCAAACACAAGCCTTTTACTCTAAATCACATAGATAATTTGTCCATAGCGCCCATCTTTATTTTTTAAATATAATTTTGTATTTGTTTCTCCTTTGCTTTAGTTTTATTAACACTAACATTCATATAATTGCTATTAAAGGTGCTAAAACGTCCTAGTTGCTTAATACACACACGCACACAACCCACACACAGCCACACAAACACACAAGCATACACATACATATATATACATATATATACATAATTTACATATATATTCGTATGAGTATCTTTCCCGTAATAACCCTAGATCTCTGAAAAGGAATGGTGGATCACTATGAAACTGTTCTTGTTTATGTAAGAAAAATTTGTCCAGTTAATACTTATTTTCTGAAACATGTCCTTCATAATTAATAGAGCTAACTAAAAATAAAAGTATTCTCGGTACAAAGATCTGCTATTATGAATATCTTTGTATCCCCGACTGAATTCTTAAAAACTCATTTGATATGTCTTATTAATTGGATCGACTTGGAAAACTGAAAGAACGAACTCTACACACTATGTATTATCCAGGCGAGCAGCAGCATGCATGGCAGATACTAGATCACTTGAAACCGCTTTCAGATCTGCTTCATGTCTGTCCATAATGAGGTCCACTATGGTCCTTCCTCCACTTTGTATTGAATGAAGTACAGGTGTCAAATTGTGCTCGCCCTATTGCAAAGACATTCCAAGGCATATGATAAGTACAGTTAGAATTTGTAATGTCTCATACTAAATGATAAATATTGCTGTTGCCCGTAAAGTTTAAGGTTAAATTTACCCCTTTTCATAAAATGATAGTGACAATATTTTATATTCTTGATAGTTGCAATGTTTACCTTCTCAGAACTCTTTACTAAAATGGGTTAAGAAATCCCTGCAATCTGATCGGTTAATTAGAGCCAGTCAACTCAATTGACCCAGACTGCACAACCTAAAATGATATGATGATCATCCCCAATACGCTTGCAGTTCACATGTGCACCCCTTCCTCCTTATTCCCTTATCCATTGTTACCGTCACTGACATTTACGTATGGTCGACCACCTCTTCAATAACAGCTCCCAAGCCTTCGGGAATGACTCTAAAATTTCCTGATTATCATCCTGCCGCTCTTTGGAGGGGGCCGGGCGCTGCCTTTTCAAAGTGTTTTTGCACTAACCTTTTCAGGCATTACGGCTTAACATAAACAAGCATGCTAAGAATTTTTGAAAATAAGCTGAATTCCGTCTCAGTTTTTCAAAACCTAAAAATTAGAATACGGTCAGTAACCCCCTTCCTCCATGCGCGTGCATGATTTTTTATTCGTCGTTACTGTCAATTAGTGCCAATTTTCTTGTCTTTCTCCCTTTCTCACCCAGCTTCTCTCTTCTTTTTCTTTTCTTTTTTTCTCTCTCTTTTTTTCTTATCTTTTTTCTCTCTCTTTTCTTTTCTCTTCTTTTTCTTTCTCTTCTCCTGTATTTTCTCTTCTTTTCTTCCTCTTTTTTTCCTTCTTTTTTTTTGCGCCGCCAATAGGGGAGGCCGCGCCCATTTCGGCCCCCTGGATCCGCCACTGATACTTCAAACTATGAAGTATATCCCACATACTTCACAACAATTCTGATTTTTTTTTTGTTTTGTTTTGTTTTTGTTTTTAATTATCTGACACATCTTCTCCAAAAGGATTTCAAATAATCAGCTCTTGAAAACCCTTATTCATCCTAAACATGCGAAATTAACCATGGTCAAGCTCATAATCATGTCTCAATAACATATCTGTAAAAGCCCATAGTATGCAGTTCCGTTCCATTAATATCATGTAGACATGAATTCACGTCCCCCTCCTGCCGCAACTTTTTAAGTTTCAAAATGTCACTGAAAAACAAAATCAGTTGTGACCTCTTATATGCAGTATATTTCAAGCAGATGATATTCTACTTTAATCATGATATCTATGTATACATGAATATATAATATATATCATTATATACCTCACTTTAGAAATCTAGCCATCTGATTGGTTGAAATTGGAGTCGTGATTTCAAGCCATGCCCAACTCACAGGGCATAGCAATAGCCCACAGGGCCTAGTTAAAATTTTCTACCCTCCGCCTCATTATCCTGCGATTCCCATTGGTTTACTGCGATCCCCATTGGTTTGCGTGTTAAAATTGTCTACGTGCGAGCACGGACGCCATATACAATGCTCTTTGTCTGCGATTCCCAAATGATTGAAACTTTCACTCGAAGATTAAGCGAAGATTAACAGACAGTGTTTCAGATTTTCTGTGATGTTTTAACAAATTTTTACTCACTAAAAGTCTAAGGTAAGAATTCTTGGTAGATTTTTGTTTTAATTCGGCATATAAAGTCATATCGACTGCTTTAATACTCGAGGACTAGCTGTTTCTATACTGGCTCGCGGGATAGTTGAATCCCTTGAGCGTATAGAAACAGCTAGTCCTCTCGTAGCAGTCGATATAACTATACCATTTCCTTACCTTGTGATTCACGTCTGCACCATGCATCAGCAGATAATGTGCACATTGAAAGAACCCTTGTTCACATGCCTCAGAGAGACATGTTAAACCTTGCGGACTGACGGCATGCACATCAGCCCCTTGATCTAGAAGGTATTCCACAGCTTCGTGTTTGTTGCTTCCGTTTGGAATGGGTGCGTAAAGAAAACGGGCGGATGATCATTTGTTTAACCCGAAACAATTTAGTGGTTTAATTACAACTTGTACATTGGCAGGAGGCACAAACATCACTGGAAAAATCGAGTCCATTTCTGTTGCAGTACATTGTGCTGTTCATGAATAAGAGCTAATATATTAACCCTAAAATAATTATTTAAGTCTTCAAACTGGCAACGCAAACAATATTTTATAACCAGTTTTGTTTGTTTCATGTACAAAATGGCAATTTCTTGTTTACGTGTTGAAAGTTTCATCACAATTGTTTAACTTTTGTAATAACAATTATTTTTTCAAAACTATGAAAAGGTGTGAAGTGCAAAAACTTGTAGCCAATTTGAGGGAGGAAAGCTGATTCATTTCGACCTTTAGAAAACTGTGAACTGCAATGGGTTAAGGTAAAGAAATACATAAAATGACAATTAAATATGAATAAACTGCAAAATAATGAACTAAAAATAATGGCAAAACAAATGACAAAAGTGTTAGCCATCATATGTAAGTTTCACAGGTATTCTGGAGACAAATTACTCTGCATTAGAATATGCTAGAGGGAATGGTGCGGGTTGGGGGCTACATCCCATCGCTAGTGCGGCTAAAGCACAGTTGACCGAAGGCCCGTGAGACCGAAAACCACATATTGTGTGCAGTTACACAACATGCAGCACATTATGCTTGCGTACACACATTTGGCTTTTGGTTCTCATTTTTTATGAACGTAAATTTTGGTGCTTTGGATCCCTTCAATACAAAAATATAATATATTGGTATCGGCCCCTAGGCATATAAAGGTTTACAGTGCATTTTTATAAAAATTATAGGGGACAGCAAATTCGAAGCAAAATACTATAGAACCTAAATCGGTTATACCAAAAAGGTAAGCTTGTGATAAAAATTATGAAATCTGAAAATGAATTACTCACTTTTCATTCATGAGTAAAATCACACCATCATAAATTAGGTCCTTTCATTGTGATGACGAGTTGATTAGAATTTCAAACTGTTAGTAGTAGAATGTGAGGGGAAAATGCCAATGTACCTCTTCTTAATAGTGAGAAATGATTCGTGTGTGATGCTGGCTGCTTTAAATGCAGAAATATTGAATCTGCTTAGTTGAAGGACGGATATTAAAATGCAACTTTTTATCACGCTTAAATCTACTTGCCTCAATATAGACATCGATGTAGAAAGTCGAGACAGATCTCATCACCCATTTGTTTCGCAATATCACGCATATATTTTTTATATAGCCCTTAAAATATTGTTAGGGTCTGTTTATTAGAAGAACTTATTGTTATTCGAAAACTGAAAATGTTTGCAAGATTTTTACCCGTACTGTCCATACCCGTTAAGTGTCACAAAGTTCGGAAGTTGGTTTTCTATCAAATGTCAGATATCTTGAAGGGTTTATGAAATATTAGTTTCGCACATAACATAGTTTAATATGGAGACAATGGATACGTACCAGAAGCGAAAATCTCATTTTAACTTTCAAACATAATTCATATAGTTATTGTCGGATGAAACAAACTTTTATCATCCAGAGCATTTTTTATAGGGCACCTTTAACATCAGCAAAAATAAACTATGTATGCTACTGTACATTTACTTCTTGGTACATCTAAAAAGATCCTCCCTTATTGTGCAGAACAGACAGAACTAGCAAACAAATTTGCACGGTTTTTTATGAGAAAATATCTAGGATTGGGACTGTTCTAGATGAAAAGGAGCAGGGTCTTCAAACTTCTGGTATGGTTCAGTCTATGGAGAAACATCAATGTGAGACTGTTTTCACCACGTTTGTTGATGTCTCTCCATCAGATGTTAAAATGATTGTTGCTAAATCTGCGAATAAATGTTGTTTCCTGGACCCAATGCCAACGTGGCTTGTTAAGGAAAATATTGATGTATTGGTTTCCTCATTTGTTCTATTAATAAATTCCTCTTTGAGGAGTGGTGTGTTCCCTGACAAGTTTAAAGAAGCTATTATATCACCCTGTCTCAAGAAATCCACTTTGGACTCTCTCGTGTTGACAAACGATATACCTGTGTCTAATCTTGCATTTCTTTCTAAAGTGCTTGAGACTATTGTATCGAAACAGTTAGTTACACATCTGGACCGTTGTGATCTGCATGAGGTGTTGCAATCTGCATATAAAGCAAATCATAGTACAGAGTCGGCATTACTCTGTCTCAAGCATGATCTTCTGTTAGCAATTGATAGAAAACAAGGTGTAATAATGGTCATGCTTGACTTGAAGTCTGCCTTCGATACCATTGATCATTCAGTGTTGTTGCATCGTTTGCGCTCAGATTTCTTTTTGTCTGGTACAGTACTTGACTGGTTTCAATCATACTTAGAGGGTCGATCATTTGCAGTATCCATTTGTAATCAATTGTCTCATAAACTTAGTTTGAAATATGGTTTATGGGGTGTACAACTTTTTTAATAACTTGACACAGCTTTACACAACAAATTTTACAGTGCATGCACGTGGAGAGCAAAGTAATTATTCTGTTTGATATACTAATGTAAAGCGCTTTGAGCATGTTTATGTAAAGGCGCTATATAAATATCCATATGTATGTATGTATATATATATAATGACAATAACACTTCCACAGCTGCAATGATGTACACAAAATAAAGGTGTCAAGATGAATATGTGTGCAATAGGATCTCTATAATGTTGTATTTATTGTTTTGTGAACGGTACATTAATGAAATAATTAATGTCAGCCACACGCAGCCGAAATGTGTCCCAGATAGATAACTAACGGCATATTATCTACACGCGCGGTCTCGCTGAACTTTTTCATATTCGGTCTCGCGGGCTTTCAGAGAAGTGGGCAGACCCCACTAGTGCTTTATGGAAAGAATAATCATATCAATTCATTTGAACTAACATGTATAGTTTCGATTATCATCAAATATTCAAGAGAGTAAAACAACAAAAAAGGTACAAATGATCAATCAAAACAGAATTACAAATCAATATTTTTTTAATAATGCCCAAATAGTCTTTAATTTTGTTTGGTGCATTAAATATGAATTTAATTAAATTTCAATTCATCAGAGAAATGCATTCTAAGGGGGAGATTAGAAAATATTCTGTAAAGCAAATTAGATATAAGATAACATTCTGTTTGGGATCTTCTTCAGAAGGATGTAGATGCGCTTGTAGACTAGGAGCAAAAAATTCTGCTGGATAATTAATTTTACTGATTACATTTAGAAAACCTTTTCATGTGAATGATAGTGTTACATTGTGGGATGATGGAGATTGACTTTCTTTGTTTGATTTTGAATAAGGTATTAAAAGATTCGGGTTTTTAAAAGCATAACAGGTAGGCAACACAAATTATCACTAGTGTTACAAAAATATCATCTTGTCTTGGAATATCTTACGCATGTATCGAAAGGAAAAGTGGAAAAGTCTCAATAAAGGCCCCTTTCCCAACGAGGAACTTCATCATGTGTACATCGCCTTTAGTTGCACTGCACCCTAACAGTGTTATACCAGGATCTGGCTCATAATGAATCTAGATGCAAAAAGACAGAGAAAACTACTATAAATCATCTTTTCATGGATAACTTTTCCTCAACTCCTATGTACGATAGGATATGCTGTATTTATAATATTAATGCTTCATAAACTCTTAAATTTAATATTGCATGAGGGAAACAAGATCCAGCGCATTTACCCCTCCCCCTCATTTTGACACCTACGTGGCATAAGTAATATGTGTACATAGGCCGAACATGTGCTCCCTTTTAAAAGTGATTTAACCTTTCTTTCTTCTTTCTTCTCCTTTTTTGTTTGTTTGTTACAGAATTCGAAAATATAGAAACATCCCCAAATTATGATGACCTTTTTTCTTTTTGGTACCCCCGCCCCCTTTACAGAATTCCAGATCCGACCCTTAGTACTAACCCATTCTGGATGTATAGCCAAGATACGCTCAACTGCTTTGATATCACCTGCTTCTGCAGCAATCCCGATGTTCCATTCAGGATCCTGCGAGGCCCGGGTGACATCTAGAGGCAAGGAAAAATTGTCATATAAGCCTTGTAACGAACGCTCGCGTAATCACGCGTCACGTTTTGAGCACTTTCGTAGATACAATCTAATCCAGCGTTTGTCAACCTTTTTATAGTCACGGCAGCCTTTTGAGAAATAAAAACTTTTGCGTCGTGCTTCCAAAATCATTTATTATTTACAAAAGATTAATTTTCGATATATGACGATATTCGGGCACCTCGCTAACAAAAGAGGTATTCTGGCACCTCGTTGACTAATTATGTGGGAATTCAGGCACCTCACTGCCTGAAATCCTACTGTTTCCAGATGTACGCGAGTGTGTGGAGCGAGCGAGGAAAAAGTCACTGTATTGTCCCTAAAGTGTTATTTCTGCATGAAAATAAATAGCAGCTTCTGACAATTTGTTTTCACGAAATTGAGGTTTATTTCATTATAGATCCAAAAATAGTTTAACAAATTTCTCTAGCGGTGCCGCGAGTCAAATACCATCACTGTTCATGTTTTACAATGGCATTTGAAGGAAATGTTAGGTCATGTAATCCAACACTTCCACGAAACTACTTCAAACGTGATAACTTGATAACGTGATAATATTGGGTGGGGGCACCAGTCTTTAGTCCACTAGATCATTTTTTTTAAATAAGCCAGGGCATCCCTTTAGGAGTTAAAAAGTTTCGGGTCACTCCAGTCTAAACTTCATCAAAGAAGATTTGTTTTCCATCCCTAACATACATAAACGTATACATTTTCGCGTGAGGGCCATGAGCGCTTCTTGCCAGTATAATATAATGTCTGGATCTCAAATATTGCGAGAGAGCAAAAATTCGTTAGCACTTTCATTATTGCAAAGAGGTTATTTAGTCATCAATATACACTAGATAAAATGCAAAGTTATGAAATAGGTCATCTCGTTGCCAGGAATCATCCCAATTTAACAATTTTGCGCCCCCCTCGTAGCTACGCCATTTACGTGAATGATCGTTACAAGAAATCCTATGATACAAATAACAATAATGACGACGATAAAAGCAATAGTAATATAATTAATAATGATGATAATTATGATGTTGATAGTAAAACAAATAATGATATAGTGATAAAAATAATAATATTAATGATAATAATAATACATAAGGTCTATTGCAGGCTTAGCACCATTGTGTTATAACTGTTTCTTACTATAATCCCTTAAATTATTATGACTCCAGCATTGCCAGGTATCCATTTGCTATAAATGAGTCGAGGGGGATATAGAGGGCAAAACACCGTGATCAAGAATAAAAGGACCGAGTAAGGATTGAACCCAGAACCTCTCGTATGACAGTTAAGAGCTTTCACCAATGTAAACACATTATACATGTACCGCATTAATTTACATAAACCCAAATGAGCTAATCAATTAAGAGAAAACCGGAGTCTGACTTAAGGGAACGTGTATAACTATGGAACGAAGTTTCTATTCACAAGGCCTGCAGACAATTTAAGTTTGCATCCTCTTTTGAATGTAGTTATTACACTAAATTGTAATGTGTAATCGTAAAGGTAATCAACTATTATAAATGGAGATCCTTGATTTGGTCAGCACTATTGTTCTTTTTACTAAACTTACCGCGGAATATTTCTTTAATGTTCACGTCTTCTTGTTTAGGAGCACGAATCCGTTCTGGGGTCAGGTTTGCAGAATTAAAAACGAATTTTTGACTGTCCTTGAATTTGACGTGAACATCCGATCCATCAATCTCTACCACCTTTCCAACTGCACCGATAGCCTAAAACAGGAATATAATTATCATGATTATGGGCTACATAATTTTGTTTCTTGTAATTTGGAAGTAAATGGATTTGAATAAGAAATTCATATCATTTATTTGAATCCAGGATGTGGTGATGTCCTCAATATTATTTTTCATTGTTTAGACAGATAAGTTTCAGATTATTTATTGCTAAACGTCTAGATATTTGAAATATTGTATTGTTATGAAAAATTGAACATGTTGATTATCTTACCATTCTCTGTACGAATTTGTTATCGCTGTTCCATTTTTTCTTCTTTCTTTATTTGCTTGTACCATGTTGTTGTTTTACATAGATTAGATTTTGTCGTGCTTTAAACATGTTTTTAAAATGGGTATGTAGAAATATACAATTACAATGTAAAATACAGGTAGTTTAAAATTGCAGACCTTATAAGGATCTTTTTTGCAATGGAATGCAAAACAATGCAAGAAATCAAAGTATCGCATAATTTGCCTTTATTTTCATATTATTTCATAAAAAGAAATGTGTAGAAGATAAAGAAAATCATATCTATAAAAAAAATATTTCATTCTGGCGTACAGGTACAATGTTTTTGCTAAGGGGGTGGGAGGGCTGGCGTCCTTGTCCATATATTAATTTTGTATTTTCTAAATTTTATTAGCGACCGAAGCGAGGGAGCAAAACAAAAAAGAGTGAACAAACGAACACCTGTATTATAGCTATAATAGTTAGACAGAAGTCACCTGTTTCATAGCTGCCGTCCATCCGCCATGTCCATGCTGTAATCTCTTGACCATCTCGATATCATCACTTATGCGGACAAGCTGACCAAGACACAATGGATGAATCTAAAAGCAACAGGTGGATAGAAATGGAAATGGTAAGATACTAATGATATCAAGAAAAATATTAATAATGCTGTGTCCCCCTAGATTAGGTAACTATTTAATAACAATAACAACAACAATGACAACATTAAAAGTAATGATGATAATGATAATAATAATAATAGTAATAGCATTAATATTAATAATATTAATAATAATAATAATAATAATAATAATAATAATAATAATAATAATGATAATAGTGGGCTGTTGTTTAGCGCTGTCTGTCAGATTTGGCACTTCTGGTGGGCCTAAATTATAACCCTGGCTTAAGCATGGCTACCATTATGGCGCTTTAGCATTTTAAGGAATGCATTCCCGCCATATACTAATTTACCTCATCTGGGTCGAGTGTGGCAAATGGAGATTAATCCCTTGCCAAAGGACATTAATGTTGTGGTGGGGATTCGAACCCCATTACCTGTCTGGTTACTGATCCACCGTACCACGGCACCTCTACATTTAGGCCCTATTCGTAAAAAATATATATAATACAAGCATTTGTATAGTCAGTTAGATTTAAGCAAGACCTGCTGATTCTGTCCCTGTTACCTTCCTTAGAGCTGCAGAATTCATAGTGAAGGTTTCTTGGCTGTCATGGAAAGTCACTGTGAAGTCACCAGTATTCGTTCTTCTATTCACAAATCCCTTCTTGCGAAACGTCTATTTATAGATAGAGAAAGTAACCGTAAAAATTGGCATATTTATTTTCTGCAATTTAGTTTGAAAGTTACAATTAAGTCGGGGTAGTCTCCCAAATTGGGCAGCAGTGGGAACATCTATTTTTGAGAGAGAAAGAGAGAGATTAATAACCACGAAAATAAATTTCGAAATATGTTATAAAAGAATATTATCTGTGAGATATTCACAATTGAGAAAATCCGCAATAACGCGTGAAATTGTATGTGTCATAGATAAATCTTCCGAAATCAACACCTAATCCTAATTTTTAATAAACACAACTTTTCCGGAGTAAAAGGAAACAAAAGAAGAAGAAAAAGGAGGTTGTAACATCCGAAAATCTGGAATTTAAGGATATCTCTTGATTCCGTTAATATTTACCAATGCTAAGCAGTAAATTGAAGTGATGCACATCGAAACTATCACAGAAAAGACTATCTAAAGATTACATATAGTCTACATAATATGGAGATGTGTTCACTGAACTGTTAAAATGGTGCATTTGCCCCAACCTCTATTACCTTAATGTTGAAATCATGAGAACGTCACAAGAAAATTTAATGTTTTTTGTGTGGTGCACCACATAGTCATATCAAGTAGGTCAGGTCACTGTTTGATTGCAAACTTTTTAATTGTAATTTACAAAAATTAATATAGGCTACTGAAATCGTGATATTTAATTGGCTGTGAACAAAATTGTTAGAATATAATAGACCATGTAATCATATGCATACATCTTTGTTAAGCGCCATGTTTTATTTAATTCACGTGTCACAAATAAATTACTTCAATAGTCAGAATGCGAACTGCATACATTAGTTGTTGCAAGGTAGTACGAAAAACTAGAATTGTTGCTTGAAAACAAGTTTTACAAAACAGGGGTCCAGTGACATTTTTGAAGTGTTTTTATTGTTTAAACGGTCCTTATACTACGTTGAGGAGCAAATTGTGAAGCGCTTTGTTACTGCAAGGCTATACCAAATACTCTGTAGATTGGATTGGAGATGCAATCTTCAGTCCTATGTAGCATGAACAGGTTATCCATGAGAAATAGGCACATGAAGCACTAGTATGTAAAAATGTTTCTCTGCGAACTCGATTCAAGGTACAGTCATACTTGTCTATTGAGGCCACCCAAGGGAAACAGAGAAAGTGGCCATTGTAGACAGGTGGCCTTTCTAGACAGGTTCTACGAAATATATATCTTACTCGAGGGTGACGAAAGACATGGCCACTATAGACAGGTGGCATTTAAAAGAGAGGTGGGCACTAAGTCAGGTATGGCTGTAGTTTACTAACAGGTGGCAGCGGTGGGATATACCATTACTGAATTTACAAAGAAGAAAAAAAATTCCTCTCTTTTATCCAGTTCATTCATTATCTGAACGGCAAAACATGAACGAATTACTTTTTGAAATATTTGAAATATAAATAACTTTTTTCGGTAAAAGCTAAAAATTTGCAGCCTCAAAATGTTGTTTAGAAGGACTAAAGGATCCTAAATCTCTCCAACAATTGATGAAGCATTAAATATAGGTGAATATAGACTTTTACTCACTTTGGTCATATCCCGCTCCCACAATCCTCTGCGCTTGTGGAGTTCCTCCAATTCTGCAGGAGTGGCAGTTACCAGAACTTTGTCTCCTTCATTCACTGACTCCAGATCCCCTATGATAAGCAAACAACTAAGGCTAACAAAATCTGTTTTATGTTGCCTAGCTATTTTTTCTTCTACATGTATTAAAGAAAACATCTAGGTTTTTGTCTAATTTTATCATTTTTTAATTTTTTCATAACCCAATAACCGGTAGTGGTAATAGCAATCTCAATTCCAATGATGATGATGATGATGATTTGGATATAAAAATGACCATATATTTTTGTTTCTATTTACATGATTGAGGAACATATTCCATCGCCTGATATCAATACTTATTGATAAGCAGGGTGACCCCAAAAGAAAGCAATACCTGCAATCTGCAATTTCAGCGACAACCTCATGTCTTGTTATCTAATCAGCTGTTATTCATGGCGAGGGCGGGAATGCGTTTCTCAACTAAGCTGATTGTTTGGGAAGCCGTCATGCGCACATTTCTCCCTGTTGCAAGCATGATGACGGTTGCAAAATATAGTATATATAGTTAAAAATACATGGAAACATACGAGATAGAATAAAATTGTCTTAATTCTCCTCTATTAAACTCTCAGAACAGTACTGTAGTGAAAAAAGAAAAACAAAGACATTGCTATTCTCACCAAGATTAGGAAGATGTCCGTCATACACATAACCTCCTGACCCTGGTAGTGTACAGCAGATCTTAGTGAAGTGTACCCTCTCTCGCCCAGAGGAGAACTCAACCGCTGCTCGTACATTGACTTTATCCTCAAGTGTCTGTCCATGTTTGTCTACTGTCCCGAGTAGCTTATCTGAGGGGAAATAAAATAAAAACTCTGATAGATATCATATGTATCTAAAGACTTCCTTGATTATTCTTGATATCTGTGGACAAATGCCATCTGTCTACCATGTATAATTTATTTAGAAATTTCATCTGGTTATATGTAACAGCACATGCACGGTGAAACCTTTTGATTAAATAATCTGATATCCACTTTTAATTCCTCGCTCATGGGGATTGCCAACATCTTTATCTCTATTGATTCCTGTGTTCACATCATTGATTAATCTTTCTCTCTCGACTGGTCATTTTCCCATGCAATGGAAAAATGCCCTCATCACACCATTATTTAAAAAACCTGGTCTTGACGCAGATTTTAACAACTTAAGACCTATAAGCAATCTGAAATACATATCGAAGTTGGTTGAGGGTGCTGCTACCCACCTCAATAACAACTCACTTTTGCAATGTACTCAGTCTGAATAAAATTATATAGACAATTCCATGGTTGTACTGAAACTGCACTGCTAAGAATAAAGAGTGATCTATTGATGGCTATGGATTCCCAGAAAGTCACTCTTTACTTTTATTAGATCTAAGTAGTGCATTCGACACCATAGATCATTCTTGCTTATCAGAAACTTTAAAGACCAGTTTCGGCATAGATGGTGTTGTTCTTGAATGGATAGAGTCGTACTCGGCGAATAGATATAAAAAGATCAAAATAGATGATGTGATCTCTGATGAGTTCCCAGTGCCTTTTGGAGTTCCACAATGTTCTCGGCTGGGTCCTTTGTTGTTTACTCTGCACACCGCTAATCTAAATTCAAATGTTCAAACGAATTTTCCCGAGATATCATGCCACTGTTATGCAGATGACACACAGCTTTATGTATCATTCAGACCTGATGAACATGCTCAAGAGCGATGTGTCTCACTTCTAGAAACATGTGCTGACTATGTACGTGCATAGGTGTTGCATATTATAGGCTCAAGCTAAATGATAGTAAAGTGAATTAATGATCATTGGCACACCTAAACAGACATCCAAAATCAACTTAACACTGTATCAATTGGAGATTCTGTAATAGAACCATCTGTTAATGCAAGAAATCTCGGAGTACAGTTCGATGCGCATTTGAATATGGGAGAACACATCACAAATGTTTGTAAATCAGCATACTACATGATCTATAATCTCAGACGTATTCGGAAATATTTAGATAAGGACATTGCGAAAGGCATTGTTCATGCATGTATCACCAATAAGTTGGACTATTGTAATGGGATCCCTGACTCTCAAATAGTGAGATTGCAACGGGTTCAAAACACCCGTACAAGGCTGATTTGTGGTTGTTCCAAATTCACACGGATCACCCCAATTTTAAGAAATTTACATTGCTTACCAGCACGCCAGAGAATAACATTCAAAATCTTGCTGATTGTATATAAAGCACTTCTTGGTCAAGCTCCCACTTTTATCAAAGAACTGTAAACTTTCAAACTTAATCAACACAATCTCAACTTGCGCAGTCCCCGAGATACTTTGTTGCTGCAGATCCCATCTATCGAAACAAAAATAACGCTAGGTGATGGGGCATTTGCTTGTGCAGCCCCAACAGTCTGGAATAACTTACCAGTAGAAGTCAAGAGATCACCGTCTGTAAATATCTTTAAATAAAAACTGAAAGCACATCTTTTCAATTAACTGTAAATCTAAGCATATCAGTAGCTCTTTTGTATATAGCGCAGTAGAATATATACTTAATGTCGGATAGTTTCTGCGCTCTATAAATGTATTATTATTAGTAGTAGATTATGTACAATGTCTGTCAGTATTTTCACAGAATGAAAGATATCATGACAAACCTGATTCAAGTCTCTTGCTCCACTGGGGATGTCTGACAACCTTGGCTCCAGCAAAGCATCCTCTGAGCGCAAGACGAGGAGATGATGATCTTGGTAGCATCTTTGGACTGCATCAATTGAAAAATCGATGGTTGGAAAATATTATATGTCAACTTGTAGCAACGGAATAAAGGTAAAGTTAAGTCTGACTTCGATGGTCTGACTTTCAAAGAAACTAAGATTCAAACATGTTTCAAAAACATTCTGATTGGTCTGTAATCAGGGGGCCGTTTCACGAAACCGTCATAAGTCTAACTTCGTGGACATCCCATAGAAATGAGTTATAGAATTAACACGAGTTTCTATGAGAATTCCATAAACTTAGACTTATGATGGTTTCGAAAAACTGGCCCCAGGAGGTTTTCTCTGGTCGGAATTTAAAAAGAAGCAATACCAGTTTTTTTCAAATGTATTTCATCAAACCAATGTATATTCTAGCTATTGGAACTTTACAAATTTTAACATGTGGTAAATACACGCTATGATTTCAATATTTAAACGACACTAACGACTGTTAAATTAAGTACAATACACTCCACTTTTAGGAGCGATTGAAGGATCTATAACAGCATATGGCACGCCGAGAAAACAAACTTGGTGTACATAAAAGGGACTCGTTGAGATCAGTCCAGTGTGAGACAAGCTTGATGTATACCGAAGAGATATACAAACAAGAATAGTGATATTAAAGTTGTACTGTTTTAAAAATCTGAGATATTATGAAGACCAAGGTGCTTTTTCCCCTAAAATGCCCATAATACTAGCCGATTTCTTGGTCTTGGTCACCCAAATGCCAACAGAATACATTCAAATATTGAGTGTAATGTACATGTAACTACCCCATGGATGTTTTGTCTGAAGACAGCACTCTCATGAAGATATGACTATTAAAGATCATGTTCGTCATTCATGTAGCAAGTGGTACAGAGGTCAAAGGCGTAGCACTCGGTGCATCTCCATCGGATCCCCTTAATCTCTTGAACATCACAGCCGTCACACCAGACCTTTGTATGACACACTAATAAAAAGGAAAACACAATATCAATTTCAACAAAGACTAATTAAAACAAGAAATCTCCATTTGACCTAATTTTACCTGATCTTAACACTGACCAGGAACGTTGAATTTGTGAGAGGCATTGTAGAGCAAGCGACATGAGCGCCCATCAGAGGCGGACACTGGCGCTATACAAGAAGCCGTCTTTATCATTATCATCATCACAATGCATGGCTACCACATCAATGTTATACAGTTACTCATTTTATTAACATTTATAGACCAAACATTCTGTTTGTTTGCTCTCTCTATCAAGCATATGAATCACCGGAACCCATCTTCAGTTGAAACAGTTGTATATGGCACAATATCCAAGGGAAACCGTGGTTATTTTTTCATTTTTTTATTCCATTGACTTACATTCAGAAGTTTACAATATTTTGTGATGATTGTGTCGTTGGACATGGCATTTTGCTGAAATGTCTCTCTCGATCCAGATGTGGCATGGTTCCTGGCAAGGAAGATGAATTTATCGCTGGATTCTTGGGTGCTTTGACCGCTGTGATGGTATTCATGCTGAAGTTTATTAGTTTGACATGTGCCAGGAACGCCAATTTGTGACGGGCATGAGTTTATGTATAACACGCCATTTTACCATAATCATCATTACCGGTCCAAAAAAAAACACACAATACCTCCGTTTTCGTCTTTTATTTTTTTGAAGGGATGAGCGACATTAATTCTCAGGGGTGTCGATCACGGGGGGGATGGGGGAATATTTCCCCCAATAATTCACCATCAAAAAAAAATGAAGAGAAAATTAATGATGAGAGCCCGATGAGAGTAGTTAATGGTTATTACTCGCAAGATGACCATCAATATACACATTTTGCTATCTCATTTTCATAATACATACATATATAAATAGAAAACGAAGTAAATGAGACAACCGTATATGAGACAAGAATAAATTGAATTTTCGCTCATACGGCTTCATCAGGAATTGATGAATTTATTCAATTTATTCAATCAACAGCATCATAGAAATGCAGTGCGCCAAATGCAAAGCCGCAGCGTTAAAAAGCAACGAGCTAAATGTTAAGCGCGAAGCGCAAAAGTGCAAAAAGAAGTAAAGAGTGGGAGAGAGAGATAATGAGAGACAGAGAGGATAATAACCCAGGTAGCAAGCCCATGTGGGACCCACATGGATCCCATATTCTCTGAAACATGGGCCCCATATGGAAAACCATCTGGGGCCCTAAGGCATCTGCACCCAAGAAGCATATGGGACCCATATAATACAGATGGGACCCAGATGGGACCCATACCAAACTGGGCCCAAATGGGTATGCCCAGCTTAATCCCATCTGGTACCCATATTGGTTAACCCAGATATATCCCATGTGGGTTAACCCAGATTTTCCCCATGTGTTACCCATATGGGCATATTCATATTCTACCAATATGTGTACGCCCAGCTCATTCCCATCTGGAACCCATAAGGGCTGGCCCGGATAGATCCCATATGGGTTACTAAATATTGGCCCCATATGGGATACATATATGGGTTCCATTTAATAGCCCAGATGGCACAAGTGACCCAGATCATCCCCATATGGGCCCCATATGGGCTTGCTACCTGGGAAAAGGGAAAAGGGGAAGAAACGGGCAGAAGAAAAAAGGAAGGGGAAGAGAAAAGGAAGAAAGACAAGAGAAAGAGGGACATATATATTCCAGCATTTCTTTCAGGGAACTGATGTGAATGGGCGATGAAAAAAGAGGTTGACTTTAAAGTAACCTACAATGAAATATTGCTCATGTTTATTTCTTACAATGTCAAAATTACTTTACGGGATCCCCTTCCTAAAAGCTTAGGCATGGGTGATGGTAGGTATGAGGTTAATGCATGATCAGGAATTAGTTGAGTGGATGGAAAAGAAGTGAGAAATAAGCTGAAAAAAATGGAAAATTGCCATGGAATGATGGAAGGCAATGTGAGACAGGCCCAACATGTTCTAAAACAAGTAATAATATTCAAGAATAGTTATGATTTCTTTCACCTAGGAGTTCTTCAAAAACTAATTAAAAACGAGTAAATAATCAATGTCACATTATTGACAGGGCTTAAAAGGAAAGTGAAAAGAAAAACAAGAAACAAAAAGATTGAATGAAATTTGGGACTTTTTGTTTATAACACCCTTCCAATAATAATGCACCTTCTAAGACTGGTTATAGTTTTAGAAAAAAATAGTGCTCTGGTCAGGGCCTTAGGGGAATATTATGCTATATTTTAGAGCGTATCTGGTATGATAAGTATATCTGGGTGAAGAAGGAGATAATGGAAGTTTGTTGTTTGGTAGTTGGAACGTAAGTTTTATATTATGTTTTTAAGAAACAGACAGTTTGTATGAGATCAGGAGTGGAAATTTTCTGTCATTTTGAGAACCAAATTTTGCATCAGTGATATTCTGTTTCATTGAATTGAGTTTCCCGCAGAGAGGATTCAGTTGGTTTAATTAAAGAAGGAAGAGAGTCAAATGAAGAACCAAAAGCAATATGTTTTTCATTTACTAATGAGAACTATGTTTTTTGAGATCTCCTTACACAGAATATTGGAATGGGTTTTTCACGATGAATGTTGTTTGGAGACATCAATATTCATAAAATGTATGTTTCTATCACCAGGAAATAAAGAATTTTCTGTCTACATGAACCTTTCCTGGTTGCTTATTAATGCATTTGCCCACTGGTAACATAATACTTTCACAAGTTGATATCCCTCACCATTGGATTTTTTTTTGGTAATGTCTAAATTTCGTTTAAAAATAGATGATATCAGTCTGGTAGGCCTACACTGCAGGCAAGAGTCAGGACTAACATTTAGCATGTTATTAATTTTATTACCACTCTTATATTCTCTGAAATGTTATCTTTATTGAGGGTGACTTGAAAAAGTTAATAACTTGGAAGGGAGGGTGCAACCTGCCACACGCTTCTACCTCTTGGTTGCTTTGATCCATTGCCGAAAATATTTTGGCACCTATCATCCCCCAACCACGGATACAAATCGACACCCCTGTTAATTCTAATGTTTGATTAGACTTAGAAAGAGTCATTGATGACAGGTATGAACTATATCAAAACTCCAGTATTTTGTGAAGGTGTCGTGCAATAGTATAGTGGTTAATTTACTTGACTCTCAATCCAAAAGTTGAGGGTTCAAATCTCAGCCCGGTACAAACGTCATTTGGCAAAACATTAATCTACATTTTCCACTCTCCACCCAGGTGTAAATAGGTACCTGGCAATTGCCGGGGTAATACGAATTGCAAGGCCCTCATGAAGAACAGTATTAAAACTGATAAGGCTTCCCTGGGTTAACAAAAGTATTAGTTATCATATTTGGAGGCTACCTGAATGAGCTGTATCAATTATCCTGAGATCGAAAGCCCGGTCATAGCCAGCCCGGTAGAGACCTTTATCTCCATTGTCCCACTGGACGAGAACAGACAGTTTTGGAAAATGTGGTTGACGTTCATCATGCAGTCTCAGAACCGTTCCTGCGTATCCCTTTCCGCCATCTTGTTTCTTATAAGTCCAATCAGGTCCTCGTATGACACGGAAACCTGGTTGTACAGGGGATTCCATTTATGTACCTTCAACAGCTAAAGAAAGGACAGAAAAAGGAAAAGAAAGATACATAGATACATAGATAAATGAATATATAGGTAGACATATACATGAAGGCAGATAGAAAGAGAGGGTAGCAATTTGTGTGATGTTAGGAGAGGTGTGTAGATATCATATTTTGCAGGTCTAACCACTTTTGTTAGTTTCATGCCATATGAAACATACAGTTTAATCAATTTTTATAATCATATTTCTTTATTATTTAGCTTCTTTAAAACATATCATTTTTACAAGATGAAAGGAGACAACCATAATGTTCACCATATAATTCGTAGATATAATGCCAGTATAGGCTTAGTATCAATTATTGATGATTTCTTAAAAGACTTTACATATTGTTAACTCGTTTACTTGCCTTTTGCTTATGTCATTGTATACCTCCTATGCCATTTACCTGACGTTTGCCATGGCAGTGTGAAGATGATTCTCTTGTTATTATACTCAGTTTTACTCCAACTATTTCGTAACAATCCGCTAATAATGTTCCCCACCGTATACAATCATTGTACTTCTTTAACCTTTATTCATCTTTCTGTTATACCCTGGACTAGTGAAGCTTCTTACTATTAACATGTTTATTTTCACTTTCCTTATTTTATTCCTCCATCTCCTAATTTTACATTCCTTCTGTAGGCCTTAAAAATGTGTTTATCCCCATTCAACATACGTCTTTCTCATAGTAATATTTCCAAATTACTCTCTTCCTTACTTGTTACTCTCATTCTATTCCTGTTCTTAACTGATAATACAAACCATTGCATGCACATATGATATTCTAGTCCCTGGAAAAGATCAAATATACATGTCTATGACTGGAAACATGTAAAACTCAAAATGATCAGATCACTTACTGGCTCTATAAATGCGTATAAATTGAATTTGGAATCCCATCAAGAGATTGATTACATCAGCCAATATATAAACGGAAATGCAAGAACAAGTTCTTCTTTTTCTTTTAAATTTTATTTCAATTTTTTTTTTTGATAACCAAGAGTTGAAATCGAAAAACCTACCCGCATATTCTTGTTTTAAATGCCATATTATATTACATTTCAATGAAAATTGAACTTATGCCTCATTGACACTTGCACGCATTTTGGTCCCGCGTCCCGCGTCATTTGCCGACAACTCTCCATGCCTTCTGAACATGGAATTTCACAATTCTTTCATTTTCTTCGTATTCATTTGTGTTCAATCTCCGACTTCATAAAATGTGAAGTAGAATATCATTCTGCATTCTATATCTTGTTTTCAGGGGAGTAGATTATCTCAATCACAAGAAATAAGGAAAAACATGAAATTCCATGATCAGAAGGCATGGAGAGTTGTCGTCAAATGACGCCATCAAATTAAATATCGCCCTCTGGTGACAAGTTATTTCTTTAGCTTTAACTTCCTTATACCTTGCCTGGTTTTATTCAATTTTTCACTAATCTTATTCAAATCGTTTAAACTTTACAATAAAGGTAACTTAGGATGAAGGTTTTGGTTCCCTTTAACTAGTCGTGAACATGCGTGCAACTAGGCCAACGGACACGCATCGGCGCGCACTGGCACGACTAGGTAGCGCATAGGGTGCGCATAGTTTACGAAGTGTTCACGCACGTTGCCAAACAAAATTGTCGTGCCAAAATTTTGAAAATTTTGAAAATTCTGTCACGCATTTCACGCACGGCCCGCATCCGCCCGTATCCTCCCGCACGCTACCACGAATACTTCCCGCATTGGCACGCAAGAGTATGTGTCTATGCGCAAACCGAAATGGGGCGTATTGCCCCGTTGACACTTGCCCGCATTTTGGTTTGCGCATAGTTTGCGCATAGACACATACTCTTGCGTGTCAATGCGGGAAGTATTCGTGGTAACGTGCGGGAGGATGCGGGCCGTGCGTGAAATGCGTGACAGAATTTTCAAAATGTTCAAAATTTTGGCACGACAATTTTTTTTGGCAACTTTCGTGAACACTTCGTGAACTATGCGCAAACTATGCGCTACCTAGTCGTGCCAGTGCGCGCCGATGCGTGTCCGTCTGCCTCGTGGCACGCGTGTTCACGACTAGTTAACGACTAATTTGCTCACAGTTTGCGCACATGGCTGCGCATACTTCACGCGCAGTTTTCGCATGCCATGCGCATAGTCTACGAATGTGCCAACACGTGATCTTGATGACAAAATTTCACTTAAATTGTAAAATGATATGAAAGAGGATGTCATTCAATTAAAACACACTTCTGGAAAGATTTTCAAAACAAATGTGTTTGAAGAAGAATAATGAGGAAAGAATGTGGGTTTTCTGCGTACAACAGAAAACCTTAACTTTGTATCCTGTCATCAATATTCGTCTTCAAATACATTTTAGGGGGAACTCTTTGCAGAAGTGTATGTTTTATGACATTCTCGTTCACATCATTATAGAACTGAAGTGAAATTTCGCGATCAAATTTTTGGAATTTGAGGTTCCAAACACTTTGGAGGGGCTTTAAATTTCTCATTATTGTTAAAAATCATTAATTGATAACATATTATTATAAAGTATAAAGTAAAGGACAATACTTATATTTTTTAGCTTGTGAATAGTTTCTGACTTCGACACCTGTATTTGCTTAAATACATGTACTTTCAACATTATATGGTTAACTACCTTTACAGCGTTGATATGAGCAGGATACCTTTGTAAAATGATTCGACTTTTTTTTAATGTTTGTTTTGGGATTTAACAATGTTTAATGTGTTTCTCGTTTTCTTTGGTTGAGAATAACAACAAATTATTCTGGTTTATTATTTCTGGTTATTTCTGGTTTTCGGTCAATAACTGGTCAAAATTTCCATACACATGGCGTCTTGACAACATTCTCTCACCCACACCGTCCTTGCTTGTCTTTCTCTACCCCTCTCTTTTTCTGCTCCTTTTCAAGATTCGTATATGCTGCTTAAGACCAATAAGCCCTGCAGCCACCACATTCAAACACTCTCTTTGCCCTGAAACAGCTTCTTGGGTATTCAACATTTTAAATGTTGTCCAACTAGCACGTGAATGAGTTGAAACAAGTCTGCTGATCAAAAAGAAGAAAAAGTACTAGAAGCATATCGTCACAATGAATGTCAATGCGTGAATTGTTCTTAAGTTTGGCGTAAATATGACGTGACAATGCGTAAACAATGATTAAGTTGGGCGTAAACATGACGCGACAATGCGTGTCCTGGTTGTTACGCATTGCGTGAACTATTCGTAAATTAGACGTGACCCTATACGGACTGCGTGCCACTAATTAGCACGCATTGGCACGCCATAGAGCGGGGCAGTGCGGGACCAAAATGCGTGCAAGTGTCAACGAGGCTTAGTGGCACGCAGTCGCACGCAGGGTCACGTCTAATTTACGAATAGTTCACGCAATGCGTTATCACCAGGACACGCATTCGTAGACTATGCGCATGGCATGCGAAAACTGCGCGGGAAGTATGCGCAGCCAATGCGCAAATTGTGAGCAAATTAGTCGTTAACTAGTCGTGATCATGCGTGCCACTAGGCCAACGGACACGCATCGGCGCGCACTGGCACGACTAGGTAGCGCATAGGGTGCGCATAGTTTACGAAGTGTTCACGAACGTTGCCAAACAAAATTGTCGTGCCAAAATTTTGAACATTTTGAAAATTCTGTCACGCATTTCACGCACGGCCCGCATCCGCCCGCATCCTCCCACACGCTACCACGAATACTTCCCGCATTGGCACGCAAGAGTATGTGTCTATGCGCAAACTATGCGCAAACCAAAATGCGGGCAAGTGTCAACGGGGCACATTCATTCACTCATCCGATTTAGATCTATTCATTCACTGAACATGCAAGTTCAAGTTAAGTTTCTTTCATGTTTCTTTAAAAATAAGCAAACTATACACACACTTATTAACTACACTCACACCCATGCGCATATAAAATTCTCCCCCTCTCTCTTTCGTGTTTCTTTAGAATTATTCAAATTTATACACACACACCACATACACTTATCCACCCACACTCATGCCCAGGCGCACACACTTAACCCACCTCTCTATCTCTCTTTCTCTCTCACACAAATGTATCAAGATCAAAGACAAGTTTAATCTTATATAAAAAACTAGAAATGTAATTCGTCATGAGGACGAATTAGGTGGTCTGTTATGTAATCTGAATAACTGATCTTGTAGAAAATTGTCTTAGCTACAACATATCAAAATTTGGAAGAAAAAAGAGCTTAAATAAGCTAGATAGTGCTCAAAGATTAATGTTATGTAGATTCATGATGTGAACGAAATAAAATTCGACTTTCGTAGACATAACACACACGTTAAGAAAATTCTGACATGTCGCCTTTAATTGAAATTTTCACTTTGATGACGTCATCAAAACGAAAAGTGAGGATAACTCATCTTGTAGGGAATTGTCTTAGCTACAACATATCTAAATTTGGAAGAAAAACAATTAATATTTACAGAGATACAATCAATTTTCCATAAATATGCGGACGTCATAATATGCAAATTCGTATTTTGAGTTCCAAGGCCTTTATGATGACGTCACGATATATGTACTGGCAAAATGAGACATGAAATCATATCTCCAATTCATACTCTATCCAAATATGAAAAAAATGGAGAGGAATTCAGGCATTCTGACGAGCTATGGCGGATTTTATATAGACATGTTTTTACCACTTTTTACATTATATTGCCCATTGACGCGCGCACGAATTTTAAAGTTTGACGCACGCGTGTGGCATTATAGAAGGTCGAGAATGACTGGAAATAGTTGGAAATTGTCAAAAATAGTGTCAGAAATACAAACCATGCAAAAAACGGCGTGTTTACGATGTGAACGTGCTGCGCGCGCGGACGCGCACGGACGGAAATTTTTGAAATGCTTAAAATGACCTGATTCGTACTCTCGTTTAATAGTAAAGTGATTTTGAGCATTTTAAAATATTGACGCGCGCGTACGCGCGTCATGACCTTTGTGACCTTTGATGACATGACTTGTTGACCCTTGACCTAATATATATGTGATATGTATATAAATAACCTTTGATGACGCATCATGAAGATATGATTGATAACTTGATTTCACAAAATGGCGCCTGGATGACGTCACGATGACCTGATGACCTTGAAAAATGGTGGCACTTGAATTTGATAAGCCTGATGACTGACAAAAATTTGATGAAAATTGATGGAGCCGAATTCGAGCAATCACGCTCACAATAAAGTGGTGGGAAAATAAAATGAACAAGTGCGTTACCGATATACAAAAACATTTCCCAAAACATTTCCCATAGCGATTACACGTGAACGGAAAATGGAATTCTCAAATCCCACTTTGCAAGTGAAATATGAGCATGATCCCGGCATCTGATCGAAAAATAAAGGGCACACTTGTGATAGCTTATTGTCTCAGCTACAACATACTCAAAGCTCAGCGAAAACAAAACTAAAACGACGGAGATATTGCTCGCGAAAGACGGGAATGTAGAATCCAGTTTTGAGAAAAGTCATGTCCCATAGAGAATACACGCAAAATGTGAAAAATTGACATGCCTCCTTTAATCGCAAAAATACGCCATGATGCCTTTGTCAAAATGAAAATCGTGGTGACTGCATTTGTAGAGAATTGTCTCAGCTAGAACATATCAAAATTTGGAAGAAAATCGATCAATATTTACAGAGATACAATCAATTTTCCAAAAATATGCTGACGTCATAATATGCAAATTGAAATTTTGAGTTCGGAGGCCATTATGATGACGTCATGAGTTAATTGAGGGTCAAATGAGACATGAAATCATATCTCCGACTCATAATCTATCCAAATATGAAAAAAATTGGGAGTTCCATCCATTCTGAAGAGTTACAATGAATTTTGTATAGGCATGTTTTTGCCCATGTATTGTGGATACAGATAGCGCAGTCCGCGCGTGCTGTCAACTTTGACGGACGCTCATTGCGTTATTACTGGTCAGAAAAAAGTGAGCAAGGTATCAAAATGCTTGGAAAAATATGCCAAATATGATGACAGAGAAAATTCGGCGATTGTATGTTGCAAAATGCCAGTACGCGCGAAAAGCGCGCGCATGCGCGTGCGCGTTTTTTTGCAAAATGCTTAAAATGGCCTGAAACGTACTCTCATTTGAATAAAAGTGATTTTGAGCATTTTGAAATTTTGCGCGCGCGCTCACGCGCGGACGTACGCATGTGCGCGCGTTTTTTGACCTGAAATTGACCGGACGGATATTGACCTTGATCATGATAAATATGAATGAGAAATGACTTTCCGTTATGAAGATATGATCATGAGTTGAAAGTACAAAAAACACAAAATGGCGCCTGGATGACGTCATGAAGACCTGATGACCTTGAAAATGTTCCTGTCACGTCTTATGACAATGACCTATGACTGTGCCAAAATTGAAAGAAATTGACAAACCGATCTTGAGTTATCCTCTACACAAAAAGGGGAGAAATAAATAAAAACTAGAAATGTAATTCGTCATGAGGACGAATTAGGTGGTCTGTTATGTAATCTGAATAACTGATCTTGTAGAAAATTGTCTTAGCTACAACATATCAAAATTTGGAAGAAAATCGATCCATATTTACAGAGATACAATCAATTTTCCATAAATATGCTGACGTCATAATATGCAAATTCGTATTTTGAGTTCCAAGGCCAAAGGGCAAAGGGCAGAGCTATAGAAAATTAAGGAACATTACAAGACATAATAGAAGGAGAACGAGAACCAGAGGCGGGAGAGGTAGAGGGTGAGAGAGAAAAAGAGAAGGGCAGAGGCAGAGGGAGACAGAGCAAGAGAATAAGAGGGAGGCAAGGCAAGAGGTCGAGGTAGAGGGAGGCAGAGAGAGAGGGAGAGGGTAAAAGAGTAGAGAGATATATATGCAGAGACAGAGCAAGAGAAGGAGAGGGGCAAAATAAGAGAGGAGAAGGGAAACAGAGCAAGAGAGAGGAGAAAGAGAGAGATGCAATGGAGAACGATGCATTCAATATATCCAGCATAAATAGAATTTAATATAGAGAAAGAGAGAAGTATAGACAAGTAAACAATTCTATGTCCACGGGAGAGACGTAAACATGCATATACCTTGGGCTGAATAACTGGAAAAGTAAAAACGTCTGGGAAGGAGACTAGCAAGGTGATTTGATATTGTAGCAGAGTTGGGAGATAAACCCTATATTAGGTTTAATACCAGATTTCCCATAGGGTTGTACTCAAACGATTGACATTCTTCTCCCATAGATATAACACGCAAAATTAGGCATTTTATTACATTGTTTGTGATTGTATATGATAATATGTTATAATAGTCGAAGAAGATCATAAAATCAAATTTAAAACGACGGCAAAAAAAAAAAAAAAATGACCCACCAGGAATCGAACTTGGGTCGCCGGAATGGGAGGCAAGTGCTATGACCACTATACCAAAATAATCCACATAGACATTACACGTGAACGGAAAATGGAATTCTCAAATCCCACTTTGCAAGTGAAATATGAGCATGATCCCGGCATCTGATCGAAAAATAAAGGGCACACTTGTGATAGCTTATTGTCTCAGCTACAACATACTCAAAGCTCAGCGAAAACAAAACTAAAACGACGGAGATATTGCTCGCGAAAGACGGAATGTAGAATCCAGTTTTGAGAAAAAGTCATGTCCCATAGAGAATACACGCAAAATGTGAAAAATTGACATGCCTCCTTTAATCGCAAAAATACGCCATGATGCCTTTGTCAAAATGAAAATCGTGGTGACTGCATTTGTAGAGAATTGTCTCAGCTAGAACATATCAAAATTTGGAAGAAAATCGATCAATATTTACAGAGATACAATCAATTTTCCAAAAATATGCTGACGTCATAATATGCAAATTGAAATTTTGAGTTCGGAGGCCATTATGATGACGTCATGAGTTAATTGAGGGTCAAATGAGACATGAAATCATATCTCCGACTCATAATCTATCCAAATATGAAAAAAATTGGGAGTTCCATCCATTCTGAAGAGTTACAATGAATTTTGTATAGGCATGTTTTTGCCCATGTATTGTGGATACAGATAGCGCGTCCGCGCGTGCTGTTAACTTTGACGGACGCTCATTGCGTTATTACTGGTCAGAAAAAGTGAACAAGGTATCAAAATGCTTGGAAAAATATGCCAAATATGATGACAGAAAAAATTGGCGATTCTATGTTGCAAAATGCCAGTACGCGCGAAAACGCGCGCGCATGTGCGCGTGCGCGTTTTTGCAAAATGCTTAAAATGGCCTGAAACGTATCCAATTGAATTTGAGACGATTTTGAGCATTTTGAAATTTTGCGCGCGCACGCGCGGACGTACGCATGTGCGCGCGTTTTTTGACCTGAAATTGACCGGACGGATATTGACCTTGATCATGATAAATATGAATGAGAAATGACTTTCCGTTATGAAGATATGATCATGAGTTGAAAGTACAAAAAAACACAAAATGGCGCCTGGATGACGTCATGAAGACCTGATGACCTTGAAAATGTTCCTGTCACGTCTCATGACAATGACCTATGACTGTGCCAAAATTGAAAGAAATTGACAAAACCGATCTTGAGTTATCCTCTACACAAAAAGGGGAGAAATAAATAAAAACTAGAAATGTAATTCGTCATGAGGACGAATTAGGTGGTCTGTTATGTAATCTGAATAACTGATCTTGTAGAAAATTGTCTTAGCTACAACATATCAAAATTTGGAAGAAAATCGATCCATATTTACAGAGATACAATCAATTTTCCATAAATATGCTGACGTCATAATATGCAAATTCGTATTTTGAGTTCCAAGGCCAAAGGGCAAAGGGCAGAGCTATAGAAAATTAAGGAACATTACAAGACATAATAGAAGGAGAACGAGAACCAGAGGCGGGAGAGGTAGAGGGTGAGAGAGAAGAAAAGAGAAGGGCAGAGGCAGAGGGAGACAGAGCAAGAGAATAAGAGGGAGGCAAGGCAAGAGGTCGAGGTAGAGGGAGGCAGAGAGAGAGGAGAGGGTAAAAGAGTAGAGAGATATATATGCAGAGACAGAGCAAGAGAAGGAGAGGGGCAAAATAAGAGAGGAGAAGGGAAACAGAGCAAGAGAGAGGAGAAAGAGAGAGATGCAATGGAGAACGATGCATTCAATATATCCAGCATAAATAGAATTTAATATAGAGAAAGAGAGAAGTATAGACAAGTAAACAATTCTATGTCCACGGGAGAGACGTAAACATGCATATACCTTGGGCTGAATAACTGGAAAAGTAAAAACGTCTGGGAAGGAGACTAGCAAGGTGATTTGATATTGTAGCAGAGTTGGGAGATAAACCCTATATTAGGTTTAATACCAGATTTCCCATAGGGTTGTACTCAAACGATTGACATTCTTCTCCCATAGATATAACACGCAAAATTAGGCATTTTATTACATTGTTTGTGATTGTATATGATAATATGTTATAATAGTCGAAGAAGATCATAAAATCAAATTTAAAACGACGGCAAAAAAAAAAAAAAAAATGACCCACCAGGAATCGAACTTGGGTCGCCGGAATGGGAGGCAAGTGCTATGACCACTATACCAAAATAATCCACATAGACATTACACGTGAACGGAAAATGGAATTCTCAAATCCCACTTTGCAAGTGAAATATGAGCATGATCCCGGCATCTGATCGAAAAATAAAGGGCACACTTGTGATAGCTTATTGTCTCAGCTACAACATACTCAAAGCTCAGCAAAAACAAAACTAAAACGACGGAGATATTGCTCGCGAAAGACGGAATGTAGAATCCAGTTTTGAGAAAAGTCATGTCCCATAGAGAATACACGCAAAATGTGAAAAATTGACATGCCTCCTTTAATCGCAAAAATACGCCATGATGCCTTTGTCAAAATGAAAAATCGTGATGACTGCATTTGTAGAGAATTGTCTCAGCTAGAACATATCAAAATTTGGAAGAAAATCGATCAATATTTACAGAGATACAATCAATTTTCCAAAAATATGCTGACGTCATAATATGCAAATTGAAATTTTGAGTTCGGAGGCCATTATGATGACGTCATGAGTTAATTGAGGGTCAAATGAGACATGAAATCATATCTCCGACTCATAATCTATCCAAATATGAAAAAAATTGGGAGTTCCCATCCATTCTGAAGAGTTACAATGAATTTTGTATAGGCATGTTTTTGCCCATGTATTGTGGATAGAGATAGCGCGGTCGCGGGTGCTGTTATACTTTGACGGACGCTCATTGCGTTATTACTGGTCAGAAAAAGGTGAACAAGGTATCAAAATGCTTGGAAAATATGCCAAATATGATGACAGAGAAAATTTGGCGATTCTGTGTTGCAAAATGCCAGAACGCGCGAAAATGCGCGCGCATGCGCGTTTGCGCGTTTTTTTGCAAAATGCTTAAAATGGCCTGAAACGTATCCAAAATGAATTTGAGACGATTTGGAGCATTTTTAAATTTTGCGCGCGCGCTGATGCGCGGACGTACGCATGCGCGCGCGTTTTTGACCTGAAATTGACCGGACGGATATTGACCTTGATCATGATAAATATGAATGAAAATGACTTTCCGTTATGAAGATATGATCATGAGTTGAAAGTACCAAAAAAACACAAAATGGCGCCTGGATGACGTCATGAAGACTTGATGACCTTGAAAATGTTACTGTCACGTCTCATGACTATGACCTATGACTGTGCCAAAATTGAAAGAAATTGACTGAACCGATCTTGAGTTATCCTCTACACAAAAAAGGGCGGAAATAAATAAAAATAAACTAGAAAAGTAATTCGTCATCAGGACGAATTAGGTGATCTGTCTTCAATTCTTATGATCATGCTAATCTTCAATTCAATGATCCAATTTAATGATGTTAATGTAAAATGATGTATTAAGATATGAACTGATGAATGAAGTACTGATGAACTGATAGATTGAACTGATGTGAAATGAACTGAATTGATGAGCTAAACTGATGAACTGATGAATGAACTGATAGATTGAACTGTGACCTGAACTGAAGTGATAACTTAACTGATGAACAAAATATTGAGAAAGATTATGATCAAAATCATGATCATAATGAAATTTAATGAAAATATAGATATAGAGAAGGAGAGAGGGAGACGAGTTATTGACATGTAAAAATACATGAGCTGGACCGAGGGAAGAAAGAGGAATCAGAATGCATACACTTTGAAGGAGAGAGGACATGGTAGGGGTGAAATAAGAATACAAAGGGCAAAATGAAGAGCTAGAGGAAATTAAAGAAAATTACAATAGATATCGGAGGGAGAACGAGAACCAGAGGCCGGGAAAGGGAGAGGGTGAGAGAGTATACAATGAGAGGCAGAGACAGAGGGAGCTAGGCAGAGCAAGAGAGGGAGACAGAGATAGGGAGAGAGTGAAAGAGTAGAGAGAGAGATGCAATGAGAGAGCAAGAGAAGGATAGAGGGCAGATCAAGAGAGGGGAAGGGAAACAGAGCAAGAGAGAGCAAGAGAAAGAGATGCAATGGAGAACGATGCTTTTAATATTTCCAGCATAAATAGAATTGAATATTTACTATATTATAGAGAAAGAGAGAAGTTATAGACATGTAAACAATTCTATGTCCGCGGGAGAGACGTAAAGATTGCATATACCTGGGCTGAATTACTGGAAAGTATAAACGTCTGGGAAGGAGACTAAACATCATGAAAATGGGATGATTTGATATATTCCAACAGACTTGGGAGATTAACCCTATAGGTTTAATACACGACAAGGAATCAGATTTCCCATAGGGTTGTACTCAAACGATTGACATTCTTCTCCCATAGATATAACACGCAAAATTAGGCATTTTATTACATTGTTTGTGATTGTATATGATAATATGTTATAATAGTCGAAGAAGATCATAAAATCAAATTTAAAACGACGGCAAAAAAAAAAAAAATGACCCACCAGGAATCGAACTTGGGTCGCCGGAATGGGAGGCAAGTGCTATGACCACTATACCAAAATAATCCACATAGACATTACACGTGAACGGAAAATGGAATTCTCAAATCCCACTTTGCAAGTGAAATATGAGCATGATCCCGGCATCTGATCGAAAAATAAAGGGCACACTTGTGATAGCTTATTGTCTCAGCTACAACATACTCAAAGCTCAGCAAAACCAAGACTAAAACGACGGAGATATTGCTCGCGAAAGACGGGAATGTAGAATCCAGTTTTGAGAAAAAGTCATGTCCCATAGAGAATACACGCAAAATGTGAAAAATTGACATGCCTCCTTTAATCGCAAAATACGCCATGATGCCTTTGTCAAAATGAAAAATCGTGATGACTGCATTTGTAGAGAATTGTCTCAGCTAGAACATATCAAAATTTGGAAGAAAATCGATCAATATTTACAGAGATACAATCAATTTTCCAAAAATATGCTGACGTCATAATATGCAAATTGAAATTTTGAGTTCGGAGGCCATTATGATGACGTCATGAGTTAATTGAGGGTCAAATGAGACATGAAATCATATCTCCGACTCATAATCTATCCAAATATGAAAAAAATTTGGAGTTCCCATCCATTCTGAAGAGTTACAATGAATTTTGTATAGGCATGTTTTGCCCATGTATTGTGGATAGAGATATGCGGTCCGCGGGTGCTGTTATACTTTGACGGACGCTCATTGCGTTATTACTGGTCAGAAAAAGGTGAACAAGGTATCAAAATGCTTGGAAAAATATGCCAAATATGATGACAGAGAAAATTTGGCGATTCTATGTTGCAAAATGCCAAAACGCGCGAAAACGCGCGCATGCGCGCGTGCGCGTTTTTTTGCAAAATGCTTAAAATGGCCTGAAACGTATCCAAAACGATTTTGAGACGATTTAGAGCATTTTGAAATTTTGCGCGCTGACGCGCGGACGTACGCATGCGCGCGCGTTTTTGACATGAAATTGACCGGACGGATATTGACCTTGATCATGATAAATATGAATGAAAAATGACTTTCCGTTATGAAGATATGATCATGAGTTGAAAGTACCAAAAAAAACACAAAATGGCGCCTGGATGACGTCATGAAGACTTGATGACCTTGAAAATGTTACTGTCACGTCTCATGACTATGACCTATGACTGTATCAAAATTGAAAGAAATTGACCGAACCGATCTTGAGTTATCCTCTACACAAAAAAGGGGCGGAAATAAATAAAAATAAATAAAGAAGAAAGAAAATTCTGACGAAATCAATAGGTGATCTGTCAATGACAGATCACCTAATAAATAAATAAATAAATAAATAAAGAAGAAAGAAAATTCTGACGAAAACAATAGGTGATCTGTCGATACCGACAGACCACCTAATAAATAAATAAATAAATAAATAAATAAAGAAAGAAAATTCTGACAAAAACAATAGGTAGTCTGTCGTTGACAGACCACCTAATAAATAAATAAATAAATAAAGAAAGAAAATTCTGACAAAAACAATAGGTGATCTGTCGATACCGACAGACCACCTAATAATGATGAATTACATGTTCTTTGCTTCCTTCTCCTCTCTGTCCAATTTTGCCTCACTGGCTTCATAAAATGACTTCTTCCAATAATTCGGTTGTTGATCAGTAATGGCAGCTTCAAAACATTGCACATACAAGTACAGCCAATTCTCAAATAACTGTCTGCAGCATATTGAGTGCGTTAAGCGTTCACGGGATTCCCAGTTTTGCGCAATACCAACTGGCAAGAAATTCCGACCGTGCACTGCTATCAATACGTACCGTGTGTTTATTTATCATACAATGTGTTTTTCTTTTGTTCTTACGCACCATAAGCATACTATGTATTCAGCTTTCAATGGTCTCAAAAGCTTCAGCGATTGCTTGACATGTAAGATTTTGTGTTATACATAATGTTAAATCGTGTATAATGTACAATCATAAAAATAACAATAGATAATAAATAAACAACACTAAAAAAATACAGACAAATACATACTTATCCACCGACACTCCTCCCCCCCCCCCTCTCTCTCTCTCTCAAATAAATGTTTTCATAAGGAAATATATCCGGATCAAAGATTAGTTTAATCATAATAGGATGAATTACATGTTCATTGCTTCTCTCTCATCGAGTCACTAGCGTCATAAAACGACTTCTTCCAGTAATTCTGTTGTTGATCAGTAATGGCGGCTTCAAGACCTGGCAAACACAAGCCAATTCTCAAATAGCTGTCTGCAACGTATTGTGTGCGTTAAGTGGTCATGGGGATTCCCTAGTATTTCGCAATACCAGCTATGAAGAACTTGCGACCACGCACTGCTTACGCTTCCGTGTGTTATTTATCATACAATGGTTCTTGTTTGTTTTGTTCTTACGCACCATAAGCATACTATGTATTCAGCATACAGCGGGCTGACAAGCTTCAGCAAATACTTGAAATGTAGGATCCTGTCAGGGGTGTCGATCACGGGGGGGGGGATGGGGGATATATCCCCCCAATATTTCAGGTGGGGGATGGCCTGTACAATCATCCCCCCAATAATTCACCATCAAAAAAAAAACGATGAGAGCCCGATGAGAGTAGTTAATGGTTATTACTCGCAAGATGACCATCAATATACACATTTTGCTATCTCATTTTCATAATACATACATATATAAATAGAAAACGAAGTAAATGAGACAACCGTATATGAGACAAGAATAAATTGAATTCTCGCTCATACGGCTTCATCAGGAATTGATGAATTTATTCAATTTATTCAATCAACAGCATCATAGAAATGCAGTGCGCCAAATGCAAAGCCGCAGCGTTAAAAAGCAACGAGCTAAATGTTAAGCGCGAAGCGCAAAAGTGCAAAAAAAGAAGTAGAGAGTGGGAGAGAGAGATAATGAGAGACAGAGAGGATAATAACCCAGGTAGCAAGCCCATGTGGGACCCACATGGATCCCATATTCTCTGAAACATGCCCCATATGGAAAACCATCTGGGGCCCTAAGGCATCCGCACCCAAGAAGCATATGGGACCCATATAAGACAGATGGGACCCAGATGGGACCCATACCAAACTGGGCCCAAATGGGTATGCCCAGCTTAATCCCATCTGGTACCCATATTGGTTAACCCAGATATATCCCATGTGGGTTAACCCAGATTTTCCAAATGTGTTACCCATATGGGCATATTCATATTCTACCAATATGTGTACGCCCAGCTCATTCCCATCTGGAACCCATAAGGGCTGGCCCAGATAGATCCCATATGGGTTACTAAATATTGGCCCCATATGGGATACATATATGGGTTCCATTTAATAGCCCAGATGGCACAAGTGACCCAGATCATCCCCATATGGGCCCCATATGGGCTTGCTACCTGGGAAAAAGGGAAAAGGGGAAGAAACGGGCAGAAGAAAAAGGAAGGGGGAAGAGAAAAGGAAGAAAGACAAGAGAAAGAGGGACATATATATTCCAGCATTTCTTTCAGGGAACTGATGTGAATGGGCGATGAAAAAAGAGGTTGACTTTAAAGTAACCTACAATGAAATATTGCTCATGTTTATTTCTTACAATGTCAAAATTACTTTACGGGATCCCCCTCCCTAAAAGCTTAGGCATGGGTGATGGTAGGTATGAGGTTAATGCATGATCAGGAATTAGTTGAGTGGATGGAAAAGAAGTGAGAAATAAGCTGAAAGAAACATGGAAAATTGCCATGGAATGATGGAAGGCAATGTGAGACAGGCCCAACATGTTCTAAAACAAGTAATACAACAGAATACTCCAGTTCGATATTTTGGAGAAAGATTATTATGTCACAACTTATTTTTGTTTTATTGAAAAGCTGATGTAGGCCTATGTATTGTATTCAAACGTAACAGGCATACGATAGTTAAGGTGTTTTTGAAGGTTAGAATGTTATTAAGTTTGAAGTTTTGTTTATAACACCCTTCCAATAATAATGCACCTTCTAAGACTGGTTATAGTTTTTGAAGAAAAAAAATAGTGCTCTGGTCAGGGCCTTAGGGAATATTATGCTTATATTTTAGAGCGTATCTGGTATGATAAGTATATCTGGGTGAAGAAGGAGATAATGGAAGTTTGTTGTTTGGTAGTTGGAACGTAAGTTTTATATTATGTTTTTAAGAAACAGACAGTTTGTATGAGATCAGGAGTGGAAATTTTCTGTCATTTTGAGAACCAAATTTTGCATCAGTGATATTCTGTTTCATTGAATTGAGTTTCCCGCAGAGAGGATTCAGTTGGTTTAATTAAAGAAGGAAGAGAGTCAAATGAAGAACCAAAAGCAATATGTTTTTCATTTACTAATGAGAACTATGTTTTTTGAGATCTCCTTACACAGAATATTGGAATGGGTTTTTCACGATGAATGTTGTTTGGAGACATCAATATTCATAAAATGTATGTTTCTATCACCAGGAAATAAAGAATTTTCTGTCTACATGAACCTTTCCTGGTTGCTTATTAATGCATTTGCCCACTGGTAACATAATACTTTCACAAGTTGATATCCCTCACCATTGGATTTTTTTTTGGTAATGTCTAAATTTCGTTTAAAAATAGATGATATCAGTCTGGTAGGCCTACACTGCAGGCAAGAGTCAGGACTAACATTTAGCATGTTATTAATTTTATTACCACTCTTATATTCTCTGAAATGTTATCTTTATTGAGGGTGACTTGAAAAAGTTAATAACTTGGAAGGGAGGGGGTGCAACCTGCCACACGCTTATACCTCTTGGTTGCTTTGATCCATTGCCGAAAATATTTTGGCACCTATCATCCCCCAACCACGGATACAAATCGACACCCCTGGATCCTGTGATATATGTTACCATACTTTTGTGATACACAAGTCATCTAAAAAAATGTGTGTATACTATACTGATAGTAAACTGACATGTGGGTTATGTTTTTAAAAATACCGATATGTCCTGTGAATAAAACCCAATGTAATTCAAATCAATTCAAAATGGTATTCATTAAATACAAACATGCGTCTCAACATAATGTTAAATTTTGTATAGTTTACACCCCCAAAAAGATAATCAAATTCATTTCAATTTCGTCATTCCCCCGTCAAGTACATAAAAGCCTGGTCGCAACACGCCTACAGTTAATTCCTGCGTTTACAACCCGCCTTTTTCCTTTCGAGTCGAAGGGGGGGGGGTGCACAAGTGTCAAAATTTAGAACATCTTGCAACGTCTGTCTGTTAATAAAGACTAGATAATGCCTAAAACTCTACTTCTAATTTGTTTCCCCTGACTTTAGCACTGATTCTGACAATACAATTATGTGGAAATGTTCCGTATCGTTCTCTCCCTTAATTACTTCTTATATTAACTCTCTCTCTCTCTCTCTCTCTCTCTCTTTCTCTCTTTCTCCCTCTATTGGTGTACAGTATTGACCGCGGAGGAGTTGTCGCTGGAGCATATGTCGTGCAACCATTTTAGGAGTATAGGCAATTCCTATCAGGGGTCGCCATAGATTTATTCGATCAATTTGTGCGGCACCATGGTGTAATTGTGAGGTTACCAGGCACAAGCATGTTCTATTCTTCCCTTCTCGATGATTTATCCAAACCAAAATTAAAACTGATATAATGGTAAAGTTGGTACAGTAGAAAGAGTATGTAAGCATTACCCCTCTGATTTTGTTTTTGATGATTTTTTTAATTTGCATTAATGATGGTTTAGAGGGTCTTTGGCGTAACCGTTTAGTTTCGATTGAGAATGCAAAACTTTTTCACTTAATTCATACTTATCCACATAGATGAAATACACAGCTGATGGAAAGATAACTTATTGGGGGAGAATTGAAAGAGCCCACGAGATGGGTATAAGAGACTGAAGGAGATGGAGAGGGAGAGAGAGAGAGAGAGAGATAGAGAAAGCACATTGAATGAGGTAGACAGGCGGCGAGTGAGAGGACGGGGAGGGATACTTGTATTTTGAAGGAACAAAGCGTGTGAGAGTGTGTTTGTGTGTGTGGGGGGGGGGTTGCCCCCGTTGCTTAGCCACGTATATACTACCCTTGTTTCTATCAATAAACCATGGGGTGCATACCAATCATGAACTGCTTATACAAATACATACCATGCATACCTTGAGAACAAAAACTGTAAATGAAGAAACCATTAATGACTACATTCGATCGGATAGTAACGTAACATTTTATTCCTTAAAATGTTAACAGTGTAGTAGGCCTACACCTTTGTGAAATGCGTGGGTACATTGGAGAAACCTCAGCTTTTGTATGTGAATTGTGTAGGAATTCTACTGCATCATTTTCTGTCATTTTGCAGTAAATGTTGAATCCAACAGAGACAGGGGAATTCATTAATACTTTGGTAACAAAATCGTTTTTTCTTCTTTCTCATCATCGTGCAAAACTACTTTTGATAGCAGTTCCCAATTGACACATAGCACAGTATTCTGTGAACCTCGTGAAATATTACAGGCAGTGACATAACAGTTTAATCAAAAAATTAAATTAAGGAAATTCATCATCCGTTTTGCTGTAAGATTTCAAGTATTCGGTTCTTTATCATAATGATACAATCAACAGACAAATGGTTATATATTCTGATATCGAATAGCATTTTTAAATGTACTTTTTCAGGAACCATGTGGCATGATTTTTCGCTTTATCAATCTCAAAAGTACAAACTGATAGAACGGAAATGCGAAATCTTAATTATTTTGACACTCACTTAGGCATACAAACCAGTAGCGTATTTGCAGGGGGGCAAGAGGGGCAATTTACCTTTTAAAAGGAATTCATTATACAGGCATAACATTGCAGGGTAATGAATCATTTGTAAGATAACACTGGAAAGATTGCTATTGAAAACACACGAAGTATTGTCAAGATACTGCTCTTGTTTTGCTCTTTCGTTTTGCCTCCTGAGGTCAAAGTCTGGATACGTCACTGAATAGATTGTTTTTAAAAAGTGGCAAAAAAAAATTTGGATACGAATTTTGAACCATCAGGACTCATCTGCATGTCTTAGAAAATGTTTGTTATAACCTAAAGAACAGAAGACAATTCTCATTTCATTCGAAACAAAAGAAATGTATAATGCACATTATTGAAGTAATGACTTGTAGTTGCATAACAAACAAAGCAACAAAATAATTACCCAACCTTTCAGAGTAATCTCAGATGATATCTAATAAAAACCGAAAAAGGGCGTACTTTTTCATTTTGATCATGAAAAGACATTTTTGGTGGAAAATATAACACTCTCCTGAACTGCAAAGGCTTGCATACATTACGGGTGCTTTCAGTTATTTCATAACACACAAAGGATTATAAGTACTAAAATACGTGTACATCTTGTTTTGATAATAATTACCGATTTTTTTTTCAGTTCTACTAGCCTGTCCATTTAAACAAACAAAATAAAAAAGGAAATCGAAAATTAAAAATTCTAGTACATTCGTCCATATTTGAATTCGATCTGAAAATAATGCATTCTGCTTTTTTAATCTAGTATTCACACTGGTTGTACTCATTCATAGACCTAGCTTATACTTATGCAAAAACATTATAAACTGTTGTTAGCATACGGAGGAACCTAGCTGTCTGCGCGAGAAATTTACGAGTGATATTGAACATTGTTCTTTTGATTTGTTATTGAGATTTGGAAACATGATATTACAAAATCAGATTCAAAATCAACCGTGCCATTTATTGTACACATAGCATGGCATCTACTATATGATCAGGGACAGATAGTGTCGTAATATATCTTATAAAATTATGATCATTATCACAGTTGAAAAGTCAAATAACTCCTGGATGAAAAGTCATACAACAATAGGCCAATAGACCATTTTCAAAATGTAATCAAAATTATACACGTTTACCTATATATTACTGTAAATCAATAGGCAGAATGCATATTGCAAAAATCAGTTGTTGCTAGTTCAGACAAACATAATGACAAGCCCTAACAAAAACGTTCTATGCAATTTGCATGGTGACTATTGAAATAAGATTACATGTACTAGAAACAAATAAAAAAAAATGAACTCAACATTAAATATGATTAAATTACGGAAATGACATTTGAGTCATTCTCTTTTTCGGAGGACATGCTTATTATGCAGTTTCAATGGATACCTTTTCATTTTACCCCAGCCATGATTTGATTAATATTAGTCAATAAAATTTCACCGTCCTGGCCAATAAAATGTGGTATTGAAATCTCTGCCCTCAAAATATTAAGTGGCAATAGCTCTATAAGTGCGATGAGAACCAAAAGGCGTTAACCCTTATAATTGTAATACCCTCTATGATTATGTACAGGAATGGAAATTCAATTTGGGGGAGTCATATTAGGGATCTCTTCGTTTGGTGAGGAATCTTCATTAAAAATAAAACAGGGTGATCCACTATAAAAAGAACTATTTAAGCGCTACATTTGAATGTATTCAATTCTAAAGGAAGCGATCCCTTATATTTATCCTAAAAAGTGGATCATTATCTACTCCTCTGAACTAAGACCCCTGTTACAGTGAGCAAAAAGGCCTAGCACTGTAAACGCGCAAAAGGCCAAATGCGAGGCCAAACTAGCCGCGCATTTGGCCCTGCTAGGCTCCGGCTTTCTCACTGTAAACGCACTCAGGGCAAGGGCCCCAGACGCGTTATTTTTTTCTGCGGCACAGATTGGGGCTTTAAAAAAAAGGGGTCTTGATTTACAGACTAATAGTGGTCGTGTGCGTGCAACGACGCATGCACACACAGTACATGTTAAACAGTGTACGATGCTTTTTTAATTGCTTGGGTTGTGTGTATGTATTACAAAATATTTAATGCCTGTAAGGCTGTAATGCAAGAGTATAGTGTACCATTTCTACAACACCTTGCAAATACATATCATGCATCATGCTGGCCATGCTGCATAACTTATTTGATAAACGTTCTCCGCGACCCTCGCCCGGTGGGGTCACTCAATAGTGACTTAGGGACCGCATGACCGTTACCAAAATCGCGGAAAAAGGGGTAAATTTCAAACAATGTCCGCGGACAAAATATTCCTCGAAATATAGAAAATAGGGGTGCACAGGTGTCCTCGAAATTGATAAATAGGGGTCAGGAAAAGGGAAAAGAGAAAACCAGGAAGAAGAAAAAAGGTATACATGTCTTGTCCTTGAAATATGGTAAAATAGGGGTAAATTTGCGAAAGTGTCCTTACAATCTTATAAATAGGGGTATTCCAAAGTACGATTTTGTCCTTGTTTTGACGTAAAAAAGGGGGTTAAACTTCACAAAATGTCCTTGAAATTGACCGCAAAAGGGGGTTATTTGCATTTGTGGTAACGGTCATACGTGTCACCCTCTGCGGGGGAGTGACCCCACCGGGGACCCTCGACAGCGTGTGTACGTGTCGATTCGTCGTAAGTTGAAACATGACTAGTCTCGATCACGTGCAGACACTATTCAGAAGGGAAAGAACGTACTTCCCATAGGCTCAACACGCACCATGCCCCAATCTGTGCCGCATAAAAAAATAACGCGCCCCGCGTGTGAAAGGAACATTACGTAATCACGCCGTACTGCGCTGCCATGCATGCATGTAATAATCGAGCGCCACTACGACAAAATATTGAAAGGTTACAATTTAGGCCGCCTCCGAGCCTGGCACTGTAAACGCACAAAATTGCGGGGCCGCGGCCGAGCCTGTCACTGTAAACGCACAAAATTGCGGGGCCTAGTAGGCCGCGGCCCGGCCGCGGCCCTGGCCCTTTTCTCACTGTAAACGGGGTCTAAGAGAGTAAAATCCCTACTGCAAGTCAACGACTGACGAAATTGGCTCACTGCAATTTGGACATTCAGGGATCAGCTCAGCAATGCTTCGAATGAAATTATGACCACAGGCGAAGGAGATTTTCTTCTTGACCAGGTGTTCCAGTGTCTTGACCCTTGACCGAAGGGTTTACAGCTCTTCGTCTTTGCGCTTGAGCTCAGCTTGTAGGTGATGCAACTTGTCTATATGGATATAAGATACAGAGAATAAAGAAATACTACATCAAATCAAAATATATATATATATATAGGTTTGTATCTGATTAGTTGACAGTCAAAACATTTCAGTCGCTTTATTCCTTGTCTATTTTAATCTTACTTGAACGCGATTTCATCACAACTGGAAATATAATAATTTCAAGTTTAATTTTCCCTCCACAGGGATTTTCATCATTCTCAAAGCAGTATGAAAATTATAACTACAATGGAACATGTTTAGAAATAAACATATCTACACTATCAAATACCCATAGTGAAATTAAAGATTTGTCACATCCAGATCCAGATTGATGGCATCGCAATCTTATTCCTTAGTTTTCCACATAAACTTCAGGAGACAGATTTGGGTAATTATTCCTGATTATAGTCCTCGTCGTCGTTCTTCTATTAAAAATAAACAAATACAAATATCGATCCATACCCTTATCTGTAGCCTTGTGTTTTGATTCTGTGCTCTTTCTTTTAAAATCATTGGAGTCCTTACCTGAAGATTTCTGCTGACTTCCTGAACCCTTTGCCAACTTCTCCGAGGAGTTTCCAGAGCTCCATTTCTTTGAACCTGGTCTAGCTGTGTTTTTATGTAAGAGTGAAGACACAGAATTGACGTCAGTTCCAGTGTCATTGGTTTTCTTGGTCAGGGTACGCAGGGGCGACTGGTTGTGCTCTGCTGTATTGCGATGTCTTTCCTGTAAGCGTTTTAGACATTGCAAACAAAATAATTTAAAACATTACATTCAAATCAACGGATGGAAGTAGGCAAGAACTTGTATGTTTTGCCTTAAAAACAGTACAAATTACCACAAATTGGCAAATTCAGTACAGTTTTTAACATGTTTTCGGAGATGCTAATTTGATTTAACTGAATGAATTATAAAATAACTTTGAGCTAAAATTTAGCCTACGGCAAGTTCACTCTTAGAATGACGTCACAATGACGCGGATTCAAACCTCTAATTCACTGAATTCAAAAGTCAACAAAGTTTTTAATCATCACCGATTATTTAGTTTTCCTTACATAATTATTTGAGTTTGGATATAAATCGATTTTCCCTACTTTTCATAATTCATATCTTGATTTATACATCTTGTCCGTGTAATACATTACATTGCACGTTTTATGAAATATTATATCATATGTCTTGTATCAAACATATTATCATACCCTCTCTGACTTTGAATTTCGAGTAGAGGTTGTAGGATTGGTTTCTGCTTCTGCTGAAGCCAAGTCTTTATCGTCACCTTTTCAAAGTTGTATGCATTTAGGTCACCACCGTGAGAGACAAGGAAGGCAAGGAGAGCATCTGAGTTCGTCTTAATGCCAAGGTGTCCCCATTTCTTCTTCATCTGTAAACAAAAAAAGGGGCGTGGGAGCACCACGAGATCTCATCCTGTCATTTAATGTTCGTGGACGGTTTATTTATAATAATCATAATTCGTTACAAGATCAACGACTTGCACATGATTGACATATTTAAAAATAATTCAATGATATTATAAAATCACACTTGAATATTTGAATACAAAACTCAAATAGAACAACAAAAACAAATATTGGTCAGATAAAACAGTTGGTTGCACGAAATATAAATTACTTTTATCCTAGACTACAGATAAGATTAAATGTATTACTGTGGGTAATAGTATGGATTTGATTAACTGAATGTTCACAGGTTAACCATGTTAAATGATTGAATTATATCAAACAAGCAAGTAATTGGCCAACTTTCGGAAATACAATTTGTTTTATTTTGTTTCATTCCAATAACCCCAGTTTGCTTCATACTTATGTAAAATATTCTCAGTTTGTTTCATACATCGGTAATATATACTCACTTTGATTCATACCTTGGTTACATACTCCTAGTTTGCTATACATACCTCGGTAATATACTCTCAGTTTGCTTCATACATCGGTAATATATTTTCACTTTGTTTCATACCTCGGCCATGTACGGCTCTTCTTTCATTGTTTGCCCTCGGTCAAGTTGGACATTGAGGGCAACCTGCAAGGACGTGTTTCCAAAATGGTTTGGAAGGTTGACGTCTGCACCATGCTTCACCAAGACATCAACTAACTGGAAATTGTCGTCGGATATGGCTCCAGCAAGAGGACAGTATCCAAATTCGCTTTCCACTGCATTCACATTACAGTGTCCCTGTTGGTATAGATTTAACTATAATTTAAGTTCATATTTATAATACATGGACTAATTAGGCAAATCTTGCATTGCAGGAGTTTTGATAAAGTTCGATTTTGATATAATTTAATCCTAACGCACACTTTACGATCCGACTACGATCTGATTTTAGAAGAATTTTGCAAGAGCAGTCGATATGATAATTCGAATGAGTGAAATTGCTATTTTCAAGGTCTCTAGGTGACTAGCCATTTACACAATATTATTGATATATATAGAATATAAAACGAATCGGTTCTGAATAGCAAAATTCAGATTGAGGAAGATAATGTTCGTTCAAATTTCTATAGCTAATTTTATTGAGATTTCTTTGAAAATCTAATCTCAGGAGGGTCGTATAATGTATAGCGGGACGCTTTAACCATCTGGATTTTACCTTTTTTATCAATAGTTCTGCAGCATCACGACAGCACTTGATAGCAGCTAAACAGAGAGGATTTTTGCCTTTGTTATCCCTTGCTTCCACCAGTCTAGGTATCTTGTCCAGGAGTTTAGTCATAGCACTGTGACCAAGGCATGGAGAATAATCGAAAAAGGGAAAATTGGTACATCAATCCTTGGAAAAGGAATGAAGAAAGGGGAGTTCCTATCCCTGAATTAATAAAGGGTATCAGGCAAAAACAAGCCCTTTACTCTATAATCACATAGATCATTTTTCCATAACACCCACTTTAATTTTTGATATCATTTTCCGTTTGTTTCCCTTTTGCTTGAGTGACAATTTTATTGCCACTTACATTTGTATAAATACTATTAACGGTGCTGAAACGTCTTAATTGCTTTTAATACACACTAAAAAAACTCACACACACACGCACAGACATACATATTTATATATATATATATTTAGATATATATATATTCGTATCGGTACCTTTCCCGTAAAAAACCTTGATCTCTGAAAAGGAATGTTTGATTACTGTAAATCTGTACGTGTTAATAACAATTTATCCAGTTAATACATGTTTTCTGAAACAGTCATGTCCTTCATAGTTAATAGAGCTAAACATTGAATTATTCTCTGTACCAAGATCTGATAATATGAATATGTTTGCATCCCCAGCTGAATTCTTATTTAATATGTCTTATTAATTGGATCGACTTGGAAAACTGATGGAATGAACTCCACACACTATGTATTATTCGTGATAGCAGCAGAATGCATGGCAGAAAATAGAGTACTTGTAACCGCTTTCAGATCTGCTTCCTTTCTATCCATGATGAGGTCCACTATGGTCCTTCCTCCAGAGGCTATTGATTGCTGTACTGGTGTCAAATTGAGCTCGCCCTATTGCAAAGACATTCCAAGGCATATGATTAGAACGATTAGAATTTGTAATGTCTCTTACTAAATGATATAAACTGTTGCTTAAAAAGCTTAATATTAAATTTAAATGAAATGATATTTTATATTCTTGATAGTTGCAGTGTATATCTTCTCAGAACTCTATTATACAATGGGTTTAGAAATCCCTGCAATTTGATTGGTTAAGAGTTAGTACAATTAAATTCAGTTTACCGACTGCACAAATTACGCACCAATAAGTTGCGATATCAGCAATCGATATTAAAATTCAAACGATAGCTTTTCAATATATGTGAATATTTTTCTTCTGTAAATGAGTATTAAACTTCATTTGTAAATATATTTTACATGAACATCTATTTGTAAAATTGTATTGAAATGTTAAAGTTCACTTGCAAATTTATTTATGTGAAGAATATTTGTAACTTTGTATAAAATGTTATAAATTATGAAAGAAGAGAATAAAAACCTATGAAAAATAAAATATGGCAATTGCCAAACAGCCACATTTGTTTAATGTATTGTAAGTAAAGAAAAGAAGAACAAGCTAATACTAAAGATAGGTGACCGATTATGCAGGTAAGCCCTATAAAATTGTAGAATTGTGTACACGCGGTATCTTTGATGTGGTCTAAAAACAAACTCGGCTACCGACCCACTCATACCAGTGGATCATTTGCAACTGACCAATAAAGGTTGCTCATTATTTTTTCGGGAGAAAATATATTCGTCATGACTATTAAAACTATATTGTCACAATCATTTCATGAAGAGAGGTAAAACAAAGCTATTCCAACTTTATGGGCTACAGTGAACAAGGTAAATTATCGTTTATTTGGCTATATGTTGCATATAGCATCTAAAAGCAAATGTACAATTTTACCATGCCTCTTCTCTGTTTAGTCAGATATTCATAATTTCTAGCCGTTGTTACATAATTTTCTCTAATGGAGTATCAAACTGTGAAGTGAAAGAAAAATCTTCCACATACGTCACAACAATTCTGATTTTTTTTTTTTTTTTTGATAATTTACTTTTTATCTGCCGCATCTTTTTAAAGAGGATCCAAATAATCAGCTCTTGAAAACTTCTAATCATCCTAAACATGCTAAAGATAACCATGGTCAAGCTCTTTTTTATTATGAAAATTCTTTAAAACCCCATCGTAGTTCTGTTGCATTTATATCATGATGACATGAGTTCACATCCCACTCCTGTCGCAACTTTACTTTTTCAAAATATCCCAGAAAAACACAATCAGTTGTGATCTCTTACATATAGTATGGTTCAAGTCAAATATACTACTTCAATCATGATATATATATATATTACCATACCCTTACCTTGTGGTTCATGTCTGCACCATGCATTAGCAGATAATGTGTACATTGAAAGAACCCTTCGGCACATGCCAAATACAGACATGTATGGCCTTCCGAGTTGACGGCATGCACATCAGCCCCCTGATCTAGAAGGTATTCCACAGCTTCGTATTTGTTGCTTCCGTTTGAAATGGGTATGTGAAGAAAACGGACAAATTATCATTTGTTTAACCCGAAACAATCTAGTGGATTACAACTCATACATGGGCAGGAAGCACAAAAACACTGGACAATTATAATCCATTTCTGTTGCAGTACATTGTGCCATTCATGAATAAGAGCTAATATCTTCACCCGAAAATAATTATTGAAGTCTCCAAACTGGCAACGCAGACAAAAATTATAACCTTTTTTTAATTTTCTTGTACATATTGGCAATTACTTGTTGACTAGTTTTAATGTTCATTCACAATTTTGTTTCTCCACTTAATAAACATTTTTTTCTTCTTCAAAACTATGGAAGAGTGTGAAATGCAAAAAATTGTTGCCAATTTGAGGAGGAAAGCTCATTTTGTTTCGACCTTTAGAAACTCTGAACTGCAATATGTTAGGTAGAGGGATTCATAAACTGACAAATTAAAAGTCAGGAAATCTTTAAATAACAAAACAATGGCAAAACAAATTTCAAAAAGTCTGCCATCATATTTAAGGAATGGAGTGGATACAAGATAAGATATCAAGTGAGTTTCACAGGCATTCTGGACAAAAAGTACTCTGCAATAGAATATGTTAGAGGGAATGATGATAAAGATATGAGATAACCTTCTGTTTGGAAGCAGCTTCTTTAGAAAGATGTGTGTAAATAGGCTTGTGGACTCGAAGCAAAAAAACCTGCGGGATATGTTATTTTACTGATACATTTAGAAAACCTTTCATGTGCATGATATTGTTACATCAATGTGGGATGATGGAGATTGACTTTTTTGCTTGATTGTGAATGAGGTATTGAAAGATTTGGGTTTTAGCATTACATGTAGGCAACACAAATTATCACTAGTTTTACAAAAAAAACTATCTTTGTCTTTGTAAAACTAAAGAATATCTTACGCAAGTGTCGCATGGAAAAGTGGCGTACGGCCGTAGATGTCAATGTTCTCAATAAAGGCCCCTTTCTCAACGAGGAACTTCACCATGTGTATATCGCCGTTAGCTGCAACGTACCCTAACAGTGTACTGCCAGGCTTGGTTTCATAATGAATCTACATGCAAAACGACAGAGAAAATGCCATGAATCATCTTTTCATGGAGAGCTTTTCCTCAACCCCCGAGTACGAAAGGTTTTGCTATATCTTTAATATTAATAATTTATGAATCTCGAATGTGATATCGTTTTGGGAAAACGAGATGAAGCCTTTGACCCCCACCCCCTCACTTGACACGCACGTGGAATACCTAACATGTACACAGCTAGCCCCAAGAATGTGCACCCGTTTTGAAGTGATTTAACCTTTTTTTCGTTTTCCCCCTTTTATTTTTGCTGCTTGTTAAAGAATTCAAAAACATAGAAATACCTCCAAAATCTAAAAAACATTTTTCTTTGGGCTACTCAAAGTTTTTTTCGTCCCCTTCCCCCTTTACAAAATCCTAGATCCAACCCTTAGTACTTACCCATTCTGGATGTATAGCCAATATACGCTCCACTGCTTTGATATCACCTGCTTCTGCAGCAATCATGATTTTCCATTCAGGATCCTGCGTCATCCGGGTGACACCTAGAGGCAAGGAAAACTTGTCATATAATGATAAAAATATCAATGATAATGATTATAATAGTTATAGTAATAGAAGTAATAATAATAACAATAATGATAAATATAGTGATGATGATTATGATGTTGATGATAATAATGATACATATAATACATTTAATGATTTCAGTACTGCTATTACTAGTAATACTAATGATGATAATAGTACAAATAATAGTAATTATCATTATAGTACAAATAATGTTAATAATAAAAAACGATTAAGGTGATTAATAATACAAATGATAATGATAAGAATAATGATAATATTAATAATTAAAATAATAATGATCATAAAAATACATGAGGTCTTTTCAGGGTAGAAACCATTGTATTATTACTGTTTCTTGCTATAGTCCCTGAAATAACTCCAGCATTGCCAGGTATATATTTGATATACCTGAGTCGAGAGGGACAATGAGGGCAAAACACTTAAAGGGATGTGTATAACTATGGAGCGAAGTTTCTATTCATGAGGCCAGCACACGATTCTACCGTCCGTTCCTACTAAATGAAAATAAAGATGATAAAAATAATTATTTGTATAAGTGTTTCTAACCATGCGTCCTCTTCTTGCCCGTATAACTTACTTTAAATATGCATACAAACAGTATCATCCGGATGTGGTAAAAGGAATATTTATTGTAAAATGTCCTAAAATTTCTTATCTAACAATCTAAGAATTAAAATAATTGTTTTCTACAGTTTGAAGAAAATTTGATTGCTTCTAAACGCGATGTTGATTCCTCATTGAAAAAAATTCTCAAAGTGTAAATTGCAACGAAATATGATATTATAAGGCGTTTAAACTATTTATTTATTTTTATTTTATTTATGGGGAGGGAACATTTCAAGGTTGCATCCTCTTTTGATTGTGGTTATTAAACTAAATTGTAATGAGTTATTGTAATTGTAATCAACTATTACAAATGGAGAACTTTGATTTGGTCAGCACTTAAAGAAACAAAAATTAGAAACCTACCACAAAATGCTTCTTCAATGTTCTGCTCTCCTGGATCAGAAACACGAATCCGTTCTGGAGTCAGGTTTGCAGAATTGAAAATGAATTTTTGATTGTCCTTGAATTTGACGTGAATATCCGATCCGTCAATCTCAACCACCTTTCCAACTGTACCGATAGCCTAAAACAAGAATATACTAATCATGATTATTGGCTACATGATTATATTGTTTCTAATTTAGAAGTAAATGGATTAAAATAAGAAATTCAAAACAATGTTACTAATGTGAATCCATGATGTGGTGATGTCCTCGATATTATTTTGCATTGTTTACAAAGAAAAGTTTAAGATTATTTATTGCTTAATTTTTTTTCTCGCTATTCCTTTTTTTGTACTTTTTTATGTATATTTGCTTGTACTATGTTGTTTTTTAAAAAGATTAGATTTTGTCGTGCTTTAAACATGTTTTTAAAATGGATATGTGGAAATATATAAACACCAAATAGAATACAGGTAGTGTAAACTTGCAGACATTTCAAAGGACCTTATTTTTGCCATAACATACAACACAATGACAGAAAACAAAGTCAGTATCGCTTAATTTGCCTTTATTTTCACATAGTTTCACGAAAAGAAGTTTATAAAAGATAAAACCATCATATCTAAAATATTGCATTATGGCGTACAGGCACATTTTTGGCTGGGGGCGGCGGGCGGGCGTCCTTGACCATATATAAATGTTTTATTCTCTAAATCTTTGTTAGCGACCGAAGCGAGAGAGCAAAACAAAAAGGAGTGAACAAAAAAATGGGGGGGGGGTGGACATTTGATTATGATAAACTGTTATTTCGTCATCAAAATATATTTACATTCGATATGGAAATAACAAGTACGAGCATCTGTGCTGCAAGAATATTGGAACTTTGTAAATTCTCGTTGGGGGATTGAAGCAAGCAGCCCCCTTTCCCGCCTCTTACTGCTTTACAGGTATTATAACTGTATTATAACTTTAATAGTTCGACAGAAGTCACCTGTTTCATAGCTGCCGTCCATCCGCCATGTCCAGACTGTAATCTCTTGACCATCTCGATATTATCACTTATGCGGACAAGCTGACCAAGACATAATGGATGAATCTAAAAGCAACAGGGAGATAGAATGGAAATTGTAACAATACAAATGATGTCAAGAACAAAGATAATAATGATGTGTCCCATAGATTTGGTAACTATTTAATAACAATAACAGCAACAATATCAATAAAAGTAATAATGATGAGAATAATAATATTAATAATAATAATAATAATAATAATAGTAGCAGTCATGATCAAAATAATAATAGGGGTAATTATACTAATAAAAAAAATAATAATGATAATAGTGGGTTCTTGTTTAGCGCTCTTGTCTGTCAGACTTGACACTCCTGGCGCTCCTAAATTATAAGCATGGCTGCCATTATGGCGCTTTAGCATTTAAAGGAATGAATTCCTGCCATGTACCAATTTACCTCATCTGGGTCGAGTGTGGCAAATGGAGATTAATGTCTCGCCATAGGACGTTAATGGTGGGGTGGGGACTCGAGCCCCGTAACCTGTCTGGTTACTTATCCACCGTACCACGACACCTCTACATTTAGGCCCTATTCATCAAGAAATATATGTTACAAGCGTTTGTATGGTCGGTTAGATTTAAGCAGGACCCGCTGATCCTGTCCCTGTTACCTTCCTTAGAGCTGCAGAATTCATAGTGTAGGTTTTTAGGCAGTCATGGAAAGTCACTGTAAAGTCACCAGTACTCGTTCTTCTATTCGCAAATCCCTTCTTGCGAAACGTCTGTTTATAGATAGAGAAAGTAACCGTTAAAATTGGCTTATCCATTTTCTGTAATTTTAGAATCACTACAAACAAATATGTTGGGGTAGTCTCCCCAGCTGGGCAGCAGTGGGAAAATCTATTTTTGAGAGAGAAAGAGAGATTTAAACTTCGAAATAAGTATACAAACACAATATCACCTTTGAGATATTCACAAATGAGTGAATCCGCAATAACGCAGGAAATATTAAATGTCATGAATAAATCTCCACAAATCAACTCCTAATAATGTCAGATTTTTCGTAAACACAGCTGTTCCGGAGTAAAAAAGAAAAGAAAAAAGGATGGTCGTTACTTAATCCAAAAAGTATGGATATCTCTTGACCCCGTTGACATTTACTAATGCTGAGCGTTAATTTGAAGTGATGCGCATCGAAGCTATGACAATTAAAAAAAAAAGATTTGCATTCAGTCAACATTATATAGAGGGGAGTCCACTGGAATGTTAAAAGGGTGCATTTGCCCCATCTATATTACTTTAATGTTGATATCATGAACAAATCACAAGAAAATTTAACAGTTTTTATTTATGGTGCACCAGATGATGATATCAAATAGGTCAGGTCCCTGTTTCATTCCATCCTTTTTTTAAATTGCAATTAACCATAATTGATATAGGCTGCTGAAATCATGGTATATGCTGTGAACAGAATTGTTAAACTAGAATTGTTGCTTTATAACAGTTTTTTGGCGATACCGGGTCCAGTGGTGTTTTTGAAGTTGTTTATCATCGTTTAAAGCCTGTCTGCACTAGTTTGGCCATGAGGGATTAAACCTCACAGCGTTGTCACTGACAGGTGGTTATCTAATCAAATCAGCTCTCAATTAACATAAGAAAAAGGGGGTCATGAGGAACCAACGGATACCGCTAAGGCATTGTTTGTATAGAGGGCACAAGTTGCTACAAGTAGTGCAGTCCCGCTTTAAATGGTCATTATACTACGTCGTGGAGCACTTTGTAACTGCAAGGAAAAAGCGCTATACCAAATACTCTGTGGATTTGATTGAATTGAATTAGAGTGTAAATCTTCTTTCCCATGTAACATAGACATGTCACCATGAAAATACCTACATGAAACACTCGTATGTAAAAATGTTTCTCTGCAAACTAAATTCAATGTACAGTCAAACCTGTCTATTGAGGCCGCGCAAGGTAAACAGACAAAGTGGCCACTGTAGACAGGTTCTACAAAATACATATCTTTCTCGAGGGTGACAAAATTCATGGCCACTATAGATAGGTTGCATTTATCGAGAGGTGGGCACTAAAAGTTCATTCATTATCTGAATGGCAGAACATGAACGAATTACTTTTTGAATTATTTGAAATATAAAGTATTTTTAAGGGGAAAAGCTACAAATTGCAGGCTCAAAATGTTGTCTGGAAGGACTAAAACATCCCAAATCTCTCCAACAATTAGTGAATATAGACTTATACTCACTTTGGCCATATCTGGCTCCCACAATCCTCTGCGCTTGTGGAGTTCCTCCAATTCTGCAGGGGTGGCAGTTACCAGGACTTTGTCTCCGGCATTCACTGGCTCCAGATCCCCTATGATTAGCAAACAACTAAGGGTAAACAAATCTGTTCTATGTAGCCCAGCCTTTCTTTTCTGCATATCTAATGAAAACATCTATTTTTTCTTCTTCTAACATATCAATTCCTTCGCGCTCCTTATGTGAGATTAACCGACCCGCGCGCATTTTATATTACATGACATATTGTAAAATTCTCGACATTTTTTACACTTTTCTTTACCATTAAAAATCGAAATTGAGTATAATATCCTCAATCGAGATATGAGAAGAAGGAAACATTTCCTTTACATTCCATGTAAAACCATTCCCTTACTTGAAAAAAAAACCTCCGTCATTTTGACGTTGAACTTTACAATCCATTTAACTTTTTTTACTTTCTCATACATAATGTCCATTGATCGGTCGCACTGTGCTCGATTGCCTTTCAATATACCAATCTTCAACTTTGCAGCAACGCGTTTTGCGTCAAATATGTAAATCCTCAATCCCAGACAATGACATATGATACGTAAGCTTTTCATACATATAAAGCTCATTTTGATTGGTTCATTTTTAGCCCCGTCAATTTTCATGTAAAATCATGCTTCATGTCCCATTTTAGAAGCCCGACCCAGGGTTTTGTGCCAGCTAGCCGTGTATGCATACATGTACGTAATGCTATGCATACACATAACTGAACATGCATAAGTACAGTACATGTACACACGCAGCGCAGCGCGTACGAGCGCACTGCATGCACTACATTATACATCTTACTTGTCTGAACTCGAGAGTCTTTACTGCAACCTTTTGACTGGGCCTTTTGACCCTTTTTTGGTAATGTAAATATTACAAATATATGTTTACATAAAAATTAATATTTTTTTTATTTTGACCTATCATTTGCTTTGCCTGAAAGTATTGAAAAGAAGATAAATGGAGTAGTACTAACTTGTAAAAAGTTCAGACTAATCCCGACCAGCGCAGCAGCACAACGTAGTATGTATATCAAATCTACTGTAGATGTGGACGGAGAAAGAGCGAATTGGTGTTCTTGACTTTGTCTTTGTTTTAGATCTTTTCTTCGAAGAGTTTGATTCTCGCAATGAAATTAAGCTAATTTTAGTAAAGTATGTAAATATGTGATGCTCTTCGTGACATTATCACTTCATATACCATTGAGATTTGGGATCATTTACTGTACAAAAAAAAATGTATAGACTATATCTGAGATTGAGAAATCTAAAAAATAAATATGAAGCAGCATCGACTATTTTTCATTGGGTCAGTACCATTATGAAAATAGGGAACAATGAGTGGGATGGGTTTAGTGCCAAGTATAAAATTATAATGCATTACAGTGCAAGTGCGCATTACACGCGTACGTATAATTAGAGCAATTTATGCACCCCCAAGAAATAATGAATACGGCCCGACCTCTCTACACACAGAACTGCACAGATACCGCACAGTCCGGTCAAGGCGAAACGCGTAGCGTTTAAACTGCCAAATTTACAGAAATTGTGAGGAGCGCTTTTGCTATGAAAGGAATTGATATGTTCTGTCAATTTTCATGTTTCATAACCCAATAACCGATAGTGCTAATAGCAATCTCAATTCCAAATATGGCTGTTTTGTTGACTTGTGGATGATGATGATATGGATATTCATGACTATAAAAAAGACCATATCTTTCCGTTTCTATTTACATGATTTAGGAACATACTGTATCGCCTGATATCAATACTTATTGATAGGCAGGGTGACCCCAAAAAGAACGCGATATCTTCGATCTGCAATGTTAGCGACATCATCATGGCTTGCCATACAATCGGCTGTTGTGACGCGGGCGGGAATGCGTTTTTTAACTCAGCTGATCGTATGGGAAGCCGTCATGCGCACATTTATCCCTGCTGCAAACATGATGACGGTTGCAAAAATAGCAAAGTTTCAAACAACATTGCCTCACAAAAATATCAATAGAATCAAAACGCCTTACCCCAAAATTGATATTCTTGGTGTCATTTTACTCGGAAAAAAATATCTGACAGAAGTCAATAACATTGGTCAATAATGTCTTTGAAATTACAGATCTCAGGTGTTGCAAACTTTGTGGAACACCTTGTATATTTAAAATTTATTGGAAACATAAGAGATAAAATAGAATTATTTTAATTCTTAATTAAACTCTAAGCACGGTACGGTATTGAAAAAGGAAAAGACATTGCTACTCTCACCGAGATTTGGTAGGTGTCCGTTATACACATAACGTCCTGACCCTGGTAGTGTACAGAAGATCTTAGTGAAGTCTACCCTCTCTTGCCCAGAAGAGAACTCAACCGCTGCTTTTACATTGACTTTATCCTCAAGTGTCTGTCTATGTCTGACTACTGTCCCCATCAGCTTATCTGGGGGGAAATAAAATAAAAGCTCTGATAGATATCATTTGTATCTAAAGACTTCCTTGAATATTCTTAATATCTGTCGCCAAATGCAATCAGTCTAGAATGTACAACATTATTTGTAATCTCATCTGGCTATATGTAACAGAACATGCGCAGTGAAACCTTTTAATTAAATAATATGATAGCCACTTCACTTGTTTTAGGGCATTGCCAACATCTCTATTTCTTCACAGAATGAAAGATCTCGAGACAAACCTGATTCAAGTCTCTTGTGCCACTGGGGATGTCTGACAACCTTTGCACCAGAGAAGCTTCCTCTGAGAGCAAGACGAGGAGATGATGATCTTGGTAGCATCTTGGGACTGCATCAATTGAAAAATCAATATCGAACGCCGGAAACTGGCATGTGTCAACTTGTAGCAAATTGGTAAATTTAAGACTGACTTCGATTGTCTGATTATCATAGACACAAAGTAAAATTCAAACATGTTAAGTCTTGATCAGGGGGCCGTTTCACGAAACCGTCAAAAGTCTAACTTCGTGGACCTCTCATAAATATGTGTCATAGAATAACACGAGTTTCTATGAGAATTACATGAACTTAGACTTATGATGGTTTTGAGAAACTGGCTCAAAGATGTTTTCTCTGATCGGCATTTACAAAAAAAGCAATACCAGTTGTTTCAAATGTAATGCATAAAATAACTGTCAATTCTGGCTGTTGGAACTCAACTGATTTTAAAATGTGGTAAATACACATCATGATTTCAATTTCTAAAAGACACTACCGACTGTTAAATTAAGTAAAATACACTCCGCTTTTAGGAACAATTGAAGGTTCTATTACAGGATATGGCACGCAGAGAACACAAACTCGGTGTACATAAATGGGACTAGATGAGATCGGTCCAGTGTTAGACAACCTTGATATCTACCAAGAGATGTACAAACAAGAATAGTGATGTTACACTGTTTCAAAAACTTGAGTTTTTATGAAGACCAAGATGCCATTAAAGTGGCCGTAGTACTAGCCAATTTCATGGTCTTTCATCACTCGAATCCCACAAAATACCTTTAAATTTCGAGTGTAATATACATGTACATACCCCATGGATGTTTTGTCTGAAGATTGCACTCTCATGAATACATGACTAAGATCATGTTCGTCATTCATGTAGCAAGTGGTACAGAGGTCAAAGGCGTAGCACTCGGTGCATCTCCATCGTATCCCCCTAATTTCGTCAGCATTACAGCCGTCACACCAGACCTTTGTATGACACACTAATAAAAATGAAAACACAATACCAATGTCAACAAAGACTAATGAAAAATAATCTGAATTTGACCTTAATTTGACCATATCTTAACCCTGACCAAGAACGTTAAGTTTGCGAGACATTGTAGAGCAAGCACCATGAGCGCCCATTACAGGCGGACACAGGCGTTATACAAAAACCATCGTCATCGATATCATCTTACAATGCAAAACTATCATATCAATGCAATACAGCAACTCATTTCATTAACATTTATAGACCACACATTCTGCTTTTTGCTCCCATTATCAAGCATATGGAACGCCGGAACCCAGCTTTGGTTGAAATCTTACATGGAATACTGGCAATTGTAGCAGTTGTATCCGGCATAATATCCATGGGACACTGGAATATTCCTTTAGTCAATTCACTTTACATTAAGAGGACTTATTTACAATAATTTGTGATGATTGTGTCGTTTGACATGGCATTTGGTAGAAATCTCTCTCTCGATCCAGGTGTGGCATGGTTCCTTGTAAGGAAGATGAATTGATCGCTGGATGCTTGGGTGCTTTGATCGCTGTGATGGCATTCAGGCTGAAGTTAATTAGTATTAACCTGTGCCAGAAAAAACAATCTGTGACGGATATGAGTTTATGTATAAAACGCCATTAACCTGTGCCAGAAAAAACAATCTGTGACGGATATGAGTTTATGTATACAACGCCATTTGTCATGGATGTCGTTGATGAGAGGTACGAACCATATTAAAACATCAATAGTTGTCGAGGTGCCGTGGTATGGTAATTTTATTTAATAGTTAATCCAAGGGTTGAGGCTTCGAATCTCAGCCCGTACCAACGTCCTGTGGCAAGACAATAATCCATATTTGCCACTCTCCACCCAGGTGTAAATTGCAGGTCACTCAGGAAGAACAGTATGTTAACTGATGAGGCTTCCTGGGTTAACGAAATAATTAGTTACCATACCATATTTGGAGATTACCTGAATTAGCTGTATCAATGATTCTGAGATCAAAACCCTGGTCATAGCCAGCCCGGTAGAGACCTTTATCTCCATTGTCCCACTGGACGAGTACAGAGAGCTTTGGAAAATGTGGTTGACGTTTATCATGCAGTCTCAGGACCGTTCCTGCATGCCCCTTTCCGCCATCTTGGTGATTATAAGTCCAATCAGGTCCTCGTATGACACGGAAACCTAGTTGCACAGAGGTTTCCATTTTTTTTTAACCTTCAACCGCTAAAGAGAGGACAAAAAAGGGAAAATATATTAAATAGATTATTATTATTATTATTATTTATTTGGCATTTCAAACATACAATAGAAGGTACAGTAGAATGGCAACATAGGATACAAAGTATGAAAGAATACAATTGGCTTCCCCTGCTGCACTCCCGAAGTTGCCTGGAAGAAAAAAGGAATGTGAAATTCCTATAACCCGTAAGTCTTTTCTTCCGACTCCATAAAATGCGGCATGGGATGCCTAAAATATTATACACAATCAGATTAAAAGTAGGCAAAAATAACAACGTATTGATGACAATGCATAATCTTAAGCTCGCTAAATTGCAATATCTTCTCTCGGGTGTCACTGGCATGTCTGTCTAAGTAAATAAAAAAGGAAAAGTAAATAACAGAAAATTGGAATTGAATAATAGCTATTGTGTTGCACTTCAGAAAGATTTTATGAATAAAACTAAACAGTCAGTTTGAGATGTGTGATAGAAACAACTATAATGAGGGAATATACAAATCAATCTCCTAATATTCATATTATACATTCAATTATACTTATATCCAAACATCCACTGTTGATGTTTGTTACATGTGTTCATATATAGTTTATTAAAAATAAGATTTTAGTTGGTTAAGAAAAGAGGGTAGTGAGACAAGGACAGCCGCATCCCTGAGTGAGAAGGGTAGGTTATTCCAAATTCTTGGGAATCTACGGGTTGGGGACATGAATAAGACCAGGGGGGTGATTCACTAACTGGGAACGATATCGTTCCTAAGAGCAATTTTTGGGATTGATTTCAATCCAAGCTTAAAATCGATTCTACCTGACTGGTTCACTAAATCGCTTTTAGGCTGGGATCAATCCCAGCGTGAATAATCATGCGCGCATATGAATATTCATGTACGCGATCAATCCAACCAATCAACAGACTCAAATTTTGGTCACTGGGCATCAATCGCGTAACCGATCGACATAACGATAATTAGCTAGCTATCGTCGCTTAATTTGTCAATGACGTTTATGACTTTCTATGTTGATTTCGTTTTACTTTTAACATTAGAAGAAAGCTGAGGCCTGAGTGAAATTTCGCATAAGACATGACAAAAAATCATTCATGACTGTTTCCTGTAGCAGCGTGAGGATTCATACGATTTTCTGTGGGTATAGTTTGTCTTTCTTTATATGCTTGTTTCGAGTAAAATGCCGGATTTAACGTAGGTCTAGGCCTAGGGCCTAGAACTAGGCCCTAGATCTAGAAAATCTACGTAATGTACGTAAGTTAGACCTACGTCCCCATGCAGCTAGCATGTAGCAGCAGCAGTCTTGATGTGGTATTCTCGAAAGCGGACTAACTTTAGTCTTTAGTGTTTTACATATGCTGTTGGCACTAAGTTAGGCTTACCCTATAATAGTATAAATCAAAACGATGCGATATAGGGTCTAGACTCTAGTCTAGTCTATCACTTTAACAGTGACTAACAATATCTATCTTCCTCTTGTTTGCTCTAATTTAGCTTCAGTTTGACAGTTTTGTCTCCGGGTTTTGTCTTTGACTTTGCCAGAAAGTGTTGCTTAGACTTGATCCGGATCACTCTTAGCCTTAATAGCGATTTTAAGGCTAAAATCAATCCCAAATGCCTTAGTGAATCAGTTCCTAAAAGCGATATTGCTCTTAGGAGTGATATTGAGCCTAAGAGCGATTTTATCTCATTTGGGATCGATTTTAGCTGTTAGTGAATCACCCCCCTGGGTTCTTGATGGGAGATGAACAAACGTAAGGTGATCAGGGTGCCTACCGTTGACTTGGAAACTATCCGAAATTGATTCGCAGATGATTTTTCCAGATAGGACTTATATTATGTATGCACATAGAGCATAATCCCTTCGGGACTGGAGTGATGTCCAGTGGAGCCGAGAGAGGCGCTCCTTATACGGCATCTCGCATCTCCTTTGGTGAAGTGCAACTCTTGTAGCAGTTCGCTGTATCTGTTCAAGTTTGTGTTCTTGGGCAGCAGTATGTGGATGCCACGCAGGAATACCGTACTCCAAAATAGGGAGTACCAATGATCTGAACAAGCAAAATATTGCCTGCGTTGAGGCCCCACGAGCAATGGTGCGAATGAACCCAAGAAGTCGATTGGCACGAAATACGATTGAGTCGACGTGTAGATTCCATCGGAGATCAGATGATATGGTTACCCCAAGGTACTTGTATGAGGATGTCTGTGCCAAAGGTGCATCATTGAGAGTGTAGTCTGGTATTGGTCAGGTTTTCTCTTCCGAGTAATGTACATCACCTTTGTCTTGGTTGCATTCAGTGTCATTTGATTTGATGAGCACCAGTCATGGACTCGGTCTAGGTCTGCCTGTAGAACTGCCTTGTCACAAGATGAGTGTATTGTTCTGTACAGAAGGATGTCATCTGCAAAGAGGACCACGTTGGATTGGATCGAGAAGGCCACATTGTTCACAAATAAGTTAAAGAGACAAGGGCCAATCACACTCCCCTAGGGTACCCCAGATGAAACTTTGGTCCAAGAAGAGACTGAACCCTGATAGATGCTTCGTTGTTCCCGACGAACAAGAAAGGATTTAATCCACTTCCAAGCCATTTTCCAGATGTTGTAGTCCCTTGCAATAGTGTTCAAAAAGGCCGAATGGGGCATCTTATCAAATGCCTTCGACATGTAGCAGAACATTGCATCTATGCGAGGAGCTCTGGGTTTGTCTAACGTAGAAGACCACTCATGAAGGACATTGCTTAGTTGCGTAACACAACTCCTTCTTCTCATGAAACCATGTTGATTAACGTTCCACATGCCAAAGCTGTCCATATGAGAGTGAATCGCCGATGTGACTAGCCGTTCTAAGGTTTTGCAGAGAATGGAAGTTAAAGCAACTGGTCTATAATTGATTACCAAGTCTCGGTCACGTTGTTTGTAGACTGAGGTTATGTTTGCCCTTTTCCAAATGTCTGGTACAATTCCCGTGGAAAGAGATGAGTTGAAGAGGGAAAAGAGTGGATACACAATCTCATAAGCAGTTTCCTTAATTATTCTAGGGTGGATTCCATCAGGACCTGGGGGCTTATTTATTGGCATCGAAATCAGAATGTTGAGAATATCACTAATTGAGACAGAGAAACTACTCAACTCAGGGATGGGGCTGAAACTATCAAGGGGGTCATCAGGAATATCTTGTCCTTAATAAATACTGAACTGAAGTGATCATTAAATGCCTGTGATATGTCATTAGGATTCTTCAGAGTAACATTATTGTGAACAAATTCACGAGGAGCAGATGACTGCTTACAAGTTCTAACATAACTCCAAAATCTACGCCTATTATCATTTGACATAAACATGTTATTGATATAATTCCAATATGAACGTCGGCATTGCTTCTTCACATCATTCCTTACTTTACAGTATATTTCCCAATCAGTTCTTAGTCCAGTTCTACGAGCTTTCCTAAATAGCATGTGTTTTCTATGAACAAGCTTCCTCAACTCCTGAGTTATCCATGGAGAGAACTTTGACTTCCGTTTGGATACTTCAGGAATAGAGTCATGTACAGCTGCATGAAGTAAGTCCGTGAAGATTTCTGCAGATGAATTTGAATCACTTGCGTCCATAAAAGCAGACCATGGTATCAATTGGATAAGCCTTTTGAGGTGGTCAAAATCTCCACGGTGAAACTGCAGGAAAGATCTTACCAGGCTAGTTCGAAGAAGAGAGTATGTAGGACGAAACTGGATAGATACTGCATGATGATCAGATGAAACAGAAGACGGAGTGACATTGACAGACGATATAAAATGTCTGCAATTTGTGAACACCAGATCTATTGTTGAGCCCACCATAGGATTGTTGATATCAGTAGGACGAGTGGGAGCAGATACCAGCTGAACCAAGCCACATTGTGATGTGATGTCTTCCAAACATGCATGGTGATTCGTCGTATTGGTCCCTGGGGCCAAGTCTATATTAAAATCTCCAACTAAGAGGCATCCATCAAAATGATTGATATTCACCAAGTCAAGAGATTATTTTATCTTGTCCCAATATGATACAGGAGATGAGGGTGGTCTGTAAAGAACTCCGACTACCCAGGTAGCACTATTGACTTTCACAGAGAGCCACATCAGTTCAACATCTTCGGCTTCAAACTGATGTAGTCTGCAGGGTGACAGATCAGGATCTAGAACACCTCCTCCGCGACCACTGGATCGATCTTTGCGTAAAACAACAACATGTGGTAGGTTAAGAGATGGAACCAAATCATCACTGCCAAGCCAAGTCTCAGTGATAAACAGCATGCTAGGCATTTTGGTAGCTAGATAGAGCTGAAGATCATGGCTTTTGTTGCGTATACTTCTAGCATTGAAGAGTAGAGCATTGAAGATAGGTAGATAGAAATAGAAACATACAGATAGATTGAGACAGGGAGAGAGAAAGAGAGCGTAGAAATCTGTGTCATATTCGGAGAGGTGTGCAGTTAACATAGTTTGCAGGTCAATCCACTACTTTTAGTTTCATGCCATTTGAAGCAAACCGTATAACCAAGTTTTATTATCGTATTCGTTTATTATTTATCCCCTTAAAATATATTGATTTTAACAAGATAAAGTGAGACATCTATATTTTTCACATATAATCCATTGACGTAGAGCCAGAATTTGGTTAATATCAATTAATGATTTCTTAAAAGACTTTACATATTGTCTACTTGTTGACCTATCTACTCCTTATACCATTGTATACTTCATATGCCATTTACCTGATGTTCGCCAGGACAGTGTGAAGACAGTTCTCTTGTTATTGGACTCAGTTAAACGCCCACTATTCAATAGCAATCCGCGAATAATGTCCCTCACCGTGTACAATTATTGAACTTCTTTAACCTCTATTCACCTTTCTGTTGTACTCTGGACTAGTGAGGCTTCTTACTATTGAAATGTCCCTTTTCACATTCCATTGTCTATTCCTCTATCTCCCTATCTAACATTCCTTCTGTAGGCCTTATCAATTTGTTTATTCTCTCATGATATTCTAGTTCTGGAGAAGATCAAATATACATGTATGACTGAAAATATGAACTCAAAATGATCAGATCATTTCTTATTTGATTTTGGAATCCCATCAAGAGATTGTGTACATCAGACAATGAATGTACGGAAATGCAAGAACAACATCCCCTTTTTCTTTTAATTTTAAGATTGTATAGACGCACGGAATTGGGTTTAACTACTGAGTCCAGATATTAAGAAACCAAGAGTTGATATTCAAAACCCGCCCGCATATTCTTTTTTAAAGTGACATGATTACATTACATTTCAATGTAAATTGAATTTAGGCATTCATTCACTAATCCGATTAAGATATATTCATTCAACATGCAAGTTAAGTTTCTTTCCTGCTTCTTTGAAAAACAGGAAATAATAGACATATACATAATACTATACATAATAGCACCCTCACACGCGCACTAATCAACCCACACACACCCAGGCGTATATAATAATTATAACCCCTATCTCTCTCTCTTTCATGTTTCTTTAGAATTGATCAAATTATTTATCTACCCACAATCATTCCCAGGCGCAAACTCTCAATCCGTCCTCTCTCCCCCCTCTCTATCTCTCTCTCATTCTCTCTCATAAATAGTTTCATAAGAAAATATATCCCGATCAAAGACCAGTTTAATCTTATAGAAAAATAAGGATGAATTAAATGTTCTTTGCTTCCATCTCCTCTCTGTCCAATTGTGCATCACAGCCGTCACTGGCTTCACAAAATGACTTCTTCCAACCAGTCAGTTGTTGATCAGTAATGGCGGCTTCAAAATCTGGCACATACAAGATACAGTACAAGTAGTAGGAGACCAGCCTGTAGGTCCGTGACCAATCTCTGGGAACAAAGGTTTGAAAGTGTTTTTGTGTTCCCTGATGAATACCGAACAATTTTGACTTGGGCTGCCCCCTTGAAAATCCCGGGCATTTTCGTGAGGGGTCAACAAAGGTCATACAGGGGTAGAAATTCAAATATATTCCAATCGTGCCGATATGCATATCAAATTACTCGTCTGGTAATGAGGATTCCAAAAATGTATAGTTTGCTATACCTCCGACCTTAAATGAGGGCGCTATGGTCAAAAATGTTGAAAGGTCAACACACTTTTGACTGGTAGTCAAATTCACCAACACAGTTAACCTTATCAAATTGCATATCAAATTACTCGTCTGGTCATGAGGATTCCAAAAATGTATAGTTTGTTATACCTCCGACCTTAAATGAGGGCGCTATGGTCAAAAAGGTCAATGCACTTTAGACTTTAGACACGATTGGAATATATTTGAATTTTTACCCCTGTATGACCTTTGTTGACCCCTCACGAAAATGCCCGGGATTTTCAAGGGGGCAGCCCAAGTCAAAATTGTTCGGTATTCATCAGGGAACACAAAAACACTTTCAAACCTTTGTTCCCAGAGATTGGTCACGGGACCTACAGGCTGGTCTCCTACTAAAGGTACAAGTACAATTCTCAATTAACTGTCTGCAGCGGTATTGAGTGCATTAGGTGTTCTCGTGGATCCCCCAGTATTTCGCAATACCAGATGGCTAAGCCCAAGTCAAAATTGTTCGGTATTCATCAGGGAACACAAAAACACTTTCAAACCTTTGTTCCCAGAGATTGGTCACGGGACCTACAGGCTGGTCTCCTACTAAAGGTACAAGTACAATTCTCAATTAACTGTCTGCAGCGGTATTGAGTGCATTAGGTGTTCTCGTGGATCCCCCAGTATTTCGCAATACCAGATGGCTAGAAATTCCGACCATGCACTGCTTACGCTTCCGTGTATTATTTATCATACAATGGTTTTTGTTTATTTTGTTCTTACGCACCATAAGCATACTTATGTATTTAGCTAACAATGGCCTGACAAGCTTCAGCAATTGCTTGACATGTAAGATTTGTCTGTTATTCATAACGTTAAATTGTGTATAATGTGCAATCATAAAAATAACAATAAACATAGGTTATACATACAGAAGATATTTTTTCACCGTTTCGCATCCAGTTTCGTCAAATTCAGTTTGTCATCCCCGCCCGTCAAGTAAATAAAAGCCTGGTCTTTTTTGTAAAGTTTCTTAAAATAATTTATCAAATTATACACATACACACTTATCCACTTTCACTTATCCACTTACAATCAAAATCAAGCGCGCGCACACACACACCCCATCCCTCCACCTCTCTCTCTCTCTCTTTCTCACACACATATTTTCATAAGAAAATATATCCGGATCAAATACTAGTTTAATCGTATAGATAAATAAGGATGAATTACGTGTTCTCTGTCCAATTTCGCGTCACTGGCTCCATAAAATGACGTCTTCGAAAACATATGTTGTTGATCAGTAATATTAATAATGGCGGCTTCAAAACATGGCGCACACAAGTACAGCCAATTCTCAAATAGCTGTCTACAACGTATTGGGTGCGTTAAGTGTTCACGGGGATTCCCCAGTATTGCGCAATACCAATTTGTTTTTCTTACGCACCACAAGCACACTAGATATTATATATGTACAAAAGCCTGACAAGCTTCGGCGAATTTACTTGAAATGCAGGATCCTTTGATTTTTATTGCCATATTCTTGTGATACACAAGTCATGTAAAGAACGTGTTTGTATACCTGTATACCTGTTTCCAAATAGAATAAATTAACCATTTTCAAGTATATATTATTCGTCGATCATGTGATTCTAATGAAGGCGATATCATATCTTCCCCTTTTTTGGAAAGTAGGGAACATTTTTCTTTCAGGGGAGAGGAGGGTGTGACAACACATATCCGGGCGACAGTTGCCCCGGCCTTTATTTCTTCTAAGATATAGGGGTTTATAGTTACAATAGGGTTTTAGATTAGGTTTAAAGGGATTGGGTAACTTTGTATCAGATTCTAAACAAAATCCTGGATTTAGCTCATGCTGCAATCATAATTATAAACCTTTAGGTCAGTCAGGAATCCCATGACGTTTACAAGCCGATCGCCCGTCTGAATTTCAAGATATTTATAATTGGAATTCGAAATTTCAAAAACCGTTTTCCTAACGGTTTTTATAACACTACCGTCTATTGGGGAAAATGAGAATGGTAAAACCGGTCACTCAAAGATTTTTACTTTTAGAGGCACTTCATGATCATTTTGAAGCGCAATTTGTTTAGGGCTTCAATATTACACCATATCACAGACACTGATAACAGGTAAGGCCATGCATCTCATATTTGGCATTGTTAAACAATGCCTTTAGGTTAGTGCATTGGCTATATGCAAATTGTATGGTACTTGGTGAATTGGGGAGGCTGAAACTTGAGAAATATATCGAAATCAGAATGATAAACTCTTGGTGTGGGATAATTAAGTAATATTGACTGCCTTCAGGTCAATACGACATATATTGCCCGAACCGAAGGTGAGGGCGACATATGAAAAGTCGTATTGCCCTGAAGGCAGTCAATATTACTATTATTAACCACATCAGACATCTAGAGCAAACAAGAAACTTTTAATATCTTATACTCTTAAATTATGTAAAATACAGTAGCCTACACTGCACAGGGTTTCCTAGCATGAAAAGTTGCAAAAACATCGTCAAACCGGCACTGTGCATCCAGTGCTTTACGGAATTTCCGATACACTGCAAACAGTGTGCCTTGGGTGTGATTATTACGTCACCATAGAGAGCGCGCAAAGTGCGCAGGTTCTCATACGCGTAATAGATGCGCAATGAAAATTGAAAATTAAATTAAAAAAAAACAAAGTTGGCTCTACATTATTGCCCGCTACTTTAACACGCATTTTGCCGTTGACTTTTCTGATCGGGCAATGATATTTGAAGAGTTTAATTCCAAAAGGAGCTAATCCATTTTTGTAACTTCGGAGAAAGAAGAATTTGTTTACCAGATTTTGTACAGGCGTCTATGGAAAAGTGACATTAGAAGATACATTTTTTCATAATTTCTCCCAAAATTTAGGTAAATACTTTTGTTGAAAGACGGGTACTTAAGTGAACAATGTTCTGATATCAATAACTCAATTTTCATCGAAAGTGGATTTAGCTCCTTTTGGAATTAAACTCTTCATTTGTTCATTGGTTAACTGTGTATTATTATTGACCGGCAAATTACACACAAAATCCCATTGACTTTGCTTAGCGGTCAATTTTTTTTTCACCCGTAGTTTTGTTGGCTTATCAATTAAACTTCCAGGGCAATATTATTTGAAAATTGTCCTGCTCAGATGTCTGATACGGTTAATAATAATAGCGCGGGGCTAAAGTACCGGTGACTTGCGCCGATACTGCAGGCGGCAAGGTTAAGAGCAGTCCGAATGGTGGTGACAATAGTTCGTGCGTGACCTAAGTTCGCTATCTCAAAAAATCGGTAAGATTTCGAAAATCTGATATCACCAATGGAAAGAGGAATATCAAATTACCCAGAGACGGAATTTTCTTCGGAATTGGGTATGAAATCATGAATATATTGACAAAAGATCGGCAAATTTTGCAGTTATTTGCGTCCGTTCCGAAAAATTATTATCTTACCGATAAGGGTCTTGAAATCTTCATTTTGAGGGCAGATATCCTCAAAATTGTAGGTAAGAAGTGGTACCACCCGATTGTATGATATCTTGCCTTGCAAATTATGAAATTACCTTATTTTTATGGATCGCATTTTAAAAATTATAAATCAGCTGTAAACCCCTGTAAGGACTCGCTCAGCTGGTCGTCTGCTTGTTCGAATTTTGTCAAGGAGCAGTGAGCATGCGCAGTAGTGCCTTGGAAGAAAGTATTAAATAGAGCATGCGCAGTTCTGCCCAGGAAAAATAGTGAAAACTATTCGGAGCTCTGGCATAGATTGTTTTTCATAGTGAAATTATACTTTATCACGTGAGCACCAATTGACCAATCATGTATTTAGAATACTCATGAATATTCATAGAAGGGATATAATACTGTATATCAATAGGCAAGATGCATATATTGCAAAAATTAGTTGTTGCTAGGTCAGACAAACTTTATGACAATCCCTAACAACACTTACTATGCAATTTGAATGGTGACTATTGAAATATGATTACAATGTGTACTCGAAACAAATAATAACAATGAACTCAACATAGACATAAAGGGTGGTATTCTCATAAGTTAAGCCGGGACTAAGTCCAGACTAAACAAGAATTTTAGTTCACACTTCTATGGAATGCTAGGTTTTATCTTCCTCCTTCAATATTCATGACAAAGATAATCTACCAAAGACTTTATAAAAAATCGGTTCATACTCATATTATCTTTTTCTTCCCATTTCATTGCAAAATTAATATTTTGGACACTTTTTATTGCAGGATTAAAATAATCTGTACAGGGTAAATGAGTTGGCAACAGGCAGTCCATAAAAGTGTGAACTAGTTAAGCCAGGCTTAACTTAGTACGCGCTATCGGAATACCACCCAATATGTATTAAATATGATTAAATTACGGAAATGGCATTTAGGTCATTTTCTTTTTGAGGATAATCATGCAGTTTCAATGGATACTTTTTCATTTTACCCCAGCCATGATTTGAATACATATTAATCACTAAAATTGCACCGTCATGGGCAAACATATATGGTAATGAAATCTCAGCTCTCAAAATATTGAGTGGCAATACCTATATACGTGCGATGAGAACCAATAGGCGTTAACCCTTATAATTGTAATACCCTCTATGAATATGTACAGGAGTGAAAATTCACTTTTGGAGAGTCATATTAGGCATCACTTCGTTTGGAGTGGAAATCTACATTAAAAATAAAACAGGGTAATCCACTATCAGAAGAACTATTCTACCACTACATTTGAATGTATTCAATTGTAAAGGAAGCGATTCCTTATATATTTATCCTTTAAAAAAGGTGAATCATTTCCACTCCTCTGCATTAAGAGAGTAAAGTCCCTACTGCAAGTCAACGACTGAATAAATTGGCTCGCTGCAATTTGGGCATTCAGGGATCAGCTCAGCAATGCTTCGGATGACATCATGACCACAAGCGAAGAAGATTTTCTTCTTGACCAGGTGTTCCAATGTCTTGACCCGTGACCTAAGTGTTTCAAGCTCTTCGTCTTTGCGCTGGAGCTCAGCTTGTAGGTGATGCAACTCGCCTATAATTATATAAGATACAGAGAATAAAGAAATGCTACATTAAATCAAAATATGTAAATGTATATCACTTCAGTTAACAGTCAGTTAACAGTCAAAACATTTCAGTCGCATGATTCCTTTTCTATTATAATCTACTTGAACGCCATTTTATCACAATTTGAAATATACCATTTTGAAGTGTAATTTTCCCTCCGCAGAGATTTTCATGATTCTCAAAGCAGTATGAAAATTATAACTACATTAGAACATGTTTAGAAAAAAACATATCTACACTATCAAATACCCATAGTGAAATCAAAGAATTTTCACATAAATAGCAATAGCCTCATATTACCGACGTAACGGATTTATGCTTTTGAGCCTTCAGCAATGTTTTTTCAGATCGATGGAATCGCAATCCGATTCCTTAGTTTTCCACATAAACTGCAGGAGACTGATTTGGGTAATGATTTCTGATTATAGTCCTTGTCATCATTCTACTATAAAAAGATAATATAAATATCGATGAACACCCTATCTGTAGCCTTTTGTTTTGATTCTGTGCTCTTTCTTTTTTAAATCATTGGATTCCTTACCTGAAGATTTCTGCTGAATTCCTGAACCCGTTGCAAACCTCTCAGATGATTTTCCAAAGCTCTGTTTCTTTGAACCTGGTCTAGCAGTGCTTTTCTGTAAGAGAGAAGACCCAGAGTTGACCTCAGTTCCAGTGTAATTGGTGTTCTTGGTCAGGGTACGCAGGGGACGATTGGCTGTGCTCTGCTGTATGGCGATGTCTTTCCTGTAAGCGTTTTAGAGTTTGCAAACAAATTTTAAAAAGTACGTTCATATCTACGGCTGAAAGAATAAAAGTAACTATACGATCTGCCTTAAAAAACCAGAACACATTACCACAAAAGGCCAATTTGGTAAAGTCTTGTTAAAATGTTTTTATTAGGAAGGTTTTCGGAGATGCTCATTTAATTTAACTGAATGAATACTAAAAGTAACTTTGAGCTGAAATTTGGAAAATTATAGGTACTATTTAGCCTACGGGAACTGCACTCTTAGAATGACGTCACAATGGCGCGGATTCAAACTTCTAAATCTCTACCCGGCAAAACCGTCTCTTTTGGCGGATGAATAAATTCAATAATCAACGATTATCTATTTTCCCTTAAATAACTATTTGAGTTTGGGTTATAAATCGAAGAGTTATCCTACTTTTCATAATTTATATCTTGTTATATACATCATGTCCATGTAATATATTTGATTGCACCTTTTATGAAAATATTATACCGCATGTATTGTATAAAAAATATTGTCATACCCTCTCTGACTTTGAATTTCAAGTAGAGGTTGTAGGATTGGTTCCCGAATCAGCTGAAGCAGAGTCTTTATTGTCACCTTTTCAGAGTTGTATGCATTCAGGTCACCACCGTGAGAGACAAGTAAGGCAAGGAGAGCATCTGAGTTCGTCTTAATCCCGAGGTGTCCCCATTTCTTCTTAATCTGTAAACAAAAAGGGGCGGGGGAGCACAACCAAGAGTTATCATCGTGTCGTTTAATTTTCATTGATGTTTTTTTATGGAAGAACTAAGATTCGTTACAAAATCAACTATTTGCACATGATTTACATATTGAAAAATTATTCAAAGATATCACAAAAGCACCTCAACATTTGAATACAGAACATCAGTAGAACAACAAAAACAAATATGGTAAGATAAAACAGTAGGCTGCATGAAATATAAACTACTTTTAGCCTAGAGTACAAATAACATTAAATGCATTATTTTTGGTCATAGTATGGAAGAAGATATACCTATAATGAAAACAAAAATGCATAGAATTAACTAAGGTTGACCATGTCAAATGATTACATTTTTAAATCAAGCAAAGTTATTGAAAAACTTTTAGAAGTACAATTTTTGATAAAAAAGTAAATACACTGCATTTAAGGGTTCATTGAAAAATCGCCAAGCCAGTTCAAAATGTAAATCAACGGATTAGACTTTTATTTTCGAATAGGATTGCAATTGCAAAAAATAACCCCTTGTTTCTCATAACATACCGTATGTCAAGGCCTTTGTCTGAATTTAAAATTTTAGTCAAATCCCAAAGAGGTAACGCTTTAAAGCTCTTAAGATTTCTCTGTGATATGTATTTGAAATATGAATGGGTCATATAGTTATGAATGTGGGTTTTTAGAGTTACGTGTAATATACTCTCAGTTTGTTTCTTACTTCGGTTATATAGTTGCAGTATGTTTCATACCTCGGTAACATATTTTCAGTGTGATTTATACTCCAGTTATATATTCTCACTGTGTTTCATACCCTAGTAATATGTTCTCAGTTTGGTTCTAACCTCGGTAATATTTTCTCAGTTTGTTTCATACTTCGGTTTTATATATTCTGAGTATGTTTCATACCTCGGTAACATATTCTCTAACTGTATTTTATACCTCATTAATATATTCTCATTTTGTTTTCTATCTCGGTAACATATTCTCACTGTGTTTTATACCTCAGTAATATTTTGTCAGTTTGTTTCTTACCTCAGTAATATTTTCTAAGTTTGTTTCATACCAATAATCCCAGTTTGTTTCATACTCTGGTAATATACTCCAGGGGCGGATCCAGCCGGCGGCAAGGGAGGGGCCTAAAGGGCCCACTTCGTGCGAAAATTTGAAAATCGTGCCGGTCGATTTTTCGCTCAGTGGGGGTAGTGAGCACAAAAAAAAAAATTTGCACCCGAAAAAAATTTTTCCCTCCGGGAAGTGTAATTTTTTTACACCGCCACCCCTTGGGCGCCAGGGTAGTGAGCACAATTTTTTGGGGCACCCGAAAAATTTTCCCTCCGGGAAGGCTAATTTTTCCACTGCCACCCCTTGGGCGCCAGGAGGGCCCAACTTCTTTTTTAAAGGGTCTTTTACCTGTTTTTTTCTAGGGAGGGCCCGGCCCCTGGATCCGCCACTGATATACTCTCAGTTTGATTCATACCTCGGTAATATATTCTCACTTTGTGTCATACCTCGGCCATGTACGGCTCTTCTTTCATGTTTTGTCCTAGAGTAACATGGGCATTGACGGCAATCTGCAAGGGAGTGTTGCCAGAATGGTCTGGAAGGTTGACGTCTGCACCATGCTTTACCAAGACATCCACTAACTGGAAATTCTCGTGTAATATGGCTGCAGTAAGAGGACAATATCCAAATTCGTCTTCCAGTACATTCACATTACAGTGTCCCTGTCGGCAGACATGTAACCAAAAATCAAGTTCATGTTCATAGTAAATGGACCAATTATGCAAATCTTGCATTGCAGGAGTTTTGATAAAGTTCGATATTGATATAATTTAAGCCTGCCGCACAGTTTACGATCCGACTACGATCTGATTTTAGAAGAATTTACAAGAGCAGTCGATGTGATAAGTCAAACAAGTGAAATTGTTATTTTCAAGGTCTTGACTAGTCATGTACACAATGTTATTGATATATATATATATATATATATATTATTTTCTTTTTTTTTAGGGGGGGGGTAAAAGTAAAAGATTAGTTATGGGAGAAAAAAAAAAATCGGTTCTGAATCGCAAAATGACGTCAGACTAGTCGTTAAAATATTTATGATTAAAGCCAATTTGGCCTTTACCAAACTTCCAATTAAGAGTATTCATATGATTATTCAGAACTTCGACGAGGAAGATAATGTTCGTTCAAATTTGTATAGTTTATGTAATTGAGATTTCTTTGAAAATATTATCTCAGGCGGGTCGTATAATGTATAGCGGTACGCTTTAACCATCTGGCTTTTTACCTTTTTGATCAATAGTTCTGCAGCATCAAGACGGCCTTTGATAGCAGCTGCAAAGAGAGGAGTTTTGCTCTTGTCATCCATTGCTTCAACCAGTCTAGGTATCTTGTCCAGGAGTTTAGTCAAAGCACTGTGACCCAGGCATGGAGAATAATCGAAAAAAGGAAAATGAATTAATACATCAATCCTCGGAATAGGAACGGGGTATTAATGGGAGTTCCTCTCCCTTAATTAATACAGGGTATAAGGCAAAAACAAGCCTTTTATCCATCATCGCGCACCCTCATACCCGATTGAACTGATCTCACTCAAACAGACTACAAGCATGAACCTTAGTTCATCAACCAGACCCCAGCTCGCATTTGGTCCTCGCACCCACAACCGCTATTGTGACAGGGCCTTCTCAGTCTGTGCCCCATTCTTTGGAACATTCTCCCGCCCATATTCAGGACTCGGTCACCATCTATTAAAAAAAAATCCCAATAACTATATAATAAGTGTGAATTTGTATTACAATGCCTACATTATGTCTTTTGTGAAATTGTTGCTATTATTAATATAATATGTTAACTTTCCCAGGAATTTACATGTTATGTTAATTTTTGATTTTCTTGGTAATTTAAGTAATGTTAATTTGTTTAGTTATGTTAGTAATATTATATTTCCTTAGTAATTTAAGTAATGTTAATTCCATTAGTAATATTGATTTTCTTTAAGTAATCTTGATTTGTGTACAGCGCTTTGAAACATTTATGTTACAAGCGCTATATAAATTTTTCGTATTATTATTATTTTATTATTTTCTCTAAATCACATAGATAATTTTTCATTGCACCCATTTTTATTTTTAATATAATTTTTCATTTGTTTCCCTTTTGAGAGACAATTTTGTTGACACTTACAGTTGTATAATTGCTAGTAACGGTGCTAAAACGTCCTAGTTGCTTTTTAATACACACACACGTAAACCCTCACACAAACACACACACACGAACATACATATTTATATATATATATATACATATATATATATATATATATATAATATATTTAAATACATATTCGTATGAGTATCTTTCCAGTAATAACCCTAGATCTCTGAAAAGGAATGGTTGATTACTATAAAACTGTTCTTGTTTATGTAAGAAAAAATTGTCCAGTTAATACATGTGAACATGTTTTCTGAAACACATCCTTCATAATTAGCAGAGCTAACTAAAAATAAAATTATGCTCTGTACCAAGATCTGCTAATATGAATATGTTTGTATCCCCGGCTAAACTCTTAAGAACTTTAATATGTCTTATTCATTGGATCGACTTGGAAAACTAAATGAATGAACTCCACACCATGTATAATCCAAGCCAGCAGCACCGTGCATGACAGATACTAGAGTACTAGAAACCGCTTTCAAATCTGCTTCCTGTCTTTCCACGATGAGGTCCACTGTGGTCCTTCCTCCAGTGTGTATTGAATGGAGTACAGGTGTAATATAGTGCTCGCCCTATTGCAAAGACATTCCAAGGCATATGAAAAGAACAAATAGAATTTGTAATGTCTCATAGTAAATGATACACAATGTTGCCTATAAAATTTAAGATTAAATTTACCCCTCTTCATGAAATGATAGTGACAATATTTTATATTCTTCATAGTTGCAGTGTATATCTTCTCAAAACTCTATTAGAAATCCCTGCAATCTGATTGGTGAAGAGCCAGTTAGCACAATTGAATTAGTTTTACTGACAGCACAAATTACGCACGAATTTTTGTTTTGTAGTATACGTTGCGATATCAGTTGTAGTCAGGCGCGGATCCAGGGGGCAGGGGCCTTATCTGACCGTAATTTAATGCTTGAAACCCCTGAGCTTCAGGGGGCTCCGCCCCCCTGGACCCCACGCCAATTAGTGACCTGCCAGTGTCACAAATAAGGCTTTAAAATATGAAGAGTTTCATTCCAAAAGGAGCTAAATCCACTTTGGGTACTTCTGAGTAAATCGCCTTTTTTAATTTCTCCACTTTCCATTTAGTAATGTACCTTGGTGTTGTTATATATGTTAAATGTGCCACCCTGGACCAATAATATATGATTAGAAAAAATCTACCAGTTATTTCTGATTTTCACTAAATTTTTAGATTTTTATTTTTCGTGGATTTAGCTCCTTTTGGAATGAAACATGATTTTGTACCGAAAATTTGTCATATTTTCTCAATAAAATCACTGAAATTTTTTAAAATTAGTAGCAAACCTTTCCTTTTAAATAATAATAGTGAAATAACAACTAAAAATACCCATTGAAAAGAAAGTAAACAACATATCCGAGTTTCATTCCAAAAGGAGCTAAATCCGTTTCATTCCAAAAGGAGCTAAATCCATGTTTCACTCCAAAGGAGCTAAATCCACAAAATCTAAAAATTTAGTAAAAATCAGAAATAACTAGTAGATTTTTTTCTTCTCATATATTATTGGTCCAGGGCGACACCTTTAACATATATAACAACATGAAGGTACATGGCTAAAGGGAAAGTGGAGAAATACAAAACGTGAAAGTACCCAAAGTGGATTTAGCTCCTTTTGGAATGAAACCGAATTGGATTTAGCTCCTTTTGGAATGAAACATGATATTGTACCTAAAATTTTTCATACTTCCTGGTGAAATTTTAGAATGTGATATAGTGCATTTTGTCCCCATGTAGGAAATCATCATTTTAAGACAAAAAACTCAATTTTGATAAAATATGGATTTAGCTCCTTTTGGAATCAAGCTCTTCATATGCTCATCTGACCCGTAATTAAGTGCTTTAAACCCCTGAGCTTCCGGAGGCTCTGCCCCCTGGAACCCCACCTAGGGCCCTAAGGCGGGCCCCTGGATGCTCATCTAACCGTAATTTAATGCTTAGAGCCCCTGAGCTTCAGGGGGCTCTGCCCCCTGGACCTTACGCCAATTAGTGACCTGCCAGTGTCACAAATAAGGTATAAAAATATCCTCATCTTACCGTAATTAAATGCCTTAAACCCCTGAGCTTTCGGGGGCTCTGCCCCCTGGACCCCACCTAGGGCCCTAAGGCGGGCCCCTGGATGCTCATCTGACGGTAATTTAATGCCTAAAACTCCTGAGCTTCTGGGGGCTCCGCCCCTGTACCCCACGCCAATTAGTGTCCTGCCAGTGTCACAAATAAGTTATAAAAATATGCTCATCTGACCATAATTAAATACCCATACGCCCTAAGCTTCAGGGGCTCCGCCCCTTGACCCCGCCGGGGCTTTGCCCCTAGGCCCCACGCCAATTTACGCTACGCTCTTCCTGATCGTAAATACTTTAGCCTCCCCATCACTTTGAAAAACGTTCAGCAGGGCCTCCATGTAAGAGTGGTGGTGATGCCGATTTTTCTGGCCCCAAACGATTTTGCTCATTACGCCACTGCTTTAGTGGTCACCATTACGTACCAATATTTGGCTTGCACAATTTCAAATTTGGGCCCCCCTAATAAATCCTGGATCCGCGCCTGGTTGTAGTTGTAGTATAATTTGTAGTATAATAGTCGATATTGAAATTGAAACGATAGCTTTTCAATATGGCGATTGCCAAACAGCCGCAATTTTTGTTTTACTGTACTCAAAGTAAAAATTAGAAGAACAAGCTACTAATATAGATAGGTGACCAATTCTGCAGGTAAACCCTATACAAATTTGGGTTGAATTTTGAAAATAACTCGCTACTATTGTTCTCAATGACTCAAACAGTTCAAGGAGCGGGTAGATTTGTCACTGTCGCACTACACGGACACAGTCGCAGCCAGTCACAGGCTAGCCATTCATGTATTCGCTGCAGTGCAGTAGAACTACATTCACCAAAGCATTCTAACGTTGGATCTAATGACAACTTGAGACTAATAGTCTTGTAGTCAGTCCCTTTAAGTTAGATTAACACCCTAAAAGAGAGAAGAAAAAAAAGCATGAGGCAGTGGCTCTCAATTATTTTCATGCGTCCAGTAAAAATTTCCTGATCCCCTTAATCAGTTTCATGTGTCCGGTAAGTCAGTTATCATGCGTCCGGTAACTTTTCTTCTTTGAATTGGGCGATACCTCTTTTAACGCCCATTATATAAAACAAATGATGAACAAGTTTATTTCGTGGGTCGGTAAAATTGTGTGCATGCGGTAACTTTGGCGTGGTCTAAAACAAATTCGTCTACCGACCCACTCATACCAGAACATCATTTGCATACTGACCAATAAAGAATGCTCAGATTTAGTTTGGGTAGAAACTTTATCCTTCAAGACTATTAAAATCATATTGTCACAATCATTTCATGAAGAGAGGTAAAACAAAGTTATTCCAACTTTATGGGCAACAGTGTACAAAGTAAATTATCATTTATTTGGCTATGTTGCACATAGCATCTAAAAGCCAATGTACAATTTGATCATGCCTCTTCCCTGTTTAGTCAGATATATTTGAGAAACGTTGATAAAATTGCAAGATGTTCATAATTTCTAGCGGTTGTTACGTAATTTTCTCTAATGAAGTATGAAACTATGAAGTAAAACAAAATCTCCCACATACTTCACAACAATTCTGATTTGTTTTTTTAATTTGTTTTTAAAATTTATTTTTTATCCGACACATGTTCTCAAAGAGGATTTCACATAATAAGCCCTTGAAAACTTCTATTCATCCTAAACATAGCAAAGATAACCATGGTTAAGCTCTTTTTCATTATGACTCAATATAATTTCTTTAAAGGCCCATATTATGCAGTTACTTTGCATGAATATCATAATGACTTGAATTCACATCCCACTCCTGCCGCAACTTTAATATTTTCAAAATATCACAGAAAAACCAAATCAGTTGTGACCTCTTATATACAGCACAGTTCTAATCAATGAAATTACTTCAATCATGATATATAATTATATATCACCATTTTCTTACCTTGTAGTTCAAGTCTGCACCATGCATCAGCAGATAATGTGCACATTGAAAAAACCCTTCAGTACATGCCAAAGAGAGACATGTCTCGCCACGGTAGTTGACGGCATGCACATCAGCCCCTTGATCTAGGAGGTATTCTACAGCTTCGTATTTGTTGCTTCCGTTTGGAATGGGTGTGTGAAGAAAACGGACGGGTGATCATTTGTTTAAACCCTAACAATTTAGTGGATTACAACTTGTACATGGACAGAAAGCACAAACATCACTGGAAAAATCGAGTCCATTTCTGTTGCAGTACATTGTGCCGTTCATGAATTAGAGCTAATATATTTACCCGAAAATAATTATTGAAGTCTCCCAACTGGCAACGCAGAACTAATTTTATAACCATTTTGTTTTCATTTACAAACTGGCAAGTAATTATTGACTTGTTGTAATGTTCATTCACATTTTTTTCTTCAAAACTATGAAAGAGTGTTAAATGCAAAATGTTGTTGCAAATTTGAGGAGGGAAAGCTCATTTATTTTAATGTGGAGGGATTCATAAACTTACAATTAAAAAGTCAGGGAAAATTAAAATAATGGCAAAACAGATTTTAAACAGTCAGCCGTCATATTTAAGGAATGGAGTGGATACAAGATTAGATATCAAGTAAGTTTCATTGGTATTCTGGAGACAAACTACTCTGCAATAGAATATGCTAGAGGAAATGGTGCGTAGGGGGCTAAAGCCCATTGCTAGTGCGGCTACAGTGCAGTTGACCGAAGGCCCGCGAGACCGAAAACCATATATTGTGTGCTGTTATACGACACACACTACATATGCTTGCGTACACACATTTGACTTTTGGTTGTCATTTTTGTGAACGTAAAGTTTGGTGCTTTTGATCCCTTCATTTAATAATTAGAATACATTTTTATCGGCCCCTAGGCATATAAAGGCTTAAAAAGAAGGTTGAGTTCTGGGAAGAGGTGAAAAATAATTTGTGAGCGTTATCATTGTTATTATGCAGGTGTGGAAGAAAATCAGATAAAAAATGTTCCCTGAAAAGCATGGCTCTTCAAATGCCTTCATATTCTACATATGGCATGTAACAACATAAAAATCGGGACGGATTGTTATGCCACATGTTCGTGTGGTCCCATATACATCTTTCTGTGTACAGTGCTTGTAACTTTACCAAGACTGGGCCAAATTTCTTATCATTTTGATATTTCCAGAACCTTGCAGTACACACCAATGCTTATATGCTAGATGATCAACCTTTTCTGATCGATTCCACACCGTTTCTTTCACAAAGCAATCGCATGACCAGAACTCAACTTTATCTTTAAAGTGCTTTTTATGAAAAAATTCGGGCCAGTAAATTTGGAGCAAAGTACTATAGAATATAAATTGGTTACATCAAAAAGGTAAACTTGTGATGAAAAATCTGAAATCTGAAAATGAATAACTTACTTTTCATTTATGAGTAAAATAACACCATCATTAATAAGGTCATTTTATTGTGGTGACGAGTTGATGATCAGAATTTCAAACTCTACCCAGTAGAATGTGAGGAAAAATGCCAATAGACCTCTTCGTATATAGTGAGAAATGATTTGTGTGTGATACTGGCTGCTTTAAACGCACAAATAATGCATCTCCTTAGTTGAAAGACGGATATTAAAATTCAACTTTTTATGACGCTTGAATTTACTTGCCTCAATATAGACGTCGATGTAGAAAGTCAGGACAAATCTCATCACCCACTGTTTGTTACGCAATATCACGCAGAAGTTTTTATGTAAACCGAAAAATATTTTTAGGGGCTGATTCTTAGAAGAACTCATGTTTATTCGAAAACTGAAAACGATTGCAAGATTTTTTCCCTTACTGTCCAACATATTTCCCGTTAAGTGTCACAAAGTGAGGAAGTTGGTTTTCTATCAAATGTCAGATATCTTGAAGAGTTTATTTAATATTAGTCTCTCACAAAACATTGTTTAATAGGGAGACAAAGGATAGGTACAGAAGCGAACATTTCATTTTCCCTTTCAAACATAGTTCATATGGATTAATTGTCTGATAAAACTAACTTTTATCAACCAGAGCATTTTTATAGGGCACCTTTAACATCAGCAAAATTAATGACAACAAAACCTCTACACCTGCAATGATGCATACAAAAAAAAGTGTCAAGATGAACCTGTGTGCATTAGGATATCTGTAATTATATAAACATAATGTTAACCATACGCAGCCGAAATTTGTCCCAGATAGATAGCTTACGGCATATTATGTACACGCGCGAACCTTTTTTCATATTCGGTCTCGCAGGCCTTCAGTCAAGTGGGCAGACCCCACTAGTGCCTTTATGGAAAGAAAAATCATATCAATTCATTTGAACTTACATGAATAGTTTCGATTATCATCAAATATTCAAGGAAGTAAAACAAAAAAGGTACAAATGAACAATCAGAACAGACTGACAAATCAATATTAATTAAACTGGAAGTTAAATCACTACAACCAAGAAGAATGTTTTATTACGTCATAACAGATTTTTAATAATGCCCAAATAATTTTTCTTTTTGTTGGTGCATTTAACATAAATTTGATTAAATTTGAATTCATCAGAGAAATGCATGCTAACAGCGAAATAAGAAAATGTTCTGAAACCAAATAAGATATGAGATAACCTTCTGTTTGGAAGCTTTTCCAGAAGGATGTGTGTAAATAGACTTGTAGACTTGGAGCAAAAAACCTGCGGAATATGTAATTTTACTGATTACATTTAGAAATATTTTCTTGTGGATGATATTTGTTACATCAATGTGGAATGATGGAGATTGATTTTTTTGGTTTGATTTTGAATTATGTTTTGAAAGATTCGGGTTGAAGCATAACACGTAGGCAACACAAATTATCACTTGTTTTACAAAAATACTATCTTGTCTTTGTAAAACTAAAGAATATCTTACTGAGCTGTCGCCTGGAAAAGTGGGGAACGGTGGTTGTTCTCAATAAAAGCCCCTTTCTCAACGAGGAACCTCATCATGTGTACATCGCCTCCAATTGCAACATTCCCTAACAGTGTTAAACCAGGCACTGGCTCATAATGGATCTAGATGCAAAAAGACAGAGAAAACTGACATAAACCATCTTTCCATGGACAGCTTTTCCTCAACCCCCCGTGTACGATAGGATTTACTGTATCTATAATGTTGATGCTTCATGAACTATTAAATGTGATATCGCTTGGGGGAAACAAGATCCAGCACATTCATCCCCCCTTCATTTCGACACCTACCTGACATATGTAATAATTATGTACATAGCCCGAACATGCTCCCTATTTAAAGTGATTTAACCTTTCTTTCTTCTTTATTCTCCTTCTTTTTTTTGGTTGGTAACTAAATTTGAAAATATAGAAACATCCCCAAAATCTGATGACCCTTTTAATTTTTTATACCCCCTTCCCCCTTTACAATATTTTAGATCCAGCCCTTTGTACTAACCCATTCTGGATGTATAGCCAAGAAACGCTCCACTGCTCTGATATCACCTGTTTCTGCAGCATTCAACATATTCCATTCAGGATCCTGCGCGATCCGGATGGCAACTAGAGGCAAGGACAAATTGTCATATAAGGCTTTTACGAACACTCACGTAATCACGTTTTATGTTTTGAGTACTTTCGTAGACACAAGCTATCTAATCCAGCCATTGTCAAAATGTTTGTAGTTACGACACCCTTTTGAGAAATAAAAAGAAGTGTAGCGTTATGCTTCCAAATTAATTTATTAGTTACAAAAGATTCATTTTCGATATATGACGATATTCGGGCACCTCGCTGACAAAAGAGATATTCTGGCACCTTGTTGACTAATAATGTGGGTATTTAGGTACCTCACTGCCTAAAATCTTACTGTTTCTAAATGTTGCGAGAGAGCGGAGCGAGCGAGGAAAAAATACACTGTATTGTCTTTCAAATGTTATTTCTACATGAAAATACATATCGGTTTCTAATATTTAGTTTTTACGAAATTGACGTTTATTTCATTATAGATAAAAAAATAGAGTTGAATGAATTTCTCTCGCGGCACCCCTCGAGATGCCTTGCGGAGCCCCAGGGTGTGATGTCACTCCGGTTGAAAACAAAGCTTAACTAATCTACGAAGTGTAGGGTAGACACTTTGCTTTTTTAGAGGCCAGTAAATCACGAATACTCAGGTTGTGCGAGTACGCGACGTGACTCTTTTCGTATTAAACCCTACATTTGACCACTTTAAAACAAACAAGTGCTCGTTATTGATACTAGTTATGACGTAGACATATAACTATCATACATGTATCCTAGCTATACAGCCTGGGCATAAACCATGCATGCTGCACGTACGGTAAAAAAGGGGGAGAAAGAGACACTGAAAGTGTACATGTTGCTGGTCTATTTTCTAGTATTTTGTCACTTTGACTTTCAGATAGAGTCGACCTTTATGAAGGCGTCAAAAATCATGGCGGGAGAATTATGCATGAATATTTTGTGTTTGTTTCTTCTCAGTGACCATTTTACATTTATTTTGTTAACATCGGAGTCAAATACAATCACTGTTCATGTTTTACAAAGGCATTTGAAGGAAATGTTAGGTCACGCAACCCAACATTTCCATCCACGAAACGACTTAAAACGTGATAACTTGATTAGATGAATCACTGGCGTAGCGTGGGCTCAGTCATGTGGGAGAGGGGCAAGAGCGTAGTCAGGATTTTTTTAAGGGGAGGTGTTCTTTTGCCCAATTTGTGAGAAAATATTTAGCGGCGAATCAGCCAGCCGGTGAATAAGCGGGGGTGTAAGGAGCACTTTTTTGGCTCATTTGGTGAACAAATATTTAGCGGCGAATAAGCGGGGTAAGCACTGATTTTTTTGTGGCTCAACGGGGAGGGGAGGGAATGAACAATCCCTTTTTTCCTCAACATCCACCCCTTTCTAAAATTCTAAAACACCTCAAACACCCCCTGTTTGCCAAGGGGGGGGGGTGTTTGGACACCCCAGCACCCCCTAGCTACGCCAATGGAGAGGGGCACCAGTCTTTAGTCTACTAGATCAGCGTCACTCCAATCAAAACTTCATCAAAGGGGAATTGATTTCCAACCCTCGCATACATAGATAGACGTAGGAACAAATTTTTGCGTAAGGGCCACGACGGCCTCTTGCCCGTAAATATGATATCTGGATCTGAAATATTGCGAGTGAGTGAAATTTTTGGCACTTTTATTAAGACAAAAGGTTATTTAGTCATCAATATACACTAGATAAAGTGCAATTTATGTATTCGGTCATCTCGCTGCCAGGAATCATCCAAGTATAACACTTTTAAGAGAAATCAAGCGAACGAGGGGAAAAAGACACTTTGTCGTGGTATGATTTTGGGCATCTTGCGGTTACTAATACTTGTTATAATTGTTATAAATTATAACACGCAGCACCCTGGTTGAAAAAACGCTGTACTAGATGGTAAAAATTTGAAGGGGCATATTGACTAGGCCGGGAGGGGATATACCCCTTCCTTCTTTCGAATGGGGAACTTTTGCATTTTAAGGTGAAACGGACACACATTCATACTTCCTTTGTGTCTTTTCCCGTATGTTTTTTTGTATATCTTTTACTCCTATTTCCATATCTTTCTCTTTTCTGATGTACGCTTCATCAATGGACGCAGATCGGATCACCCCAGATTTTTTTTTCGATAATCGTTTAATGCATCCTTTAAAACAAATTTCATTTAAGACTTATCATGTTGTCCCGAATTTACTGATCTACATAATATTATAATCTTTGTAGACAGTTTTCGAGAAATCTATCTTATCATATCTCAAGTTCTTTTTCCTACATCTTCGTCTCTCCCCTCGCTCTCCTTTTTCCATTTGATTGGGGGCTACTTGTCCCCGTGCCCCCCGTAGCTACGCCACTGACGTGCATGATCGTTACACTCCGTCATATAATGAAACAACTATAACAATGATGATAACTGTTATAGTGATAGCAGTAAAAATATTAATAATTATGATGTTGATGATGAAACTACTACAAATAGTTAAAATAATAATAATAATTATAATAATAATAATGATAATAATAATAATAATAATTTAAACAATAATAATAATTTAAACAATAATAATTTAAACAATAATAATAAAAGTAACAACAACAAAAATGATAATAATAATAATAATAATAATAATAATAATACTGATAATGAAAATACATAAGGCCTTTTACAGGGCAGGCACCATTGTGTTATTACTGTTTTTTTAAACTATAGTCCCTGAAATCATTATGACTCCAGCATTGCCAGGTACTAATTCGATTAACCTGAGTCGAGAGGGACAATGAGGGCAAAACGCCAGATCAAGAATTAAAGCACCGAGTAAGGATTGAACCCAGAACATCTCGCAGGAGTGTCAAGAGCCTTCACCAATGTAAACATATTATACATGTACCTCATTCCTGTACATAAACCCAAATGAGGTTTTTAAAAAAAATTAAGAGAAAGCTGGGGTCTGACTTAGGGGGACGTGTATAACTCTGGAACGAAGTTTCTATTCATTAGGCTAGCAGACGATTCCACAAGTCCGTTCTTACTAAATGAAAATAAAGATGATGAAAATAAGTATTTGTGTAAGTGTCTTTAATCATGCATCCTCTTCTTGCCTGTATAACTTACTTTAAATAAGCATTCAAACAGTATTATCATGATGTGGTAATAGGAATATATAGTTTCCTACAATTTCTCATATAACGATCTATGAATTAAAATAATTATTTTCAACAGTATCCGATTGCTTCCAAACGCGATGTTGATTCCTTCTTGAAAAATATTATCAAAATGTGGATGACAAGGAACTGTAATATTAATAGGCCTTTCAATTGTTAATTCATTTATTTATATAATTATTGATTTCTTCATTCATTTTTGTTTTGTTTGGGGGTGGGGGATTCAAGTTTGCATCCTCTTTTGAATGTGGTTATTACACTAAATTGTAATGTGTAATCGTAATTGTAATCAACTATTATAAATGGGGAGCCTTGATGTGGTCAGCATTATTGTTCTTTTTACTTAGAACTTACCACGCAATGTTTTTGCAATGTTCACGTCTTCTAGTTTAGGAGCGCTAATCCGTTCTGGAGTCAGGTTTGCGGAATTGAAAATGAATTTTTGATTGTTCTTGATTTTGACGCGAATATCCGATCCATCAATCTCTACCACCTTTCCAATTGTACCGATGGCCTAAAACAGGAATATAATCATCATGATTATTGGGCTGCATAATTGTTTTGTTTGTAATTTTGAAGTAACTATATTAAAGGTATTACAAAGTTTTGGTATGGGGTCATGAATTTGGTTCAAATGAACATATTGGAAGCATATGCGATTTTACAATATTCAATGATCGTTGTCGCGGTTGAAATCGAGTCTAAAGTGATGAAATTGTAAAAAATAAACTATTTATGTTGTAAAGCGCCCTCTCAAGACTGATATTACTTTAGCTTTAAAACAATGTTTCTTGACTACAATTGACCGATTTGCTATTTCCGTTTGGAAATTATGTATCAGAACTGCATATTCTGAAGTTTTCATGGTCGCAGCTACCATGGAATGGCCTTAGGCGCTATTTGAAATATTTGAAATTTCCGGGAGCACCGGTAAATTTTGATAATTCAATTTGCTCGAAAGCAGAAGTGTTTTAGCGGCTACATTTTTTTGTGCTTAAAATACATCCACAGGGGCATCCAATTCTATCAAAAAATTAAAGAATTATTATCCATCCAATTTCAAAATTTCGCAAAACTTTGCATTACCTTTAAAATATGAAAATCAAAACAATATCACTTATTTGAATCCATGATGTGGTGATGTCTACAATATTGTTAGTCATTGTTAAGACAGATAACTTTAAATATTAGTTATCGCTAAACATTTACATATTAGAAAATTATATATTGTTATGAAAAATTAAAAATGTTTATTAATTTACCATTCGCTGTGCAAATTTGTTTTTGCTATTGCACTATTTGTACTTCCGATGTGTATTTTGCTTTCTTGAACTTCTTTACAAGTTAAAGCAAACGTTTACGATCCCACCACATTTAGCTTTTTCTTCTTTGTATATTTGCTTGTATCATGGGGTTTTACATAGATTAGATTTTGTCTCGCTTTATACATGTTTTTAAAATGGATATGTGGAAATATATAAATTCATGACAAAATACAGGTTGTGTCATCTTGCAGACATTTCAAAGGACCTTTATTTGCCATACAATGCAAAACAATTAAAAAAACAACATCAATATCGCATAACTTGCCTATATTTTCATACTGTTAAAAATTGTTTTATAGAAGATAAAGATAAACGTATCTAAAAATCTTACATTCTAGTTTAAAGGTGTACAGACACATTTTCGCTAAGGGGAGGAGGGCTGAAATCATTGCCCGTATATTAACTTTTCATTTTCTAAATTTCGTTATCGACCGAAGCGAGAGAGCAAAAAATAAAATAGATGCGATATGGAAATAACAAATGCGAGCATCTTTTCTGCCAGAATATAGGAACTTTGTAAATTCTCGGGGGGAGGGAGGTATTGCAGTAAGCAGCTCCTCCCCGCCTCGTACGCCTGTATTCTAGCTTTAATAGTTAGACAGAAGTCACCTGTTTCATAGCTGCCGTCCATCCGCCATGTCCAGACTGTAATCTCTTGACCATCTCGAGATTATCACTTATGCGGACATACTGACCAAGACACAATGGATGAATCTAAAAGCAACAGGTTGATAGAAATGGAAATGGTAACAACACTAATGATATCAAAAACAATAATAATAATTATTTGTCCCCATAGATTTGGTAAATATTTAATAACAATAACAACAAAAAATGTAATGATGATAATGATAATAATAATGATAATAATAATAATATTAAATTTAATAATAACACTAATGATAAGGATAATAACAATAATAACAATAATAATAATGATAAAAGTGGGGTCTTGTTTAGCGGTCATGTCTGTCAGACTTGACACACCTGGTGCTTTTAAATGATTACCCTGCCTTTAGCACGGCTGCCATTATGGCGCTTATAGAATTTTAAGGAAAGAATTCCTGCCAGATATCAATTTACCTCAACTGGGTCGAGTGTGGCAAATTGAGATTAATGTTTTGCCAAAGGACGTTAATGCTGCGGTGGGGATTCGAACCCCGTAACCTGCCTGGTTACTGATCAACCGTACTATGACACCTCTACAATTAGGCCCTATTTATCAAGAAATATATCTTACAAGCATTTGTATAGTCGATTAGATTTAAGCAAGACCTGCTGATTTTATCCTTTTTACCTTCCTTAGAGCTGCAGAATTCATAATGAAGGTTTCTTGGCTGTCATGGAAAGTCACTGTGAAGTCACCAGTATTTGCTCTTCTATTCACAAATCCTTTCCTTCGAAACGTCTGTTTATAGATAGAGAAAGTAACCTTAACAGTTGGCTAGTCCATTTTCTGCAATTTGGTTTGAAAGTTACAATTAAGTCGGCGTAGTCTCCCTAGTTTGGAGAGAGATATATATATAGATTTATAACCACGAATATAAGCTTCGAAATAAGTTTAAACACAATATCATCATTGAGATATTCACAATTGAGTGAATCGACAATAACGCAGGAAATTTTTTATGTCATGGATAAATCTTCCCAAAACAGCACCTAATGTCTGATTTTTCAAAAATACGGCTGTTCCGGAGAAGAAAAAAAAGGAAAGGAAGAAAAAGAGGGTTGTAACTTAATCCGAAAAAGTAAAGATATCTCTTGGCTCCGTTAATGATATTTATATACATTGGATGGCTTTTCGACGAGTCTAATATTGTCTTAGCGAGAGCAATATATTCTTGTATCACACGAAAACAAAGCCATTCAATATTATTATTATTATCTATATTAATCTGACTAGCGAAATAACAAAACTTGACTTACCTCGGTAAATATGGCTTTGTTTTCGTGTGATATCGATATGATATCGATATCGATAGTTGAAGTTCCCGGATGACTGAGCAATACGAAAACAATATTGGTCAGTCATCCGGTACTGCGCTAAAGATATTGAATGCCTTATATAGATAATAATTACCAATACTGAGCAGTAATTTGAAATGATGCACATCGAAGCTATCACACACAAAAAAACCTATAGATTACATTCAGTCTACATGATATAGAATGGTGTCCACTGGAATGTTTAAAAGGGTGTATTTGCCCCATCTCTATTACTTTAATGTCATGAAACATCACAAGAAAATCTAACGATTTTTATTTCTGGTGCACCAGAAAATGAAACAAGTAGGTCATGTCCCTGTTTCATTCCATCCTTTTTTAAATTGCAATTTAAAATAATTGATATAGGCTGCTGAATTCGTGGTATTTGATTGGCTGTGAACAAAATTGTAAAACTTGAATAGTTGCTTTATAAACCAGCTCCAGTGGTGTTTTTTAAGTTTGTTTTTATCATCGTTTAAACGGTTCTTATACTACGTCGTAGAGTACATTGTGAAGCAGTTCAGTTTCAGTTTCAGTTTTATCTTTCATTTCCAACAGAACAGTCATTTTGACAAGAAATCAGATATACAATTCAATATTCAATAATATAATACATTTTACATGGTTTAAAGTTATAAAATAGAAAGAATACATAAATATCCAGTATAAATAGTTATTTTTTTATTTTTAAAGTTAAACCTGTGGAAATGGAGGAATCCACTGAAAAGCAGAGCTTGTAAAATGTGGATCCCTCAAAACAATGACAAACAAAATTTTTGTAACATGTAAATATATTGCCTTGAAAAAATATAAATATAAATAGAATATCAAAAAGTGGCAGAATAATAATACAATTATAAATCCGTAATTTGAAAACTTGTTACGACATGTATATCGTATAGTGAACATTGGAAAGGTCAAAAGAGACAATGAAGACTGACAGATAAGACATAAACGTATAATAATTAAAAAATATATATAAGACAACAGAAAATAAAGCAAGGAAAGAGAGAAATGCAAGGATAGAAAATTTTGCTGCATATGTGAGGAGTAAAGAAAAAGAGAGGAGAGGTGGAGAGGAGAAGAAAGAAGAGTGAGAGAGAGCACACGATGTGCATACTGCAGGAGTAGTGACCATAATTATAGTAAGATACATATAAAGCGTAAAGAAAGACGTGACGGGAAGGATTATTAAGAAGGCAAGACATGATTTGACAATGCACTGATATTAATTTGTATTGTAAGGAAGTATAAGAAACAATTTTAATTTCCTCTTAAATGAATTAAGTGAGGGGGCAAGTTGAATGTCATTATGAAGAGAGTTCCAAAATTTGGGGGCTGTATAAATAAACGTGTTTTGAGCTAGAATGGTTCTCAGCAGAGGTAGATAAAAGTCATTACAATGCCGAGTTGGGTACTTATGAGCAGATTTATTTAGGGTGAACATATCAAAACGGAAGGAAGCATGTTGTTATTATAAGAATACATAAACTGGCCTAGCTGAAAGAGATAAAGATCTTAAACTTTCATTATTTTATTTTTAAAGAAAAGAGGATCCGTATGGGAGTGAATATGAGAAAGGCAAATGATACTAAGAGCTTTCTTTTGTAATAATAAGATTCTGTTTAACAAAGTTTGGTGTGTATTGCCCCACACCAGGAGTCCATAGTTTAGATATGGTAAGACCAGAGAGGAATAAAACATAAGTAAGGAAGATGAAGGGAGATGAGTTTTTAATCTATTCATGACACCAATATTACGAGAAATAGTTTTACAGATGTTGTCAATATGATACTTCCAGGAGAGTTTAGCCCAAAAATTTAGTGTAAGAAACACTCTCCTACGGAAGTCATCGAATTCAATGTTGCTTGGCAGGAATCTATAGTATTACTGAACAACATATATTTAGTTTTGGAGATTAAGTGAAAGTTTGTTTGCTCTAATCCATTGTAGAATCTTAGATAGTTCAGAATTAACCGTTTGCATAAGAGTCTATGGATTGTTGTGGGAAAAGAACAGATTCGTGTCGTCAGCAAAAAGTATAAACGATAAAATTTGAGATGATCTGCAGAAATTATTTATATATAAAATAAATAAAAGTGGACCTAGGAGGCTTCCCTGTGGAACACTACAGCTAACATTACATACATCTGATGAACAATCGTTTAAAGAGACATATTGCTTTCTGTTAGAAAGATAGTTCCTGAACCACTCC